>QEPC01004942.1:731253-754261 GCA_003113815.1 Sphenodon punctatus
TGAGTCTGTACAGTGCATAACACAAGGTTTCAGTTTATGGTTTAAGTTTCATTTCATTACAAAAGTGAAATGAAACTTAAAGCAATCTAAAAATCCTACTCAACACCTGCTGTTCAGGAACAGTGACTAGCTCAGAAGGTGTTGGGAAGTGGGGAGGCAGATAATTAGTTTCGTTTCTTGCAAGCCTCTCCACCCCTGGTGCCTGGAAGTCTGCTCCTCAGTGACTGACATCTCCCTGTAATGTTTGACCTTCCAGTGAACCTTTTTTTGCCACCCGAACTCATCCGAACGCGATCCGAACTGACCGAACTGTTCGGCCATTTCGCCGTTCAGTTCGGTATGTTCGGGTTCGAGTTCGGTCGTCCGAACAGTTCGAGTTCGGGCCGAACTCCGAACTTCCGAACCGCGTTCGCCCATCCCTAAAAATCACAGCAAAGTCCAAGCAGGCAACTCTGCCCAGCTGTGAGCGCTGGGCAAAGCACCCCCAGCAGGCAGCAAAGTCCATGACCCATGAACAGATAGCAGCACACAGGTCCTGTGAGATCATGGCTACAAGGGCTTGGGAAACCTCTCCCCTTCCACACACATCTCCCCGCCTCAGGAATGCTCCTCCCATTGCCTCTCGTCAGCATCACCCCCAGCAACAGAGTGGCATGGTTCATACAGCATTGCCATGGATCTATTTAGCATGGATCTATAACGGACTACCCCACTGCATCACTTTTTAACCAGTTAAATGCTGCTCTGGTTGATAAGTCAATCTTCTTGAATGGCAACTGTACCCTTAGAAGGCCTTTATAGAAATGATTCCCAGCTATAGCCATGATACTTCTAATAAGCAATTCCCCTTTGCCAAGTTTAATAAAGATAAATAATAATCATAATAATTTTATAGCACCCTCCTCACCAAAGGCACTCATGAGCTTCACAAGCCATAAAATACAACAGTATAAAATCCATTTTAAAATAATTTTAAAAGGGGAAAGTGAAGAGGGAGGAGAAAATACATTAAGGTGAACCAGCAGTGGATTCTAAAAGCACCCAGAGAAATAAATAAGTCTTCTGGTGCTTTTTAAAGGCAAGGACGGAGGAACTGAGCTGAACATCTGGAGGGAGCAAGTTCCACACTGATAGGCTGGCCAAGCTGAAGTATAATCTGTTGAAAATGACAGAGCCTTGACCTCCACAGCCTCTTATGTTCAGAGCCAGTAGAAATGGGATTTTTATGCACAAATAAAATATAATCATTTTAAAATTAGGAGACTCAAGCCTGTAAAAATTGGATTTTTAAAATGCACAATTAAAGTATCATAGTTCAAGTATAAGTAGCTGGAAATGGATAGATCCCTAACCTTCATAATTCAGGGTATTTTCATGCATGACGGTGTTGAGTACTGTCCCGCGTTGATCCTGCCCGGGGTGAGAGCTCTCACCCTGGGTAGGATCTGGTCCCATCACTGAACTAACGTGACGGCGGCTGGGGCTGGGGAGAGGGCGGAGGGAGGTAGAGCCATCAGATGTGATGGCCATCACACTGCTCTACCACGGTCTGGGGATGGCTTCCCCGGACTGTGGCAGGGCTAACTCCAGGATGTGCGCTGGCAGGAAGCCCAGCACATAACTCAGAGTTAATCCTGCCATGGTTCGGGGTATGTTGGTTCCCGCCCGCAGAAAACATCTGGCAGACGGGAACAAATGTGACACCACCATGGGTGGCCATGCCGAGGTAAGCGTGGCCACCCGTGGTACCGTCACATTTGAAAACACCCTTAGTCTTTTTTTTTCCTTAAAGGATTTTTTTACTCACAGTTAATAGATGTACATGTTGGGGAAGAATTTCCTGCTACAAAATGTTATTTCAGGAAAAATAAAATGTCCGTCACTTTTCTTTTTACATTGAATAAAATTTTTAATGAAAAATTCCCTGCTTTCCAGCTAAGCAGATCAACAGCAGGGAGCTCAGCTCATTTATGGAAATGACGATAGGAACTAGAGTTCCGCATAGTGATGTATGGGCAAAAATGATTAGGCAATATACCTGTCAACTCCTTTACTATTATGTAAAAGTAGATTGAAACAAATCTTCTTCAAAATGAATATTTCTTTCAAATTCACCTTGTATGTTTTGGTTCTGCCAAATGTATCATCAAATATCCATTTTGGGTATTTTGTTTTGGTTAATTTATTTTGATATTTTGTTTGTTTCAGTTTGGTTATTTCAGTTACTTCACTTGGGTAGCATGAGTGCTATTGCATATGTGCAATAACTGAAACAAAATGAATTAGTTTAGTCACATTTTTATCCTGCCCTTCCCTCAAGACTCAGGGCAGATTACAATACATAAAAATATATTCAAAAATACACAAATAAAATCAAATAAAGTCCGCATGCCTCCTAATCTATTAAACGTACACAAATCAAACCAAGTGAAATCCCCTAACCCACAATCCCCAGGCACTATTCCTGATGGCCAAATGCCTGGACAAACTGAGGGGGTTTTCAGACAAGATGCTACCCCACATGGCCACCCGGGAGCCACAGATACAACCACCTATCTGAAGGTGGAGCAGCTCTCCCATGAGCTAGGGAGCACCCGCTCATGGCCACACATGGAGCACTGCTGGGAAATGCAGAGTGCTCCATGCAGGGCAGGCCAAAGGTATGGTGGCTGCTTCCGTGGCCAGGGTAGCCACACTGGGGAGGCAGCTGTTTGAAGCGCTCCCCATTCACTCCACCTGTGGGTGTTCTGTGGCAGTGCCACTCAGCAGCCACGGACACATCTCCCCCCCCCCCCCCGGCATCACCCTGCTCATTTAAAAACGCCCGGAAAGATCTTACACGGCCCAGGCACAGTACACCCTTTGGGGTGTGGGGGTGGTGCCCCCTTGCCTCCCAGGCTCCCCCACCCCAGTACAGTCTCGGACATCCCCCCCAACAGTCCCAAATCCAATGGACTCAGCTGACCCTCACGCTGGCTGCTTACACCACCATTGCTGTGCCACTGCGCACCGCACTTCCAGGTCTGGGGGATGTTGACTGAACTGTGCACGCGCGATCTACACATTTGTATGTTGTTGACATGTAGGGTGTGCCTGCTGGCAAGAATTGGACTGCATTTGGGGGCTGCTGCTGTCTCAGGGAAGAGAGGCAGGGGGTGGGCAGGTAAAGAAAGGCACATGGGACACTAAGCTTCACTTTGCGGTATGAGCAGCTCAATATTGCATCCTGCCGCTGGGCACTGACAACTCTGCACTAAGTGCACTTTTAACCTTTGGCCACTGGCAGAGCCCCTATGGGGGAGCAAATGGAGCTGGTTTCAAGCATGCCTGGGTGGCTGAGGTAGATGCCTCCAAGCTTGTGGCTGTGTCTCCTTGTCTTCCCTGGGTTTTATTTTGTGTGGGATGGGCTGGGACAAAGAAATGCATGACTAAATTGGAGCTTTCAGTCCCCAGGGGCTCAGGCTGGGCAGTCCTTGAACTTGTTGCAATGCTGGCTGTTTGTTGTGCCTCCTTGCATGGCCTTTGTTTTGGTGTGGGACAAAGAAATGCATAGCTTCAATTGGGTTTTCCAGTTCCCAGGGCCAGAACAGCTTAGGCTGGAGCTGGGAGAGGCCCCTGATCTTGCTGTATGCTGGCTGTGTCTGGGTGTTGCTCCCTGCTGGAAATTAATTTTATTTTTTGCCTCTCTGCTTGTGGTTGTGCCTCCTTGCCTGCCTAGGGTTTGGTTTTGTGTTGGACGAGGAAATGCATGGCTAAAATGGGGTTTTCAGTCCTCAGACTGGGGGTCCCCTGATCTTGTTGCTGGGTGCTGCTGCCTCTGATCCTTCCAGATGGAGGAGTGGGTAGATGCTCATTTTAAATAAGGGGAGAGAAAATCCTCTTTTTAGTAAATGCTGTGCATAAAGTTTCTGTTTCTAGCCCTGTAGACCTGCAAAGACATCTGCTTGAATGCTTTGATATTCTGGGTCTCCATGTTTGTTGGCAGCCCTAACATGAAACCTGACCGTGCTGGGTGTCAGGCAGGCACAACTCAATATGAGTAACCCAAAAGTGCAAACATTTCCTTGCCATCTTGAGTAATATTATAAAAGGGTGGCTTTTTAAGCTGTTCAGCATTTTGGAATGTTAGACGAATGGATTTTTCACACGGGTGCTGCCCATGGTGGGGGTGCGGTGGGGGGTGAGCGTCCATAGGAATAGCACCCGCATGGGGGGCATGTGCACTACTACGCTCCACCCATCTCCTCCCATCACCCATGCACGGAGCAATGGGCTCCAGTGCCCGTTGCTCCATGCATGGAACTGGGTGTGTGCTCATGGGAACGACAGCACACCCATCCCCACCCACTGCGGGCAAACACCCATCCCCCCCACTCACTGTGGCCCATTTGAAAAAGGCCTAAGTCTGGGTGCGTGAATGTGTGGTGCGTTGAGATGCATGCATAACTTGGGGACTTTGGTTGGACAGAGCTACTCTCACACATTTTGTCAACCTCACCCTGTCTGACTTGGCTGTGGCTGTATCTCTCCAATACAGTGGGTCTCTGCTGGGAGTGTGAATACACGCTATCAGTTGTGTGGTAGTAGTTACCTCTTTGACGTACTAACTGACTGCCGTAGGTGACCTCTTTAGATTATTTTTGTGAACAGCTATGCCACAGAGACCAACAGATGGAGCTGATGGAGCCAAAAACAGAGCTGAGGAGTACCTGATCAGTTTGTTCACACACAGACATCACTGTAACCTGATGGAGGAAAGTGTGTGTGTGTGTGTGGGGGGGGGTGTAACACTAATTTCTTAGTGAAAGTGATGCCACACTGCCAAATCCCCAATATCTCCTCCCATATTTTACAGGACAGGCAGCAAACACAGCTACTTGATCATGAATACTGTGGAGTCACTTCTTGCAAAGCCATACTCTATGCTGAGTTATGAGGAGAAACTGCAGGTGAAACAACTGGGACCTGACCGTCCTGAACTGAGGATAGCACAAGCTACATGTGACAGAGGGAAAGGTTATACACGCAGGTTCAGTACTTTCTGGTATGAGTAGATGTGGTGGCTATGTGGAAGTGTTTCCAAGAACTCATTGTTTTGTTTTCCTTGCTTGCTGTTTGGTGGTAAAGCAGCATGAACAAAGACTGGAGTACATGACCTAAAGCACCTATCTGAGAAGGCAAAGAAACATGACACTTGTAAAAACCACTTTGACAACTGCACAAACCTGTCAATATTGGGCAAAGCAATCATTGCAGAAAGACTGGATGAAGGCTACCATGTGGCTGTAAGGAAGCACAACGAGGAAGTTGAGCACAACAAATACGTTCTCTACAGGATAATTGATTGTATAAAGTTCTGTGGTGCCTTTGAACTGGCACTGCATGGGCATGATGAAAGTGCAGGATTTGTAAATACTGGGGGTTTTGTGACGCAGTAGACTTGTGAGCTTCTGTTGATGGTACCCTAAAGGAAGATTTGAAGACTGCACGAGTCTTCAAGGGGACTTCGAAAACTGAGCAAAATGAATGTCTGGAATGCATGCTGGAAATTGCTTGTGATTTCATTATTCAGGAAATAAAAAATGCAGATTATGTGGCTATCCAAGCTGATGACACCACAAATGTCCCAACCCACTGCCAGTCAGTAATGATTTTCTGATGCATTGATGGTAGGAGTTCAACTGTGGAACATTTTTTCAGTTTTATGCAGTTGGTAGATTCTCGTGTAGCAACAACTACTCCAACGTTGCTTGAAAAATTCCATGCTGCTCTCCCAAGGGACAGTGACAAACAGAAACTGGTACCTCAGAGCTGTGATGGACAAGTGTGATGCGTGGAGAGCCTGGTGGAGTCCAGAGGAAGATAAAGAATGTATATCCGAATGCACACTTTGTTTACTGTTTTGCCTATCAGCTGAGCCTTATTATTCAGTAAGCTGTTTCTCAAATAAAGCAAGTAGGGATATTCTTGCAACATCTGTCTGGCATTCCAGCTTTCTTCACGTCATCTCCAAAAAAGATTGAAGTTCTCAATATGATGGTGAAGAGAAGGCTCCCCAAAGCACCTAGAACATGCTGGAACTTCAACATGTGGACAGTCAATGTCATCTATGAGCACAGAGAGGATCTCATTAAGTGCTTTCACCACATACAAGTAGAGAGTCATGATTCCAAGACTGGTATTGAGGCCAGGTCATTCATAAACATGCTGGAATCAGATGGGGAATTTCTCTACTTCTTGTCCTCCTTCTACAAAATAATGCCCCATGTTGATGTGCTTGACAAGGAACTCCAAAAAAAGAAGCATTAACTTCATAGGTATTCAAAGATATTCCACATAGTTCATCAGAAGCAACAATAAAGTGAGGAACTCCATTAGAACCTTGCGTTCAGAGTTGCTGGAACACACTCAGATGGGCAGAAGTTCACCTACCATAGACATGCTAGACCAGATACCAGTGGAAGTGTGTGATATTATAATTTCTCACGCACGTGACAGATTTCCATTCACAAAACATCTAGAGCAGGGGTGCTCAACTTGATTCATCCTGAGGGCTGGAAAATTTAGTTCGGACCCAACCCTGGGTGTGGATGAGTGGAGGGTGAGTGGGGATGCATGTGGATGCCCCGCTCATGCACTGGCATACCCATGGACACCCCCTCCCCACCGTGGAGCTGTGTAAAAATGGCCTGTGAGGAGCCACTAGAAGAAGAACAGAAGGTTGCTGCCTTGTAAACAAGGTTCTTCAAGATGGCTCCGAACATGCTCACAACACCCCACCCTTCCAGCCCCAAATGGAATTTTCTTATACTCTTAGAAAGGGTTGAAAGGAACTGTCATTCTGAGGGGGAGAGTGCTTCTTATACTAGAGGAGTTCCCTCAAGACCATCACATGGTCTATTATTTGAATATGGAGAGTATGCCATGCACAACCCAGTTGTGAGAATATTCGGAGCCATCTTGAAGAACCTTCTTTACAAGGCAACAACCTTCTGATTGCTCACATGGGGAGGAGTTTGTCTACAAACAGCTTTATCTCCCAGTGTGATTGGCTGCTACTGCTTCTGCAGGCCTGCAGCACTACTAGGAGGCAGAGGCAGATGAGGGATAGGCCTGGGTGGGGGTGGCAGCAACGGGAACCTGGATCCAAGCAGGAGGAGGAAGGGACCCAGGAAGCACCAGCTTGCTACCAGGAAGAACAGTTATGTGCCAATGGGGGAGGCAGACAGCTCCACGGGTCGCACGCAATTAACAGAGACCCATTTGAAAGTGGGCCTCAAAATATGTATAGACGGGCCGCATGTTGTGCAGGCCTGATCTAGAGAGTGCAATTTTGGTGTAAGGGACTTTGTTTGAAAGGCACAGTTGTTTAGGTGTTTTCTAACATGACGATGACACAGTTTAACCAGCTTTAGCACGGGTTAAACCGAGCACTGCCATCATGCTAGAAAGTGTCCACGAGATGTTGGCATGGTCTGGCTTCTGACCATGGTTGGAGCTAGCCTGGGCCATGACTTGGGGAAATCCCCAAGTCACAGCCCTGGCTAGCCTTCACCACAGTCAGGAAATGACTTCTGGACCTGGAGTAATGTGGACTATCACATCTGATAGTTCTCTTTACTTTCCATGGTCTGGAGTGGCAGCGAAGGCTGGGCATCATGGTGGCTATCATTGGCTGCCATGGCTGCCCATCAGTGAGGGGTGGGAGCTCTGCACAGTCCAGGGGTGGGACTAGGCGGATACACGCCTGTGTGTCTCCCCGCTCCCTCCCCGGCCCAGTTGCTGTCACTTCTGTTTGGCGGCTGGGCTGATTCCTGGACAGAGTGACGGTTCCTGCCACCACCTGGAGCAGTCCATGGTGGCAGTGGGAGCCAGCAGATTAGGAAAAACCCAGTGAACGCTTTCCTCTGCACGCATTTCTTGTGGCAACAGAAACATACCCAATGCTGGAGAAAGACAGACTAAGGAGTGAACTTGGGACCTTATATGACATTTCAGAATTCTGTTCTGCCCAAGATGCCTCTGGACTACTTGCTGTGTTGACAGAGGACAATATGGACAATTTTTTTTCAGAGGTTGTAAAACGTCAGAAGATTGTGATGACAACACCTCTCACAACTGTAGAATTGGAGAGAAGCTTCCCAACTCTGAAAATAATTAAAACCTTTCTGAGAAGTACCATGACAGAAGACCATCTGAATGCCCTAGCAATGCCGTCTATTGAGCAAGGCATGATCAGGGAAATTCCGGACCTCAACAACAAAACAGTTGATCTGTTTGCACAGCGCAAGGAATGCAGAGCACGTTTCCAGTACAGACCTTAATATTAAAAACTTGGGTTTTTGTACAGTTTCATCATGTCCAAATAGCACCAATTCAGAAACTTTGTTTGATTTACTGCAGTTTAATAGTGTTGAAAAACTTTTGTACTTATTTACTGTTTAAATAAAGGTTTGTGTGTTCTGATTTATTTACTAATAAAGGTTCTGTATTTATAGGTTCAAATTTTTTTTCCTGTTCAAAAGTTTTATTTATAACAGTTTTCTAGTTATTTTTGTCTTTATTGGTTCAAAGTTTTACTTTTATTTAATGTTTTTAAATTTCTTCTTTTCCTTAATGGTTTGTTACTACTATTTTTTGTACTAATTACAGCTTTTGTATTTAAACTTATTTTTATGTACTTTTTAATAAAGTTGCAATACTTGTATTATTCACAGTGTGTTCTTTACTGGTGTTATGAGCAGCTTCCATATTTAGATGTGTAGTGCTTTGTTGTGGTCCTTCTTGCACCAATGTGTGGATTCTCTGATGTGTGAGTAAGATCTCAGAGTTGAGGTCCCTAGGCCACGTCCCCATGCCACACCCACCACCCCACCAGCCTAAAAGACCACTAGCTGCCACTGACACATTCTCTGGAAGGTGAGCATTCTTAGACTTAGACACACCTGCAAGGGAAGCAAGTCCTATAATTCTGGGGCAGCCACCAAGGAAGCCTCTCTGTGTGCCCTTGCTGTATGAACTTCATGAGCAGGTAATACATGCAGAAAGGTGATACTGGCAGACCTCAAGAGGTCAGAATGGAGAATAAGGGCAAATAATCAAATACCAAAATGACAAAAAATTATTAAGGGGTTGGACTAGATGATTCTTGAAGTCCTTTCCAGCCTTCTTCTAAAATAAATTATATAGCTGATATGAAATATTTGAATAAGTAGATATATGAATTATCATTTTGATATTATTTGCATATTGTATAGCTATCTGAAAATACAAATAATATCCACAAATAATAAATCTACTATTTATTTCAGCCCTGCATAAAAATCTCGAGTATCATAACTATTACAGAGTGTCCTGTAGACTCTGTGTGGTGCTCCGAGCAGTGAGGAAAATAGGGCTTGGATGTGGCCATACCTGAATGGATGTTGTGCCGCTTTATGGAATCTGGATGCAGCTAGCAGTGTGCAAGCTCTGAATGTTAACACAGGACAGAGAAGTCACTGCAAGTCAGAGAAGGATAGCAGATACCTCCACCAAGAAATACGTTCTCTGGCAGAGAGTAACTATGAGTGCAATTGCACTGTATTCAATCGATGAGGATTGTACCCTTTGGCTGCTTGCCGACGTTAAGGAAGGGGTGGGGACTGCCATGTGTAATGTTTTATTTGGTTAATAGATGTATGCTGGCTGCTTGCTTCCTGCCAGGAAGTAGGTGAGATATTTTCAATCTGTGCTTCATTCCACACACCCACACACAAGAAGTTCTCATCCAGCTTCCAACAGTAACTTTATTTGCAATCTGCAAAAAGAGATTTTGAATAGGCTGCCAAAAACGGTTACATTGAAGGAATGAAACCTAACCTCAGATTGTATTTCAGGGCACGTTTCTGATTGGTTGATTCTGGAGTAACATGTGTCCCCTACCCCCCCACCCCAAAAAAAGAAAAGAACAGAGCAATAATTGTTGCAGTTAGGCATGACTTTCAACCAAAGCGGTTCACTTTTCTGACTCTCAATGGGGGTAGAGCCAGAGAATAGTAGGGGTACATTTCATTTTCATTATTATAATAACAAAAATGAAACAGGGCTCTTTCATGTTCATTATTGAATAACAAAAATAAAAGAATATAACGAAATAATGAAAGAATTTTGTTTCGTTATTATGAGTTAATAGGAAAAAAATGAAAAACACATTTTAGACTAACATTTTTTTTCTTATTCGATTTTTATGTACCTTGGGGAGATTGTACCCCAAACAAAGGGCATTATGTGTACTGTATTTCAGAAAGATTGGGTAAAGGGAACCAATTTTATATGCAATTAAATTTTGTGATTTTAAGAAAAGCTGCGTACACATTCCTGACTCCAGTGTCTTTGTCTTCCATCCAATAGATTATGCCTCTCCCCAAGATTAATATATCTGATAAATTTCAGAAAGATTGGATAAAGGGTCCTGAAGTTATAGGCTATTTACTTTTAAATGCATTTCTGGCTGTGACATTTTTACTTTCCATCCATTGTACATTAAATTTGGCAGGATTGTATCTTGGACCTTCAGGATCTTCTTTGCCATAGTGTAGAAAGATTTGATAAAGGTTCTAAATTTTATAAGCAATTGAAGTTTCCCTCTTGAAGACTTTCGTTATTCAGGTAAATAGCACATGCAGTGCCATTCAGAGACAGGCATTGCAAGGGGGATGGAACTATTGAAGGGAGGGGGAGCAGCCCAACAGACTGACAGACACAGTCACTGACCAAATACGGCATGCTTCCACCTTTACGGGTCCAATCAGTGGTAGCTTCAAGGTGGGCATAGAGGGTAGATATAAGCTGCTGTTCTTTGGGTCTGCTCTTTGTAGTTAGTTCTGTCATTGGTCAGAGCATTTTTTCAGACTTTGCTGGCAGGCTACATAAATCCAACCCCACTGCCCAACATCCTCCTGCCCCCTCCTGGGGTGTTCTCTGCAAGTTGACGGACACCCCCATGCACCTGGGATTCCCACCCAGACCGAAGCCTGTGCCAAACAGCAGAGATGACAGATACATCATCTGGTCAATTGGCTTGACATTTCAAAGACACCCTGGCTGGGACAGAGATGTGATTGCATCTCTTACTGCATGCTTCCAGCTTTCCAGGACCAATCCTGGTAGGCTCCGAGGCAGGCATAGAAGGAACATAACTGGGACTTCAGGCAACAAGGCAGAGGGCAGGGGGATAGCGTCACAGAAACCAGGAGACATGGTTCACACATCCAGATTGGCCAGTTGTCATCACAATCACATCCTGCAGCACTGTGACAGAGGACATAAGAGAATCTCTTATTGGCTCTTCCCTAAGCAGATGGTTCCAGTCTTGCCAATTTTCATGTAAACTGGCTGGAATACAAAGACATTACAGCCAGAAATACATTTACAAGTAAATTACTTATAACATCAGGACCCTTTATCCAATCCTTCTGAAATTTGGCAGAGAAAGTAACCCTGGGGAGGGGTATAATATTGCCAGTTTTTCATACACATTGGTTGGGAGACAAAGATGTTACAGCCAGGAATGTTTATGCAGATTTATGTAAAATAACAAATGCCAACTACTTATAAAATCAGATTTCTTTATTCAGTCTTTCCAAAATATGGCACACATAATGCCCTCCATTGGGGGTACAACTCTGACAAGTTTAATCCAAACCGAATAAAAAACAAAAAAGTTACAGCCGAAAATGTGTTTTCCATTGAAACCAAAAGAAAGCAAAAGCAAAAGTAAAAGCAAAAATGAAACCAAGACTAACAAAGTATAACAAAAAGGAATGACATTTTAATAATAAAAACAAAATGAATAATGAAAACAAGAGAGAGTTACTGTGCACATCCCTACAGAATAGCTACCCTTTGTTCTGTATGCAGACTAAGAAAAGAGGCCAACGGTGGGGTTAGCAGAAGACTGTGGGAACAAAGGGCAGTCGCAGCGGGCTTGAAGGGTTAGCAAAGAACAGCCTGGCCCATGCTGGGGTCTGCTTGCCCGATCTATGCCTAGCAGCTGGGTGGAGGTCTAGAACACAGCTGAAGTAGCACAAGCTTTTTTGGCTTCCCTGCTGCGAGGTCCATGCAAGCAAGGCTGGCTGGCTGCCTCTTAGGAAGAGACTTCACCAGCTTTCTAACAAGCTCAGCAGCACCAAACTGGTATCTTTCTTTTCTGTCATCATGTATGAGGCTGTATTGGTCATCATGTATGAGGCTGGATTGGTCATCATGTATGAGGCTGGATTGGTCATCATGTGTGAGGCTGGATTGGTAGGGAGAGCAATAGCAGGGATTGTTTTTCTGTGGATTTCTTCCTTTCTTGCTCCTTGTTTTAAGTCTTGCATTGAAAATATTTAAGTGTTTTTCTTCTCTTTTTCTTTTATTTAGCATAAGTCTGTCTTTAAGTAGTTTTTTTTATGCTTTTTAATTCTTACATCTGACATATTCCCTGTATGTGAAACTTTATTTCTTTAGACTCTTTTGCACTTCTCATCACTTTTTCTGTTTACTAGGGATGGGATTTTTGGTATTACTGAGAACCAAAAGTACCCGATAATGGGTCTATCAGATTCATCCAATATCTTAGTTCTTTTCTCGGTATCGACGGTATCGGGGGGGTTGCATTGGATTTTTTATCAGATTTTTAACGTTGTGGTTTTCCCCATTGACTTCAAAGAGGAAAACCGCAATATTAAAAATCCAATACCAAGAGAAGAACTAATAAATGAGAACCGAGAACCGTTATAACTCATATTTTGCCCAGAGTCCCACCCCTACTCTGTACCTATTTATTTTACTTAATGCTGACTAGCAGTTATATACCTACTTTTATAATTTCCTCTGCTGGGGTTTCAAATTTTCAGTGTAAACCACACCAGAGAATACTGTTAACCCTTTCCATAGCTAATGAAACCTTTCTTAGTACGCATATTTTAAATTTTATTTTCTATATTACATTGGTCCACAATACAAATTTATTTGTTTATTTATTTATAAAACAATTTTGTATCTCGCCCCTCCTGCTCCAAGCAGCCCGGGCTAGCTTACAACGTTAAAAACACATAAAATGCATAAAACCAAAACAATATATTAAAAGAGAAGGCAAAAAACCAGAGAATAAAACCCAATCCCCCTCCCCACCCTACACCCCATCTCACTTGCCAAAAGCCAGGCAGAGCAGCCAAGTTTTAGACATACGGCGGAAGGAAGGGAGATCCGAGGCCATCTGAGCCTCCACCAGGAGGGAGTTCCACAGCCTAGGCATGGCCGCCAAGAACGCCGTCTCCATAGTGGACCCCTGGGCCACACTAGAGACCTCGAGAAGGACACTCCCAGTGGATCACAGAGTTCGCTCCAGAGCACAGAGAGCGAGGCGATCCCGCAGGTGAATCAAGCCAAGGCTGTATAGGGCTTTATAGGTCAAAACCAACATCTTGAATCAGGCCCAGAAAACTATAGGCAGCCAGTGCAGAGCCCGGAGCACTGGTGTAATGTGCTCACGGTAACCCGTCCCCATAAGGAGATGGGCCGCCGCGTTCTGTGCTAGCTGCAGTGTCTGGACCATCACCACAGGTAGCCCCATGTACAGTGCATTGCAATAGTCCAATCTCGAGGTAATGAAAGCATGGATGATAGTGGCCAGTTCACTATCTGAAACATACAGCCAAAGCCGTCGCACCAGATGTAATTGGCGAAATGCACGCCTCACCACAGCCCCCACCTACACATCCAGGCAGAGCTGCAGATTGGGGAACACGCCCAGACTGGGAACCTCGGAAACCAATGGAGGATGAACCCCATCAATGATGGGAGCCGCCACATCCACTATCTTACCCACTACCATAACCTCCGTCTTGCCAGGATTCAGCTTCAGTTGGCTCGCCCTCATCCAGTCCCCAACAACCGCCAGACATCAGGTAAGCACTGAGACTGCCGGATCTGGGTTGGATGAAAATGAGAGGTAGAGTTGGGTGTCATCAGCATATTGATGACACTGCACCCATACTGTCTCACAACCTTACCAAGTCGCTGCATATACACATTGAACAGAAGCGGGGACAGAATATAACCTTGCGGGACTCCACATGTGAGGTTTTGTGGAGGTGAAAAACAGTCTCTGAGCACCACACACTGAGTCCTCCCGGCTAGGAAAGAGCGGAACCAATCAAGAATGATCTTGCCCACTCCAGTTTGATCCTGCAAGCGAGTCACCAACATCTCATGGTCGATGGTATCAAAAGCAGCCAACAGACCTAACAGAATTAGCAAGGTCAAATGACCCTGATCTAATTCATGGCAAAGGTTGTTGACTAAGGCCACAAGTGCAGTCTCAGTGCCATAAACCGGACGAAAGCCAGACTGAAAGGGATCCAGATAACCTGTGCAGCCTAGATGCCCCTGCAGCTGATGAGCCACAACCCACTCAACAGCCTTCCCTAAAAAGGGAAGGCTAGAGACCGGCCGATAACTAGCCTTCCCTAAAAAGGGAAGGCTAGAGACCGGCCGATAACTAGCGAGCGATTCAACATCAAGTGAAGGTTTTTTGAGCAGAGGCTGCGTTTGAGGCAGCCTGGCACTCTGCCCTCCCGAAGGGAGGCATTGATCACCCCTTCCAGCAACAGCCCCATCGTCTCCCGGCTGACCTTAACCAGCCAGGATGGGCATGGGTCAAGTTCACAAAAGATGGCCCTAACAGCCCCCAGAACATCCCCTGCCTCGGTGGACAACACCGACTGGAATTGATCCCACGAAACTGGACAAGGCAGGACTACCACAACCACAATCTTTCTCCTCATTTTTATTTGTGTAATTAAGAACGCTTTTAAATGGGACATGCCCCACCCCCCCCAGTGTCAGTCCATGGTTAAAGGAGGTGAGAGCGGGGCCCCACCAATGCCCCCGCACAGAGCAGCCTGCATTTTCGCCGTTTGCTCCATGCAGGGGCAGTGGATGGAGGTATATGTTTTGCTGGAGTGCGCATACTCATCCACCTACTGCCGCTTTCAAATGGGATGCACCCACCCATGTCCACTGAATGGGCATGAATTGGTGTGTCTCGTGTACATATGGCCTAAGTGTTGCTTTTTTATATTGTGACTGTTCTCCTAAACACAAAATAAAAACAGTATCCTTTATTCTATGTGTGTGTGGATAGGTCAAACCTAAGCCAAACCTATACATATGAATAAAAGGTGGATGAAAAACCATATCCTACAGCACACGAAGGAGGGAGGGAGATCCAGGGACAGCATCACAGTAGGTTAAAGAGTTAGGGGAGCCAGGGAAAGACCTCCAGAAGAAGGGACCAATGAAAAATGGCACCCGTCAAAAGTTTGATTGGAGAAAAAATAAATCAAATATCTTGACTTATAAGTCAAATATCTTGACTTATAACCATGCATGCTTCAGCTACAATGGGTGTCTTTAGAGTGTGTAAGCACCATAACAATCCCAACACCAATTTGAACACATGATGTGAACACCATTGCATCACAAGGACAATTTACGTGTTCCAGCTGAACACGTAGCCAGCATTGTGTCTAATGATATCACGTGGCGTTAGTAGGTATGACATGGGGAATGAGGTGGCAGCACCTTTGTGCTGAGATTGGGTGGTGAGCAAAACACAGATTTGCCCCAAGATGGGCTGTGTGTCTAAGAAGTGCCACATAGTGAACAAAGGGCCAAACCAGTGTTCGTATCAAGGTCAAAACATACATTCATACACCTGTTGATGTTATGTCTAAAGACACCCAGTATATCAAGAAGTCAGTGAGATTTTGAAAGCAACCCTGGGGATCTGGAAAACTCCCCAAAATCTGCACTATGAAGGCCAGCAGCCTGAATTTAGGAAGGGCTGGCAAAATTATTTTTTTCCCTTTCAAGCGAGAGTCATCATAGACAAAAATAGTCATTGTTCCTTGAAGTATTGTGTGCTTTTTTCTAGAACTTAAATAATGGGTGTTTAACAAGATGACCATCAGGGGGAGTGAGTCCCTATTGCTGCACAAACACTATGGTCACTTCAGCACATGCACTGATTTTATTTACAGTACTTCTTTCATAGATATTGGCCCTGTGGAGTCCCTGAGCTGAACCCCTCGTTTTACATCCACATCGATTTGCAGAGGCCTCCTGTTGCTGGGGTCATCTGTTTCCCCAGGGAGCAACCTCTGGCATTCCCTCAGCCCCCTTGGACTGAGGAGTCACAACATGGACAGATCTGTCCCTCTCTTTCTTAGCCTGGATTGCTGGGTACTGGCTTGGCAAAAACTAATCCTATAATTACGAAAACCCCTACCACAGGTACCAAGAGATCTTGCCTTTCTCTGTGTGAGACAATGAAGTACTTACTATTTTAAGGGGTTTGCAATTTTCCAGAAGTGATACCACTAATTTTGTTTTGCTTTACTTACCACTACTACTTTAAAGTAGAGCTGAAAAAGTGCCCCAAACACATGTAAACCCATCAAATAAACCATACCCAAACTGAAAATAACTGTTTGAATACTAAATTATATCTGCTTATACTCCATCTAGTAGCTGTTTCAGTTATTTTTGGTTGGTTGTTTTTCCCCCCCCAGTGTTGCAGGGAGGGTTGATTGGGTTATTTTGGTATTTCAGTATTTTTTATATTGTTCGGTTAATATTAGCATTATTGTGCATACACCATAGCCAAAAATGATATTACTGAAACAACAAATCTGAAAAACACAAAACAGAATACCTTAAAAAATGGATATGCAAGTACTCATTTCAATTGTGGATCTCATTCGGGTCTACCCAAAAATGTGAATGATACCCATGAATAATAAAGACATTTCAGCCATTTTTACACAGACACACACACACCCTCTCGGTCTTCAGGTGGGTGTGCGGGGGAGGGGGGTCGTCCGTGTATACAACTGGCGGTGGCTGGAGGGATGGGTGTCCACTCTGTGTTCACCTGTGTGAACACCGAGCAGGATGGGTGGGGTTGCGTCTGCGCTCCCATGTAACACCCACCTCCACCCATCGCACACTCATCTCCACCCACGGAGCCTCCGGAAAACCGGAGGAAGCTCCATGGGTGTGTGTCCATGTAAACGGGGGACACACACACACACACCTCCACCCACCAATGCTAAACACCCATCCCCCCCACCTCCATCTGTGTAAAAAGGGCCTTCCTGTTTCAGTACTACCCTAAAGTGGAAAGATATTTCTATCTGCACAAATCCATTATGAAACTTGAATATAAATAGGAAATAAGGATGCTTCTGGGCTTTAGGTTAAATGCCATTACTTTGCAGAGGTTAAAGCTAGGTCACGAAAGTAGTCTTGTTACAAATTAATAGCTTGATAGGAGGAAGGGAGGAAAAAAGTAAGACTATGGTTGCAATCCTCAATCCATTGAAGTCAATGAGTTAAATCCTTCACCCATTAACATCAATGAGAGCTGAGTCATTGGGCCTTTTTACATGGACAGAGGTGGGTGGGGGATGGGTGTTTTGCTGCGGTGGGTGGAGGTGGGGGGGTGTCCGTTTACACAGACACCCACCCACCTACATCCACAGAGCCTCCTCTGGTTTTCCAGAGGGCTCCGTGGGTGGAGGTGGGTGTTGTGCAGGAGTGTGCATGCATGCCCACCCATCCCACTCGGTCTTCACATGGGCGAACACCGAGCAGACACCCATTCCTGCCCCCCCCCCCACGCTGGCCATATACATGGACGCCCTCCCCCCCGTACACCTGCCTGAACACCATGGGGGGGGGGGCTCGTCCATATAAAAATGGCCATTGACATTAATGGTTGGAGGTTTGCATCCCAAGTGAAAATTTCCATGTTCCATTGACTTTAATGGGTGAGGATAGCAGTTTGTTTTGGATACCCTGTCTTTTTTTGTTTTGCTATCTGCAGGCTTCTGATTGCCACCTCTCGTGGTTTGACCCTCAGACTCCCGTAGGCCAAAACGGGAGTCTCAAGGTCAAACTGCAAGAAGTGGCAAAACTACTTTTGATAGAAGTATTTTCTTTTGTTTAGCTGCAATTTGTATTTTTCTTGTTTTTTAAAATAGTTTTTGCTCTGCTTTGTTATGTTTTGGGGGATCATTTTGAAAAGAAATAGCCCTGAGACTCTGTGCCCATTTACATTTTAAAAGTAAAAGTACATTGGGAAGCAAGAGGGATGTTTACAAAGAGCCTCCCTGGAGACTCCTACATAATATTTCTGCAGTTCTTAAATTTCTGGATATACCTACCCCCTTAAGAAACAGAATGTGAGGAAGGAAAGGACCTTTTAATGCATCAGCTCAAGCTCTAATCTGGGAATTCAGGAGGAGTCATAGTAACTTACATTTGTATACATGTTCATATCCATTCTTTTCAGCCTGAAGCTTTTAATGGTGTTTGCATACTGAAAGCAAAACACAACCGATGGGCATGATCCTAGACAATGAGTATTTTCAGACGTTATGAGATCACGCTCAACCACGGACAATCCCCTGTGGTAGTGGATGGTCCCGTAACGTCTGGTTGCTCGCTGCCAAATGTTCACCACGGTGAACCACCGGCGGAATAACCACGCTTTTCGAGGATGGTCCGGGCACCATCCCCGAAAGCGTGGTTAATTGAACCACGGCCCGGAATTGATGGATGGTAACGTCTGTTACCGACTCCGGGCCTTGGCCCAGACCCCAGGATGGAATCGGGCCTGCCCGTCTCCAGGAGGGCGGGCTGCTGGGGAAGTGGGGGGGCAGGAATTCCAGCCGGGAATCAGAAAGGTGATTCCGTGACAGGGCCAATAGGCGCCCCGTCACGTCTGAAATCACCCAATAGCACTGGTTCTAGCAGTTATTGCAGGCATGAATCCCATTAAAGTGAATGGGCTCATTCCTGTTCTAAGTGTTAGAAGATGAGCTGCCCACCTGGAGGATTGGGCTGTCTGTATATGAAACCACATAACCCCATTTCAAGTGACTTGAAATGAAGCCACTCTGGAACAGACATATCAACACTGAACAAGAGTTCATCATATAACATGAAGCCTGTCATGTCTAACTGAGCTCTTCTGTGCGCTGTTAGAATTGCCACTTCTTGTGGTTTGACCTTGAAAGTCTCATTTTGGCCTGTTGGAGGCCCAGGAACAGTCCATGAGAGGTGATAACCCTGGGCACGGTTTGTTAGCACTGTAACGCTAAGGAAGAACCAGGTGCTTAAAAGCCTAATTAAAATGTAAACTTTTTTTTAAGGCTGACAATGCAGAGGTCAGCAAATTCATAATTGGCTTTCCGGAATGTTCCTCTGTTTCTTGTAGGAAAAGGACACAGAGATGAGTTTCCAGATGGCAGCTTCCTTGAAATCCATACTGGGCAAGGCCACACGAGCAGCAGTAGCCAGATCCCCACATGGTCCTCGTGGCGGGCAATTGCCGCCACACTGTGGGACCAGCGCAGGGAGCTGACAAGATGGTTGTGGGAAAGCTAGGTGGGCCTGCCTCTGTCAGAGCTGCCGCCATGGCTGGCCATGGCGCCGGCTACACAGGTGGGTGCCTGGCCCTGCCCTGCCTCCCTCCCCAGGCCCGATCAAAATCCTGCCCTTGGCCATGGCGTGCACTAGCACAGCCCCACCACGGAGCTCACTGTAAGGCAGCCCTGAAGGGGCCCTGCCACATGGGTTGCCCCGCCCTCGGCAACCTTGGCATTTTTCTGAGGATGCGTCACATAGTAGGCAGCTGTTTGCCCCATCCTGGGGCGGGAGGGGGGGAACAGCTAGCAGTCACCAGCCACCCAATGCACTGCATCATGTAACCCGGCTGCCCAGGGAGGGGTAAGGCAACCCAAGGCTTAGTAGCCTCCGCTCCCCGTCTCGTCTGGTTGCACCCAGTGTTAAGGCTCCCAAGAAATGTTTGGATTCAAAATATTTCTTATTTGCTCTTTGTGGTCTCAGTTTGAATTATTAGAAAGTACACAAACAGTAAGGACCATCAAATATCCATAACGTTGCTGAGTCTGCAGAAGGTACGTGAGATGTACGAGGCTAAAAACCAGATTCTGTTGTTAAACTTCATTTCCAAATCTCAGGGTACTTTCCCACATGACAAAACATGTCATGCTGTTTGCCTCCTCGAGAAACTCCTCAAGGCAAATGCTGCACAGCTTTTGGTCACATGGGAAAACAAAGCTGCACAGCTTCAGTGCTAATAATGTGCTAATAATGTGAAGGATGCAGAGCTCAAGTTTTCCTGCTCTGTATCCTCCTCCGCATCAACGGTGCCAAAGCTGCACAGCTTTGTCCTCCCATGTGACAAAAGCCAACGTAGCTCTTGCCTCTCAGAATTTCTCCTGGAGGCAAACAGTGCATGTTTTGTAACGTGGGAAAGTGCCTTCACTCAGTCCCTTTATTAAACCCACTCTGATAGATCTTTATGGCATGTCCGGGTGATACTTAACTTGTCCTTGAACGCTGTTCAAATTTTTTTACTTGATTTTTTATTGAGATTCCTATCCCACCGAATCCCAAAGGCTCAGAGTGGGTAACAACATATAAAACATATTAAAGTATACTAAAATAAATCCCATAAAATGTATGTACTATATAAAATTCACCTAAAAACATTTTATTCAACCCCCTCCTTGTCTGCCAGACATCAGACCAAGTAGGCCTTACATTGCTTCCAGAAAATGCTCAGGTGAACTGAGCTTTGGTGAACTTCCAGGGAAGGCTACGAAACAGGAACATGGGTACAAGCAGTAATACTTGGTGACCTAGCTACAGAATTCTAGTTTGTGACTGGTTGTGTGTTTTTGATGGTATGCTGTCATCTCAGGTGTAAAACCTCATCTTTATGTTGCTTTGGGAAACTTGTGCCAGCTTTGTTTTTATATTTTTAATGATCATAAATGGGTCTAACGAAGTTTCACAAACCTCCCAGCAATTCCACCTTAGGCAGGACCACACTTCTTTTGATGGAAAATTTTCCAGTCTCGCCTTTGAAGAGCAAGCCCCCACTTTTGGTGGAGGCCACATGTGGCCACCACCACAACCCCTGTGCACATCCGCCAGCAGAGTCACACTGCCAGAGTGTCCAGATGCTTCCCACACAGAAGCAACGTACAACCTTTTTATTCAGCCAAGCTTTTGGCTGGTGGGGACAGAGTTTGGGGAAGTTAGAGGGGGAGATTTTTAAATAGTTTTATATCTGTATACTTTATGTATTTTATACAAGTTGTAACCTACGCTGAGTCCTAGGGAAAGGGTGGGATATAAATTTAAATAAATACCAAGACTAATGAATTTGTGACTTTTTAAAAAAAAGTTAGTTATGTCCATTTGGTTGTATTCCTTTAAAAAATGACTTCCCTTCTACAAAGCAAAGCTCCTTTTAAAAGAACAAAAATAAGCGAAAGCCCCAAATAACCACTTTCTTCTTTTTTTGTGTCTGCTTTGCATTAATGTTAAAATTTGACTTTGCAAATCCTAACTTGTGATCCATAATTTTCATCAAATTCCCTGCTCACAAAGATATATTCTTGTCTTTGTTTCAGACAGCTGAAGTAGCACTGGCCAATTTGAAGAATAAATATGAGAATGAAAAGGCCATGGTGACAGAAACCATGACCAAACTGCGAAATGAGTTAAAAGCGTTGAAAGAAGATGCGGCAACCTTCTCATCCTTGAGAGCAATGTTTGCAACAAGGTATGGAATCTTCTTCATTGGATTCCGCCCGTGTGAAAAGTAGCCCTTTTCACACGGGCGCCCCTCCTTGAACGTGTGCGGTGGGGAGGGGCAACCATGTGAATGCAACAGTAGGTGTGGGGGGGCACCTTTGGGAACACCACGGGCGATGGTTGGGGGTGCATGCACGCTCCACCCATTATCCACACACTGAGCAACGGGTGCCAATGCCCAATAGTCCATACATGAAGATGGTTGGAGGTGGGGGGGGTGTTCATGGGAATGCACTCCCATGCACCGCCCACCCATCCCCCCACCATGGTCTGTGTGAAAAGGACCATTGTCTGAGTAAATTCTTGATAATCTGTGGTTAACCATATTGTTTTCAACTGGGGAACAACCTTAGTTGCATGAAGTTCCCATGCTCTCCGTCCTCAAATTTGAGAATAAAAGCCCACTGCTTTCTACAGTGGAAGAGCTTTCCTGAATGAAGATAAATGAGGTTGGTAACTAAAGTTGTGCCAAACATTCCAGCTTTTAAACTGTGCTACATTTGCTTCTGAAAACAAAGCTTTAAAATGAAAGTGCCAGCATAGCCTTGGATAAAGTTGCTTTAAATGACGATATATATATAATGTTCTGCACATCTGGATTTATGCTGTGTTTTTAAGGTGAAAAATGAATGGTAAATTTATGTTGCTATTTTTCACAAAATCAGAATAGATAAAGGGATAATTTCATCATGTATAAATCATAAAATGTTTATATATGATGTTTTAAACCTCATCTTTGTTCTTGCTATCTAATTTATTATTTATCACTGGAAAAATCAATACTTTCCTGTCAACAGGGCTATGCTGTAAGCCAGTGTTGATAATTATCCTATGACTACAATTTTTCACCGCATTGTAAATTACTTTCTTCTGCTGTTGGTATTTCATTTATTATCTTCTTGCTTTATGGGTTTTTAAAGCATCAAACATTTTCCACAATGCAGTTTTTCAGTTTTTCACTTCTTCCCAGCAGGGCCATAATGAATCACATATTGTATTTCTTTGTTTCAAGGCAACTTTTGTTCTTAAATTCTTTTTTAAAGATGACCTGCAAAAAAAATAAAAATAAAAAAAACCTAGTGGGTTTTTTAAAACAAAAATCCAACAGCTGCAACAATAGGTGCTGAATGCCCCCAAAAGCCAAGAGAAGAGGCATATTGAGCATAAAACGAGATTAAAACTTAATTTCTCTCTTGTTTGTACATGATGCAGCATTGATTGCTTGTCCCTCTTGTGTAAATCACCAGCATGCACTAGTTTAATGATAATACACACAAAGTTG
>QEPC01004942.1:760196-771395 GCA_003113815.1 Sphenodon punctatus
GCAGCTGCAGGGGCGGTCAGTGGGTGCACTGCTGTGGGGGCAGGGGGGGCAGGTGCACACCCCAAACCCATGTATCCCCACGCATGCCCCAACAGAGAGCAACCTCTGTTTTTGCTGGTTGCTCCGTGCAGGGGTGATGGGTGGAGGCAGGAGTGCGCACAAACGCCAACCCACCTGCTGCCACTTTCAAACGGGACAGACACACCTATGTCCACTGCGTGAGCATGTATAGACATAAGTGGGTGCGTCTCATGTAATAAAGGCCTAAGGCAGACTATGATAGGGGTATATATGTTCATGAATGATGTGGAAAAATTGTATTTTCCCTTTCATACAGCAGAAAATTTGGGTAACACTAAAGAAAGAAGTATGCTTTCACACAACATGCAATTAACCTGTGCCATGGATTGCCATGGGATGTTGTGAAGGAAGGCTAAATATTCATTGAAGAGCAGTCACTTTTCAGGGCTACAACCTCACACTTGGAGAGTATTTCTAAGCCTCTGACTGTTGGAAACTTGGAGTGCACTAAAGGGTGTAATCACTCTGTTTCTTGCACACTTTTACTCCAAGCCTCCAACACTGTTGGCTGTCAGAGACAGTAAGCAGATCTTTGGGTCTAACTCCCTACACAAAGAGGATAGCAAATGACTTCCCGTCTGGGGCAAACATGGAACCAAGGTGAGAAATGTAATTCTGACACACACTGCTTCCTGGAGAGGCCAGTTTATACTCCACTCTTGGATCAGGGCTCTTCCCTCTAGCCCTTCACCTCTTGCTGCTTCAGTTTGCAGCAAGAGTTTATTAGTCGCTGTGAAGTGTGTCGAGTTCTGTGGCTGAAGAGTAGTAAGGATGTGCAAACTGTTTTATTTTCCTGTTTTTAACTGGAAACATTCATTTTTTAAATCATACATACACCTTGCATAGAATGTCTAGCTGAACAAAAATGACATTACCTCAGGAGATAGCTATCTCCTGTAAGAGGGAATCGCCTCTTTGCTGCAAAACTGATGGAGATCCATGCGGCTTCTGTGATTCAGTAATCTCAACTGCTAATCACAGTCTTTACTGTTTAAATGGTATTCTTCACCCTTTAGAATACCGCCTCTGAAGGAAATGTATTTCTGAGCAATAAAACACAGAGACAATAATCTATTTTTTTTCTCAGGTGAGAGAGCCAGCTTTGGGTGGTGGCAGTAGTCAGATGTCTTTACTCACCCATGAAACGTAGGCCCTTTTTACATGGGCGGCACCCATGCATGAACACCCAGAAATCTTGGTGTTCATGCGTGGGTGCTGCCCATGTAAATCCCGCGGCGGCTGGGTGGGGGTGCATGTGTGCACGCTCCTGCGCACATGCATTCACACCCACCTCCACCCATCCTCCATGCACGGAGCAACCAGCAAAAATAACAGTTGCTCTGTTCGTGTTGATGGGTGGAGGTGGGTGTACGCCCGTCTACACCTTCCGCCCACCCACCGCACACTGACCGCAGCGCACACCGACACACATGCCCAACATCGCGGCCCATGTGAAAAGGGCCGTAGTAATTGCTCGTAATACCCTTCGGGGAACATTAGTGCTGTTGTGGAAAAATCCTTTATGCTGTACATATAAACAAGGAAACCAGTCACAAGACTGTGCATTTGCTAGATCATCAGGGAGGTGTACAGGAGCTCATTCAATTGCCAATAAAAAAGCTCCTAATAAGCCTAAAATTCAGTGGCCAATTTATTGTGCTTTTCTGTATGCTTTTGTAAAGTACACTTGCCTGAATAGGTTTCGTTAACTGGACATTAATCTTTATTAAAATATATTTTAATAACTTCATAATTACACTGTTTTGCAAAGCAATTACATACCTGCCAAGCATATTTATTTTGTTTGTTTCTATACATTTATATCCCACCCTATCCTGAAGGCTCAGAGCGAGTAGCAGCAAAAATTCCTTACTCCCCATTTCCATTCCCCTATCCCTGCCTGAGAAACACTTGGTAAAATAAAAAAGTCTTGCATCTCCTCTAGAAAATGCTTAGTCCCAGGCTCTGAGGAACCTCCATGGGGAGGGGGTGCTGAAATTGTGAAGCAGTCACTGAGAATGCCTCTCTCTGAGACCCTGCTACATGTGCAAGTGGTTCTTGCAAGGGGACTCCCCAGCTGACCTACTGATTGCAATGGACCATAGGGGAGGTGCAACCTTTTTGATATGTGGTGTCCAGGCTGTTTAAATATGAGGCTGCGGCCAACTAATTTTATCCCAACAAGAAACTGGATTGTTGGCATGTTACATCAAGGCAGATAATTTCATGTGAGGTGTGTTTCTGGTGTTCAACATCTTCATTTTACATGTACATACGGTATGTATGGAGAGAACTATGTATTTTAATTGCTCATTGAACATTTATTGAGAAGTCAAGGTTTCTTTCCTGCCTCTTGGGCAAAACCCAATGGGGGAAAACTGCAGGATTTTTCTGATGTCAGGAATTGTGAATTTAAATATGAGATAACATGGATGGCACTGCTTTTTGAACTGATGCAATTTCCAGGGTGCTGGCTTTATTCAGCTGTCCCCAATTAAGATTCTAGTTCAGACATCTCTAGGCATCTCATTGCATATGTCTTTCTGATGGAGGCAAAATTATTATAAGCCTGCAAACATTTTATCCGTCTTCCACAGGGCTTAAAACAGTTATTCTTCTTAAAACCCTGCAGAAGTTAGATAGTACTGAAACTGTGACTGGCTTAGAGTCATCTTATTCCCAATTAAAATTGCTAAAATTACGTGAAAGGAAAGAGCAATTTAGAGAGTAAGCTTTTTCCAAAACACTTTGATTCTGCTTTTTTTATTGAAGGACAAAAGTTACAGACCAATTAGTTTCATCTTCAGTTAGCAAGAATTTAGAAATTTATTATGAGCGAGATATTTTGAGAAGGGGAAAATGAACTCGTGTGCTTGCTGCTTGCTGATAAGACTACTAGAGCCATATTCTTGACTGCTACCCAGAGGCAAGCACACAGAAACTCAGTGAGTTTCCACAGAGTTACTTTGTATTTACATTGAGGATTGGGTCCTTAATGTGGAAATGGTAGGATTTTGTTATTGAATACACTGTGTCATTTTATAGTGTTATAAAGAAATATGATGCTTGAATATTTTAACATAGAAGGTGAATGCAATGGGTTTCATTTAATGCTGATGCTAATAGGTGATGTCATCATGGGTCAATTATCTGTAGAGGAATTCACCTGTCCTTATAGAATTGTAGAACCTACCTTCAAGCAGGAGGAAAGCAGCAGAGATAAAATTACAAAGTTGGACAATTAGAAAAGGTCTAAAGGATTATCTAGGCTGGCCCTCTGTCCTGAGGTAAGGGACCATATACCTAAAGCATTCCTGACAGTTGGCTGCCTAGTCTTTCCTGAAAATGTCTAGGGAAGGAGATTGCACAGCCTTTGTAGACAGTTCCTGTATTTTAAACCCATTGTTGATTGTCTTGTCCTCTGTGTGTTAGAGCCTGACTTGGGTGGTGCTGGGCCAGGTGGACAGCCCCAAACCAGCAGCAGGCACTGCGGGCAGCCAGGCAGCTTGAGCCCCGGTGGCGCCAGGAAGACACGCAGGGGAGCGTGGCCTTGCAACGCACGAACCTGAGCTGGCCGCGCCGCGTGCTCCTTAGGTTGCTGGGCACGGCTGTGAGGGTAGGGCCTCATCGAGCGCTCAAGGCGCTCAGTCATGGAGGCAGGGCCCAGGATCAGGAAGTGGCAGCATCTGGGTGGGAGACAAGAGAGGGCATAAAACAACTGGCGGGGCTTCCACTCCCCACCCGTAATCATTCGTGAGAAGCTGGCCCTTGACTTGGATTCATGTAGTATCATTGACCTGTGTTTGTGTGGGTGCGTGTGGAGACCTGTGTGTGAGGGGGAGTGCTTGTACTTGTGTGAGAATGGGTGTGTGCGGGATTATACAGTAGAGTGAGTTTGTGTGAGAGTGCTAGAACGTGTGTTTCCCCCTTCACTAGGGTGCGTGACTGTTCCCAGAGTGTGTGGACTCCCCTATCCCCCCTCCCGTTCCCCCCACCGTGACTCAGTCACCCCTGGCACCCCACAACTATTCCTTGAACTTCCATGTGCTGATCCCAGAACTCCCAGGAGAGAGTATATGTGAGTAAGAGTGCAGGGTGGCACCCCCTTCCTTTCTCCCCTTCCCTTCCTGGAGGCGCCCAATCTCACACCCTGTGATGATCCGGGTTGCTCCTCAGTAGAGGAGAAAGCCCAACTAAGATCCTGAGGGTCCTTGTTTCGTTGAGGAATACCCATAGGGGCACAAGGGGAGAAGGACCGGGGGCCTTTGGGGGTGGGGGGCCGGGTTTTCCCTTTCTCTACCCTACCACCCTGACACCATGGCATTCTCCATCTTTTTTATGGCATCCTTTTAGATCAGGCATGGGGAACCTGAGGCTACAGGTGAAAGTGTAGCCCATGACAAGCTATTATTTGGCCCCTTTCCAGTTCCTGGCTCTGCATCGGGATCCAATTCCTGTCTCCAAGTACTGAAAAACTGAGCCCAGCGTAAGGGAGATGAGACAAGGGAATACACACATGGATAAGGGACAGCTCCAGGGCCCAGATCCATGATCTGGACTCTCCTTATCTTGGACACACCCCTTAAGCACCCCTGCTTCCAATTTGTTTGCAGCTCTCAGAGTTTGTACTAGTTTTCAGAAGTGGCCCCCAGGAAGAAAAAGTTTCCTAACCCCTGTTTTAGATGTTTGAAAACTGTCCACATCCCTCACTACTCCCACTCCCATTCTCTTCTCCCTATTATCCTTGCAACTGTACTGCAAGTACTGGCAGTTCTTGCTGGATAAGAGGTTCTGCTTTCAGAAGAATTAAAGATAGCGTACTCCAGTCGGTGACTAATGTAATGACATCATATCTTGGCCCCCTTAAAAAATCATTGCTTAAAGCTACATGAGGTCATGCTCATTTTTCATTTTTAAAAGTACTTCTTAACTAAATCTCCTAAGGAAATTAGTCACACTTCTTTGCTTGCCAAAGATCAAATGGGAGAGGCAGCATGGATCGAAACCCTATAGTGAGTTGGGGATGGAAAACCGTGACACAGAAAATTCAAAATAAGAAAGAATAATCTTGGGAATTGTGGACATTCTGAGCTCTAGCCATTGGGACATAAGTTAATGTACAGTTATAAAATGGAGAAAAGGTCAGATGTCTGGAGAATCGTGGTAAATTTATACAAAGGTAAATTGACAGTGTACAAGGAAAATGTATACATAGGTATGATAAAGGAGGACAGGTAAGTGGTGTTGATCAGAAGAAAAAGATCACTTCTTGTCATCAATCCATATTTCTCTGATTTGGGGATAGGTTCAGAGTAGGCTTATGATTGGCAGAGTACCATCTGACCCAAGGCTGAGCCATCACCAGTGAGTTTGCGGTCCAGGGGACGGTTTCCTCCTGGATGACGTAGAGAAGATATTAAGGAGGGGACTGTTCTCTCCTCCCCAGACTTATGGGGGGGTGGGGAAGGGCATGCCCCTTCCATTCTCTTTCCTCCCCACCCCATTTTATACGCACAATAGAGGTGAGTTGGCAGTTTGGACTCTGATCCAGCTCTGAATTAGTGGTTTAGGTGCACCTGTGCTCTTTGGTTCTTAGTACAAGGTTCTTTACCTCACCAGGTGTCTCTCCTTATTGTTCCTCCAGGTGTGATGAGTACGTCACACAGTTGGACGAGATGCAAAGGCAGCTAGCAGCTGCAGAGGATGAGAAGAAAACCCTAAACTCTTTGTTGCGGATGGCTATACAGCAAAAACTTGCCCTCACTCAGCGACTGGAAGACTTAGAGTTCGATCATGAGCAGTCCCGACGCAGCAAAGGCAAGCTTGGAAAGAGCAAGATCAACAGCCCTAAAGTAAGTGAGGAGGCATCAGCCACCGTGCCAACCATAGACACTTTCCTCCTGCATAGTCAGGGCCCACAGCAACCAAACATACTGTTCAGCAGTGGCACTCAGAGGAAAAGGTATGCATGCAGTGATCTTTATAGTACAGTGCGGTGGCCAGACTTTAATTGAAGTCAGTCACTCTATTGTAAATAGATTACTTTTGTTTTTTATTTTGGTTGGGGAAAATGGGATGGGGAGGATAGAAATGGCAGTCAATGAAAACTCAAAGTCTGGTTAAGTGTGTTTCTATTTTCACTTTACCATAATATCTCATCGTTAATATGGTTATATATTATATTTTGTAAGCATTTCAATGCACCATGTATGTCTTTTATTAATACAAATATATTTTGTTTGACTTAGTAAAGGCTTTGCACACAGGACAGCTTTCTTCAAGGGTACAATAAGCTATGCTCATGGAGCATTTCAAGCATTAAAAAAGAAAGCCAATGATCTCACTATGGTGCTAGCCTCTTTCTCCTCATGAGCAGAGTAGGGGTATGAATAGGTTTGCTCAGACAAGCATTTTGACATCCCTGTTACTTAACCAAATGACTTGTTCAAAGGGAAATTGCTGCTATTAATACCCTGATGCAAATGCTCAGTGTTGAAGCAATGAATTCCCATATGGTCTGGTGACTATCGTGCCAAAATTGTGTAACTGTGAAGATGTCAAGGGTTCTAACGTTAACAAGGACTCTCTGTGTGTGCGTGTGTTAGAGAGTCCTGCACATCCATTCACTTCCCAGGTATTTTCTGATCATAACATAACAGACTGCTCAGGGAGCCTATTAATGTTAAATAATAAAATAAAATATTGAAAGGTGGGAAGCAGGGTTGAGGGAACAAAGGCCTCGCCCTCTCCTCAAATAGAAGCAAGAGTTTCCAGCACAGGAAATACGCCCTGTTCTGGAAACTAGAGGGGGTGGCAACTCACGTTGGATTTACTTGTAAGACAAGTTAACATGATGTTGTCATTTGTGAGGCATTTAAAGGTAATTAAAGTAAAACTCTTTTGTTTCCATATGTATTTTTCTTGGATCTCCTGCAAGACTATTCTCACCTTCCCCTTGTGATCAGAGCCATCCCAGGACTTCAGGGACCTACCTACAGAATTTATTAAGAGCCCCCCTTGATCCCGCCTCCACAGAATCATTTCTTCTGAGGGGCCCCCCTTCCATGAGTGAACTCATCCATGGGCACCGTCTCAGCAAGGAAAAAAGGTTAACCGTGGCCATACCAGGTAAACATTTTTTCCTTGGGTGCATGTGGTGCAAAGTGATTAGCTGAATAGGGGGACCCTCCCCAACACTGCACACAAATATAATTTGGGCACATCCTTGAACTGCTGAAGTAAAAGGTCCTATTCTGTGTCATGCATTCTGGGTACTAGGAGAACGTCAGCTCCCTTACAAACGAACACTGGTTTCTGATGCCATTGGCCAAGCCCATTCATGTCGCGCTCACAACTCCAACTGGGTTCAACAGGAGTTGTGCCCGCTCATTCATGTTATTTACTACTGCAGTCACAACTCCAGCTGGGTTCAACAGGAGTTGTGCCTGTTGACAGTATGTCTGAATTTGGCCCAATACCTCTTCCGTTGGCCATTTGACAAAATTACAAATTGGAAGTGCAGGAGAGTTCAGGATTGAAATAACAGCAGCACACAGCAACCGTCAGTATGCGCAGGCATAAAGTAATGTCTCTGTTCTGCTTGGAGTTGGGTATTTGGCAGACTCTTTTGTGCTAGAGAATATTTAGATCTTTATCACAAAAGCTGTATTTGATGCAAATAGGGTCCATCTTGCTAGGAAGACTTATTGTCAGTTTCTTGAAGAAACAGGATGTCTCTAAGAAAATAACAGCAACAAAGTGGTGTTCGTTCTCTGAGGTCCCGCAGGCATTGCTGCAAAGCAGGGATCATTTCCTCAGAGTGATCAAAATAACTGTTTTCCGTCCTCAGAAATCAGAAGTAGGAAGAATGGTCCATGATGGAGCAATAACTGGAGCCTGTTCACATCCAAAGATTTGACTGTCCATAAATTTGTTTTACTGTTTATATTTTGAAACTGGCGAAGCAGGAGGAGCAAAAACAAGAAGATACAAAGCCTCAAAACTAGACTGAAATATCAGCTATAGCAGAACTGCCTAATATACCACCATATGCTATATCCCCCTTAGTGAAAGCAATACCACAGCAAGCTTAAAGTAGTGTGGTTCAGATAACAAATATGGAATTTTTTACGCTGCCCTTCCAATGAAGATTGTTAGGATGAAGAGATAGCTACAGTGACAAGGAGATGACAAATATGGCCCTTTTCTCACAGACACTAACACTAATAAAATGGGTGTTACATTTTATTATACATGCTGCAGGGCACCCATAGAGCAGCCCTGCAACATGTATAATAAAATGTAACACCCATTTTATCTGTGTTAGAGTGTCTGTGTGAAAAGGGCCTATCTGAAAATTCAGAATTAAATTTCAATCTGTTATGTTTAGGGATTTAGCAAAACTGAGGCCAAACACTGCACTATCTTTTCTTTTTCACCTGCCCACAGCCTGACAGAGCAAGGGATGGGGGAAACAAATTTACTAAAGCTTGCAAAAGGGCTTAAAAATATTAGGAGATTATTTGGGTCTGGAGTGCTCTTTGCGATGTATTGTGCTGACATATTATATGCCCCATATTGACACTTACCATGTCCCTTTCTCAGACTGTCTGTCTTGCTTTTGAGATAGTAATGGTTCTTCCTAATGCCTTGACCTCTATATTTCATTGTTGATTATTCATTTGTCTGTCATCAGTAAAGGACAAATGAATTAAAAGCCTCTCAGGAAAGGCCTTTTGATATGCCAGTCAAATCCTCTTAACTTCAGAACCCCATTAAGATGGCATGTCTGGACTTCTTTGATTGTATACTGTTACAGTATGATCTACTTGGAATTTTCAGTCATATTAATGGTTCCCATTTGGTATAGCTAAAAGGAAAACACTAGTCTGTTTTCAATGTCAAAAACTTTTATTCTGATTTCTCAATTAAAATATCTTATTGCATTGCTCTGGTTTTGCTATCCACTAACTGGGACTTCATTTTTTTATTGCTTCTAGGAGTGAGATTTTTAACATGTTTATTCATTATTTAATCAATGTTATTTTTCCAATAGAATGATTCAACCAGCAGTTTCATTGTGATGGTAGTCCTCCACGTTTCTTTGTTGTACTTTCATACACACGTATGGAAAATACGTATAGGTCTTTTGTTTGTATAAAGCATCTTTTATTCCTTCCTCAGGCATCTCAGTACTGAATCTTACGCTGAATTTGACACATTCACAATGTGCATTATTGTGGCACCAATGATATTTTCCATTCAGTTGTATCTGAAGTCCTTCCTCTGTATTGTTCATGCAGCAAGTCAGGGAATAAGACTGCTAGATGGTATTTATATTCCACTGCCCTAATTTAAGAGTCCATCTTTCTCTTCCAACTTGATATTCTCACTGAATGGACGGGGGGGACTTTCCATCATCAGTGCTAGGAGGGACGAAATTCTCTTCTTCCTCTCATCCATGGTTATAACGTAGACGTTCTTTATGGCTTTTGCAACATGGGCCTTTTTTACACAGACGGGGGTAGGTGGGGGGATGGGGATGCTCGTGCAGTGGGTGGAAGTGGATGGATGTCCTTTTACACGGACACACATCCACCCACAGGGCCTCCTCTGGTTTTCTGGATGGCCCCGTGGGTGTAGATGAGTGGGTGATGGGTGTGTGACGCGCAAACACCCACTGCCCAACATGGGCGAACATCTGGCACACACCCATCTCCCCCCCTTGCCGGCCCATTTACATGGATGCCCCCCCCCAACCGCACACCTGCCAGAACACACAGTGGTGGGTGGGGCCGTCCATGTAAAACAGCCATGATCGTGGAATGGGGTGTGTGGGGAGGAGAGGGGAGTGCTGCCAGGTGTGGGGGAGGGGAAACAGCTTACTGTAGGATTTGTTTGCATGGCTGGTCCATGGTGGAGGGAGTGTGTGGAGTCTGCCTGAGGGGGCGCGATGGACACCCAGGGATCTGCCCATTAGAATCCCTCCCCACTCACTCCACGTGTGTGGGCTCCCCGCAGCCGTGCTATTCAGTGGACACGAACCCCTCCTTAAGCCTTGCTCGTTTTAAAACACCCATTGTATAGCCAGTGAGCTGCTTGCAGTGTGACAGCATCGAATGTTCCTCTCTCCCTGAGGTACGCTTACAAGTGGCCAGGCCATATCAAAGGTGAATTTTCATTAAGCTTGCCCATCTGTGAATAACAAAGACAGAGAAGTTCACATGATTCTCTTCAGTTTTAAAACACACTGTTTGGAACATTTAAAAACTGTATTTTATATTTTAAAGTTATTCTCTTTGCATGACTATCGGCTGAATAACACACAAAAAGTTGTTCAAGTTGCCCCTAGTCTACCACATCTCAGTTCCTTTGCTTTTAAAAAGACAAAGACCAAAAAAAGTTGCTATGGGTAAATGACATTTTTAAAGCAGTTTTGGATTAGCTTGATCATGCAAATAACAGATTTACTCAGGGCTATTGTGGCAGGGAACAGCCTGCCAGGGCTGCTGCCCCTTTAAGAGTACCAGGGCACCAGCCAGGACTGGATTGGCTGGGGTGCACCAGGCAACCAACTGGAAAGTGCTTGGTGCGGCCAGCCCTAAATCAGGAAGAAAAAGCCTGCACAGACAGTAGGGAGCATGGCTTGGTACTGTCATGCCACGCTATCGGGGGAACGGAATGAGGGCAAGAGGGAGGGGGAGCTCCAGGGGGGCCCCGAGAGAAACCCCCCCATTGGCGGAAGAAGCCCCGCCCCCGCAGCAAACAGCGTGGCCAGCACAAGCCCCGCCCTCACTACAGCTGACGCCGCAGGGGAAGCCTCCCCCGCGGCAGGGGAATGACGCGCAGACAGCGGACCCAGCCCCCTGCCGCCGCAGCGCACGCATAACGGCGCGGCGCACGTTGTAGGGGGCGGGGTTTTCAGAAGCTTGCCAGGTGGGAGCTATAAAGGGACCGGCGGGGGAATCCTGTTTATTGATTGTGTCTTGTGTGATACTGTGTGGTTTCCTCCCCTGCCCGTTCTGTTGCCCTTGTCCTTTTCTTCATACTTGCTATTGCTTGTGGTAGGTTGTGTGCCCCTCACCCCCTGTGGTCCCTTCCTTCTCCCCTCCTTCGTAG
>QEPC01004942.1:771495-892350 GCA_003113815.1 Sphenodon punctatus
CCCCCCCCGCGGGCCCTTTCCACTCTGGTTGGCAAATATCTCTCTCCTCCCCGGTGATGATAAGGGTTGCCTCGTATATTTCGGGGAAAGCCCACCTACTATCCTGAGGGGACTTCCGGGAGCCCAGAATATACCTCGGAGAGAGATCGCCCCCTTCCCCCCTAACAGGTACTGGCCCTTTAAGGCCCTAAAGGACTAGCCATGCCCCCCTGCAGCTGTATAAGAAGAGGGAAGCCTGTGGAGGCTTCAGTCTTGGCCTGACTCTAGAAGAGAGAGAGGCGCGCCTGAGGGTTGCTGACCTCGGTCCTGAAGGCAAAGGCTGATAAGGCTAAGAGGGGAGGCAGTGCTGGAGACTGGACTGCTGTTGGCTGCTGTCCAGGGTCCTGTAGGAGCCTTGAAGCCTGTAACTGTGAGTAACCAGCCAGGGGACTGGAGTCTGGCTGGGCGTGGGACTAGATAGGGCCAGGGTTGCTGGAGGGGATGCATTCCCGGTATTAGCAAGATTGAGTTCCTATTATTAAGAAACTATGTGTGGAACCATGGAAGGCTGAAGCCTATAGATCTGCTCACAGAGCACTGAACTAGAACTAAGCTAATTCCCAAGGCAGGCCGGTTTGGAGGGGTCTGATCCTGCACAGACTCACCCTGGTCCAGGCCCACCCTGTTGCAGCTATGTAAAGAGAATCTTGTTCATAAATACATAGTCATAAAAAAAGATGGAGAATGGTTGTTCTTCTCTGCCTCACTAAATAGGCTGAAATGTGGGGAATCTTCAAATGTGGTAAGCTATATTTCACTTAAAACGTTAGGGAAAAGCTTCCTAACTTATAGGAACCCTTGGAGCAGGGGACTGTCTAGAGCGATTGTAGAATATTTTCAAAAGGATCTGAATCAGCTTATGTCTATGAAGGAGTCTGTAAATATAGAACATCCGTGTCTTAGACCATGGGTATGGTCACAAACACTATACGCCTAAAGTGTGGGGGATAAAAAGGAATGTTCACAGTAGGGGAATAGCATTCAAACCAGTTCTCTGCAGCTACTGAAAGAATTTTCAGTAGGTGCAGAGAACTGGTGTGAATGCTATTCCCCTACTCTGAACGTTCATTTTTATCCCTTACACTTTAGGCTTATAGTGATTTTATTTTTCTAGGTTTATTGTTTTGCGCTCATTCGTATGAGTTAATTAACACCCCTTTTCAACACATTTTGTAGACACCCTTATGACTTGTGTGTTAGAATTAAGCCTTAATTGGTTTGGAAACATGCTTTAGCACACTTAGAGTGGTTTTAGTCTTCTGTTTTACCCTTTAGTCATGTGATTATTGCTGTCCATCATAATAACTAATGCCTCTTAAACCCCCTGAAAAATGTTTGTACGCACATGTGTTCTGTTAACATGCTTAACTGATTCACCCCTTTGGTCAAACATGTCTGCTCATTTCTCCCTCCAGAACCCTTCAGTATGCACAATGCCCCCCACACCAAGCCATATATACACTATTAGGAGATGTTCAAGTGAACAAAGATCTGGGAGGCTCTGGTAAGCGTATCTTGGGTATCTCCTGATTGGTTCATTCATTAACAGGGTGTGGTGTCTCCGGTTTGGACAGAGTCACAGAGGGTCAGGGCTTATCCCACAATTCCCTGGAAGCAGACCCCCATTTGCAGTCTGCCTCTTGATCCAACCACAGCCTCTCCATATCTCTCTCTCTGTCCATTTTGGTTTTATCTGAAACCGAAATTGCATCCCTACTGGGTAGGGAACAGGCTCTGAAAAGAAACCTGCAAGAAAAGGAAGCAGCAAGACTATCCGTACACAGCAGATAATATCAGTGCTCTAAGTAGTGCTCCACCAAAGCGCGGGGGAGGGGGGGTGCTAGGCTATAATGTTGCAACAAATAGGCACAGGAACAGCAGGTGAGAATAAGCTAAGCCTACAGCAAGGGGGCGGGGTCTGGGAAATAGACACTTAAGGGAAACAGACAACAAGGAAGTTATTGAACTGGGAACAAGCAACAAATTCACAGGCAAAGGCATGAAACGCAAGCTGAGCACATATCATCCTTGCTCATGCTGAGGATGTTCTGGGGTCTGTGAGGGCCACATCTTGTGAATTAGATCCATGCCCATCCTGGCTGGTCAAGTCCAGCTGGGAGACACTAGGACCATTACTGGCTGGGGTGGTCAGTGCCTCCCTTTCGGAGGGCAGGGTTCCTAGGTGCCTCAAGGAGGTCATAGTGTGTCCACTGGTCAAGAAACAATCTCTTGACCTTGACTCCCTTGCCAGCTATCGGCCGGTCTCTAACCTTCCCTTTATTGAACTGGTAGTGGCTTGGCAGTTTCAGGCACATCTGAATCAGATCAGTTTTCTAGATCCCTCACAGTCTGGCTTTCGTCTGGGTTATGGCACTGAGACTCCGCTTCTGGCCTTGGTCGATGACCTTCGCCGTGTGTTAGATCAGGGTCGTTTGACCCTTTTGATTTTATTAGATCTGTCAGCTGCTTTTGACACCGTTGACCATGAGATGCTGATGACTGGCCTGTGGGACTGTGCTGGGGTGGGTGGAATTGTTCTCGAATGGTTCTGCTCTTTCCTGGCTGCGAGGACGCAACGTGTGGTACTGGGGGACTTTTCTTCATCTCCCTGGGATATCACGTGTGGTGTCCCATAGGGATCTATTCTGTCCCCTCTCCTGTTCAATGTGTATATGCAGCCTTTGGGTGAGTTCATGAGAGGGTTTGGGGTTCGGTGTCATCGGTATGCTGATGACACCTAACTTTACCTCTCATTTTTAACTTACGCAGGTCTGGCCATCCCGTTGCTTACTCGGTGTTTGGCAGCTGTGGGGGACTAGATGAGAATGAGCCGTCTGAAGCTAAATCCCAACAAGACTGAGGTGATGCTGGTGGGGAGGGCCAGGTGTGGTGTGGAGATCCCCATTATTGATGGGGTTCACCCCTCCCTGGTTCCTCAGTTGCAGACTCTGGGGGCGCTCCTTAACTCACAGCTCCGCCTGGATGTCCAGGCGGCGGCTCTAATGAGGAGTGCCTTCTGCCAGTTACATCTGGTACAGCAGCTGCAGCCATATATTTTGGATTCTGACCTGGCCACCATCGTCCATGCCTTCATCACCTCAACACTGGACTATTGTAACATGCTCTATGTGGGGCTATGCTTGGTGAGGGTTCGGAGACTGAAGCTGGTGCAGAATGCAGCAGCCCGCCTCCTTACAGGGACTGGTTGCCATGAGCATATAACACTTGTGCTTTGCTCGCTGCACTGGCTGCCTATAGGCTTCTAGGAGATTCAAGGTGTTGGTTCTTACCTATAAAGCCCTAAATGGCCTGGGTCCCGCCTCTTCCTCCAGTTCCTGGATTGGCCCTTGTGGTCAGCCGGGGATGCCCTTTTTAAAGTCCTCCGTGTGCGGTGGGGGGCAACATTGGAAAGGGCGTTCTCAGTGGCAGCACTGCGGCTGTTGAACTCCCTGCTGGTAGAAGTCTGCCTGTCCCCATAACATCTCTCCTTCAGACGCCATTGTAAGACCTGGTTATGCTGCCAGGCTTTTGGCAAGGGAGACGGGTAGTGGGGAGGGAGCTTGGGTTAGGAATGTTTTCTTTTGGATTTAGAGACCTTTGAACTTTAACTTTTGTATTGATATGTATTGTGGTTTTATGCTTTTATTGTAAGATGCCCTGAGCTGCCATAGGCAGGACGGAGCGGAATAAAAATGTTTGTATAAATAAATAAAAATAAATCTTGCAGGGTTTGGACAAAGCAGGGCAGGAAACAGACAGGTAAGTAGACACAAAGTAAGGACATATGCACCATAAGAACAGATGCTCCACCAGCTTCCTGCTGTTCCCAGCATGCCTTTATCCAGGCTGTGAGCTAATCAGGAAGCCAGATGGGTGGGGCTCAGGACAACAACCCAACTCCAGAGAGATAGCAAGAGAGAGCAAAAAGCACAAGGGAAAAGCCAACCCCAAACAAGTCCAAATGGTGGTGTGGGGGAAAGGCAGCCGCCGTCCAGCTCAGGGGCTGTGAGTTCAAGGCTGAACCCTGGCAGTTCTCAATGAGAATGTGGATGTGGCTATGTCCCCCAAAGGGGGAACCCCCTTTTTAGGGAATTAGCTCTGTGGTCCAGTCCACACAAACGTCTCTCGATTTCCACCAATATGTCTATCACTGTCCCTTCTTCTTGAGGTACGCTTCAAAACAGTTTTGCACTAATTGATACTTGAAGGTCTATCATTCCAGATCAAGGCTTATGGCCCTCCAGCCTCCTCATCTCCCCTTACAGCTGGCCCCTTCCACCGGGTCGGGGCTTCTCCCAACAAGTGGGTCCCTAATATAAATGTAGTCCCACACACTGACCTAAAGTTCTCCCCAACTGGGCACATAAAGTCCAGAGTCTCTCAACAAAGTCTTGCTCGAACCCTTGTATCGCAACAACCCCACTTGGTTCTCTCACACCATCTGGAAGGACACAGTCCCAGTTCCTTCCAGGCTAGGGGTAGTCCTTCCTCCGTGCCTCAGCTGGCTTGACAGCCTCCACACACTTTTTCTCCGGCAGGCAACAATTCCTTCCTCCTCAGAAGCCCAAGACAGACTGACTTCCCACACTGCTGCCTCTGCTTTTATGGCCAGTAGCCACACCCTTCTACTTCCTGTTCATCTCAGGGAATCTCTCTTAAAGGGCCCATAGCCCTTTTTAACAAGGATTCGACAGGTTGCCTAGTTACTTTAGGGCTGCCTCCTATTTATTTTATTAACATAAATAGGAATAAATAGAAATTTTATGTATTTATTTATTTATTTTATTGTTAATGACTTGTGGCCAGAGGGCTGTCTTTACTTCAGACAGACACTCTGTCACAGAGACAGACTAACATAGGAGATTAAAATGGCACAGGCAGAGCATCTTGGCAGCAGCTGATTAATGACTGTCCTGCTGCTTATAGATTGCCAGGCACATTGTCTACACTTAATAAACAAACAATAATCTGTAACAATTGGGGTTGATTAGTTAGAAACTAAGGTCTGGGTGACAACTTGACCTTTGTTTTCGAAGTGGATCTTGTTCTTAGATAGTGATAGAAATTCCATTGTTTCCCTCTTCTGTGATAGATAATTAATTTATTTTATTTATTTATATAAAATTTGTATCCTGCCCCTCCTGCCCATAGGGCAGCCCGGGGTGGCGAACAACAACTATTAAAACAATAAAACATTTAAAACAATTAAAAAATCCATATTATGCAAGGGGGAAAAAAAGTTTTACCAAACCAGGTCTTGCATCTTCTTGTTTTCTTATCTTAGAGATGAACTGGATTTGAAATAAATTCTGCCTTGAGATTCACAGGGACATAACTCCTGGCTAAATCACTGCCAGCGCTCATCAGAAGGCAGAATTTTGTGAGTGAAGAAAAATAATAAATAAACTACTGCTTAGATTTTCCTTTTATGCAGTCAGGGTGAAATCCATTCCAATAAAGAGGGCTCTTGTTCTACTGGGCCTGCCCCTCAACGTACTCTACTGAGTCTACTGACACAAGCTCCTTTGAAATGCATAGGGCTTCCACCACCAAAATGCTTTAAGAATCAGAACCTCTGCGCTAGGGGAGGAGTGGGGCGCTAAATGGTATAGAAGGCACTGCAGGGATCTTTTGCACTGAGAATTTCACCCATACAGAGTGGTACTGACAGTTGGTGCATTCACAAAGGGTTGGTATCCTTAAAGGCAGCGAGTAGTCCTGTCAGCACATGCTAATCACATTGGTATAGTTGGGAAGTGAGGACCCTCGGCATCTGACAGGAGATGTCTGGAACACTTCAAGATTAGCTCAGAAGTAATGAGAAATACTGAATGCCATTATTTTGCCATTGACAGAAGTAAGGTCTTGATTTAAAAAAAATTAAAACCAACCTTTTCTCAGGGTTTTGGGGTTTTTAAAAAAATGCATAATGTGGGCTTGGATCTGCAAGGCATGGTGCACTCTGGCCTCAGCAAAGAATGAAAGTGAGTGCTTAGCTCTATGCACGGGAATAACCTTTGGAATGGGAAGTTTGTGCTAAGCTCCTTGCTGGTTCAGGCAGAGTGGCCCCACATGTGGCAGAATGGGACCCTGTTTAGCATTTGCCTCAAATATTTTATACAGTTTTTATGGGTTTGATTCAATTTCCATTCCACTAACCTGAGGTTAACAGTAGATGTGTAGTTTTTCTCTGTATAATGCTGTAATAAAAATGTTATCTATGCACATTAAACATGTGGGGTGTTAGGGGTTAGAATTAGACGTATGCAATTCGTTTTAGTTAACAAAATTTTCTACATTTGTTTTAGTTACTAATTTAACTAAAACAAATGTATATTCAAATGAAATTCATTTGAAAATTTTGTTTTCGTTTTGTCCCCATCACACTCTATGCAGCCTGCTATGAAGCTGCAAAAGCACTCCAGGAAAGGCAGAGGAGGAGAGGGCAGTCTGTCAAGAGACATGATTGGCATCCCCGCTGGCCAACTGGCATTAGGAAAACATCAGGCAGCAGTATGACGGACACAGAGAACCCTTAAGATAGGTCATTCTTCAGTGCTGCCAGCAACCTGATCGTGCCAATCAAGGGGTTATGATATGAGGGAGGGCACTGCGGGGGCCCTATAAAATATAACCTGGGTTTATTTGGGATTGATTAACAGACTTTGGTTTGTAGCCATACGTGCTATTGGAGTTTTGCAGTACTGACTGTTTTTTAGGCCAGGAGCCTTTTATGTTTGGATTTTTTACTGCTTAGGAGCTATGATAGTGTTACTTTTATGTGCATACGGGTGTTAAAGCCCAGTTTCATTTGCTGGAGCAGGATTTTACAAGGTAAGCCTTTGGGGTCACCTTTAACACAGTAGTTCATTTTCTGTGTGAAATTATTTGATATGGTTTTTGTATTTTTTACAGGCTCACCTTGTACAAGAAAACTCCATTGATATTTATAAAGAATAATTTTTTGTTGTGCCACTGATGAAGACCATGATTTATAGTTGGAAACATGGCTGTGTCCGGCACTGATGTAATTAGTACTCATGTACTTTGAGCTATTTATGGCTACGCTTAAAGTTTATTTTTGCTTTATGGCTGATTTTACTGTTTATTTGCTCTAGTATAAAGATGTATGGGCCACCTATGGGTTAAGCCTTTGGACTGGTTTAAAGGGCCAGTACCCTTTTTCTTAGTCTTTCTTCTGTAGGTGTCACCATTTTGTGGCACCAAGTTGCCACAAATAGCAATATTGTCTACTATACTGAGGAAGACTCAAACTCAGCTCAGCCGAAGACTTTATTTTATCTAAGCACATATATTTCCAGAAAATTTCCCCAAAATGATGTCCGTACCCCTTTGGGGAGCTCTCATAGCGAGTCCCTGTACAAGCCAGATGTTCTCTGAAGAGAGCCCTCTGAGAGAGAGCTCAAACCCCGATGCATTGAAGTAAATCACTCGGCTCCGATAGGCTTTGGACCCTCTGGCTTTACACCCTATTTGTTTACATGACTTTGGAGAAACCACACTTGTTTACTGCTACTCGACACTCTTTAGCAAAAACAGAAATATCCATCTTCCTTTGCCAGACTTTATATGCACCCTTCTTCTTGCCAAGGGACAAGACAAGAGATGTGGAAAGTTACGGAAAGAGCAAGAGTGCAATGAGGGTTCTGCAATTCAGGCAAGGCGCTCCTCCCTCCAATCCCCTCTATTCCTTTTAAAGTGAAGAGGGAGGAACTGAGACAAACCACTGGAAGGAACAGGTTCCACACCCAGGGGACCGCCACAGTAAAGGTCTGATTGCCAACCGACTTAAGGCACACTGGCAGGATCCCCAAACAGTGGGTGATTCCTAAGCGCATCAGGGTGAGGTTCCAGGAGCAGGTCTCAGATATAGCCAGGGCCTATGCCATTCAGGGCCCTGAAAACTAAACATGAGTCAGCAAAGTGATGTGGCTGCAAAAAAAGGCTAATGCATTTTTAGGCTGCATTAGCAGAAGCCTTGTCTCCAAGACCCCGGAGAGAATAATTTCTCTCTAGTCAACACTAGCGGAAGTCTTACGGATTCGGATTGATCTGTAACACTAATAACGACTTGTTATAGATAAATCTGTATCAAACTGACTCTGTGCCAAATACGCCAGTTGTGGTTTGGTTTAAAATCCATTTTAAAATGTTTTTAAAAATCACTGTGCATGTGCAAAATGGCCGCTGGACCAGTCTGTGTATGTGCATCCTTTTCCAAAATGTCACCACCATTTTGGAAAAGGGTAGCGAGTCTCCACATGCGTATGCACAGATGCTGCCGCCACCATTTTAGAAGAGGGCATGCATGCAAAGAACGGTCCGGTAACCATTTTACGCATGTGCAGTTATTGTTTTTCTTTTTCAAATTACATTATTTTAAAGGTTTTAATTGATTCAAATATGGATCCATAATACGAATCCATATTTAAATCCAGAAATCAAAACTGCAAATGGGATCAGAACTGCAAATGGAACAGAACCCAGCAGACCACCCCTATTCAGCAGTGGTCAGACCTCACCTGGAGCATCGTATCCAGTTTTGAGTGCCTCATTTTAAGAAGGACATTGACAAACTGGAGCAAGTTCAGAGGAGGGCATCAACAGCGATAAAGGGTCTGAAAAGCAAATTTTATGAGAAAAGATTGAAGGAAGTGAGTAAGTTTAGTCTAACAAAAGAGTAAGAGGAGACATAATAGCAGTCTTCAGATATCTACAGGGCTGTGACCAAGAAGATGGCAAGAAACTTTTTCATTTCTACAGAGAGCAGGGCTAGAAGTAATAATTAATAATAATAATTTTATTTATATAGCACCCCACATGGCACTCAGAGCGCCTTACAAAGTACATAAAAAAGTTAAAACAATATAAATAATACAAAGCAATTCAAAACAGTTTAAAACAGTTATTAAATTTTTTTTAATGGGGTAGGGGAAAAAGGGAGGACAAAGTACATTGAGGGGACCATCAGTGGATCTTAAAAGCACTTAGAGAATAAATATGTTTTCAGGTGCTTTTTAAAGTTAAGGAGGGAAGAGCTGAGATGAACAGCTGGAAAGAGCGAGTTCCACATTGAGGGGCCCACTACAGCAAAAACCTGATTGCCCGCCGACTTCAGACACAAAGGCGGAACCCTCAAACAGCGGGTGGTTCCTGATGGCAGATACCCATCAATGTGAAGTTCCAGAAGTAGGTCTCAAATATAGCCAGGTCTCAAATAAACCATTCAGAGCCCTAAAAACCAGCACTGCAATCTTAAACTCAATCTTTCACAAACCAGTAAGCAGCTGCACTGCCACATTCTGAACAAGCAGCAAGCGACAGATAAGCACTGCCAGCAACCCATAAGAGAGGGAGTTAGAATTCAAGCCTTGTAGTCACCAGGGATAAGTTACTGTGGCAAGGTCAGCCTGGGATAAAAAGGGGCGTAACTTATGCAAATTGCATAGTTAAAAAAAACATTTCTGAACCACATCCAACACATGGGCTGTCATAGACAAAACAGCGTCAAAAACGACGCCCAAGTTCTTTACCTGGCCCACTACCTCTACCCAGATCCTGGCCACATTCAGGGGCTTGAAGGAGTCAAGGTTATCCTCATATTGGGTACTCCTTCCCACCAATATCACCTCAGTCTTCCCCAAATTGAGCATGAGGTAGCTCCGATACATCCAGGCAGCTATGTCATTCAGGCATTCCTCCAAAGCAGAGGCCAAGTTGGCAGGGCTCACAGGGCAAGAGATATACAGTTGTGTATCATCTGCATACTGATGATACTTGACCCCGTGCTTGATCTTGACATCCCTAAAGGACTGCATGTACAAGTTGAACAACATGTGTGAAAGAATAGAACCTTGAAGGACACCGCAATTCAGTCCCAAGGACCACAGCTTACTGCCATGGCAACCTCCCGGATGCCGGTAGAAATCAGGCCAGGAACACACATTATGGGCTCAAATTACAGAAAGGTAGATTTGGGTTAGATATCAGAAAAACTTTCTAACAGTAAGAGCTGTTCAGCAATGAAACAAATTGCCTAAGGAGGTGGTAGGCTCTCTGCCACTAGAAGTTGTTTTTTTTTAAAAAAAGACTGGACAGCCATCTGTTTATTTATTTTATTTATTTATTTTGTCATATTTAGTAGTCGCCCCCTCATGCCTACAGCATCTCGGGGCAGCTTACAACAATAAAAACAACAAACAATTGTAAAAATTATCAATTTTGAAACATTTTAAAACAACCCCCCCATTACTTTAACATCTTCAAAATCCACCCCCCCTGCCACCTACCCTTCCCTCCGAAGGCCTGGGCGAACAGCCAGGTCTTGCAGGCTCGGCAGAATGCCAGCAGACCCGGGGATAGGCGGGCTTCCTCTGGGAGGGAATTCCAGAGTCGCGGCCCGGACACCGAGATCGCCCTCTCCATTGTGCCCCCCCCCGCTTAACACGGGGGACATCCAGAAAGGCACCGCCAGTGGACCGCAGGGATTGCTCTGAGACGCGAAAGGTGAGACAGTCCCCGAGGTATGAGGAGGGCTTTATAGATCAAAACTAACACCTTGAATCTTGCCCGGTACACTATAGGCAGCCAGTGCAGAGTGCGTAGCACAGGTGTTATGTGCTCCCGCCGACCCATCCCTGTAAGGAGACGGGCTGCCGCATTCTGCACTAGCTGCAGCCACCGGACCAGAAACAGGGGAAGCCCTACATAGAGCGCATTGCAATAGTCTAGCCTCGAGGTGATGAAGGCATGGATGAGAATGGCCAGGTTGGGCCCGGAGATGTATGGACGGAGCCTCTGTACTAGATACAGCTGGCAGAAGGCAGCTTTCACCACCGCCTCCACCTGCCAATCCAGACAGAGGTCCGAATCCAAAACCACCCCCAGACTCTGAACCTGCTGGGCTACAGGAGGGCAGACACGCCCACCACCACCGGAGAAGCCAGCACCCCCCTCGCCCTTCCCACCACCATTACCTCTGTCTTATCGGGATTAAGTATCAGTCTACTCCACCGCATCCAATCCGCCACAGCCTCCAGACATTGGGAAAGTATCAAGACAGCAGGACCTGGGTCAGTTGAAAATGAGAGGCACAGCTGAGTATCATCAGCATATTGGTGACATCGCACCCTGAACCCTCTCATGATCTCCCCCAGGGGCTGCATATACACATTAAATAGTAACGGAGATAGGATCGAAACCTGTGGAATGCCGCAGGTCAAGGCTCAGGGGCTTGATGTTTCAGCCCCCAACACCACCCGCTGGCTTCTCCCCAAGAGGAATGAGCAGAAGCACCCAAGAACAGTCGCATCCAGACCCCCCAGGTCACGCAGCTGTCTCAACAGCAGCCCATGGTCCACGGTATCAAAAGCGGTCGAGAGATCTAGCAGGATCAGAAATGTTGAACATCCTGCATCCATCTCATGGCGGAGATCGGCCACCAGGGCCACCAACGCCGTCTCAGTACCATAGCCGGGGCGGAACCCAGACTGAAAAGGGTCAGGGAAACCGATACTATCCAGATGCACCTGGAGCTGCAGTGCCACTGCCCGTTCAATAACCTTCCCTAAAAAGGGAAGATTAGAGACGGGGCGGTAGCTGGTGAGTGCGCCCACATTCAAAGATGGCTTCTTCAGCCTCCCCTGCTGGAGGGACGTGTTGACCACCCTCGCCAGCACCGTCCCCAACATCTCCCTGGAGACTTTCACCAACCAGGACGGGCACGGATCTAATTCACAACTAGTAGCTCTAACAGACCCCAGAACATCCACCGCATCGGCCAGCGTCACTTCCTGAAACTCCTCCCAGAAAGATCGACCAGACGGTGCCTCCATAACCTCGTGCTCCTCACCTCCTGCTTCCAACCAGGTGTAAAAGTTACTCCGGATCTGAGCGATCTTGTCTGCAAAGTAGATTGGAAACTCCTCACATCGGGCCTGGGACAAGTCCCCGTCCAGGTGGAAGAAGGCCGGACTGACCAGCCCCCGCACCACCCGAAACAGCTCAGCTGGATGCGACTTTGCAGATGCTATGAGGGCAGCAAAGAACTCTTTCTTTGCTGTCCTCACAGCCTCAACATAGGACCGCAAATGGGCCCTATGGAGAAGTCAATCAGATTCAGAGCGAGTCCGACACCAGCATCGCTCCAGTCTCCTGCCTACCTGTTTCATACACCACAACCCCTCAGTAAACCAAGGGGCCCTGCAGTGACGAGACGGAGGCAAAGGAGGTCTCGGAGCCACCCTGTCAATGGCCTCCCCCAGCAAGGTGTTCCAATGCTGGACAAGCACATCAGCAGAGTGGGTTAACTCCCTCAGAGCCTCCTGGAACCACTGCGGTTCCATCAGCGTCTGAGGGCAGACCAACCTAACTGGTCCATTCCCCTTCTGGAGGGGGTGCGCTGAGAGGGAATGTTGTAGCTGTAGTCCTCCTGCATCCAGTTGGGGTTAGACTAGACAATCCTCTAGGTCCCTTCCAACTCTGACATTCTATAATTCTATGAACTTTGGGCCCAACCTGAGCCCATGCCTGATGCATCCAGGCTCTTCTGAGCCTAGGCCCGATGTATCTGAATGGCCCTGCTCCACAGAGCACTGTGATGCTCCGTGGCATCCATGGAGCACTCCACGGGAAGGACTAGGTGGCACTCTGTTGGAGTGAGGGTGGATTTTTGCTGAGGGGCTTTTGATATTGCTTTTATTTGTCTTAGTGGAGCTGGGGGTATAGGTGTCCTATTGGTTGGTGATTGGTGGTATTTTGCTGGGGGAGGTCTGAGTTAGGGGAAGTTTATATTTAGGGGGTGGGTTTTGTTGGGGTGGTTATTGGTTATGTTCCCCTTTGATAAGAACAGGGAAAGGTGGGACTGAGTTAGGGAGGGAGGGGTCATTTCCCCTAGTGAGAGGGGGGTCATGACCCATATGAGGGGCTTTATGATTAGCACCTGGTGGGAGTGTGGGGTATGGGGGTTTCAGAGGGTGGGTCTCCCTTGCCTGCCTGGTGGGACAGCTTGGGGAGGGGGAATCTGAGTGGGGGGCCTGCTTGGGGGGAGACCACAGCCATTGAGGTCGAGACAGGCCAGGGGATTTGTTGTCCCCTTGGGGGGTGCGTTCGTTCTATGAGACAGGACAGATACTTAGTGCCTATTTCTCTTATCGCCCCCCGAGCAGGTGATGAGGTGGTTCATGATCAGGGGGGCCCTGGCCTGAATCTGATACTAATGAATGCGAGGACGGTTGTCAATAAACTTACAACTGTCTAGGAGTTGATCCTGGACCACACAGCCAATCTTGTGTGCATTACGGAGACCTGACTGGACATTGAGTTGGGGCCTATATTGGCCAACCTTGTTCTAGCTGGGTACTCTGTGCAGCATCAGCCTTGGTCAGAGGGATGAGGGTGGTGGTAGCCATTGTTTTTAAGGACTCATGGTTCGTTGGGAAGAATCCGGTGCAGGTTAGAAAAAGGTATTGAGGGTCTCCATCTTGTGATTGATTTGGCAGGAGACAGATTAGGGTGCTGGTATAATGTGCACCTATCTGTATGGCCGCATCTCTGCACGCTGTACTGGAGGCAGTGTCGGAGGTGGTGTTGCGGTCCCCAAAGACTTCAATATCCATGCCAGTGCCAGTCTGGGGTGGGGTGGGGTGGGGTGGGGTGGCGCATGAGTTCATGGCCATCATGGCAACCATGGGCCTGTCTCAAATAGCCTGACACATGATAGGGGACATACCCTGGACCTGATTTTCTGCACTGGTCTTGAGGTGGGGGATCCATTGGTGGCGGAGGTATCAGCAGTGCCCTTGCCATGGATGAATCATTACCTTCTACGAGCCTGTCTCCTGGCTCATGTCTGCCCCAGAAGAGGTGCAAAACCAGTTCAGTTGGCCTGCCCCCGGAGACTGATGGAACTGGAGAGGTTCCAGAATGCTCTGGGGGAGTTACCCTGTGATCTTGATGACTAATCGCTCAATGACCTCGTTGTGCTTTGGAACACCTTACTGACTGAGGCCATCGACCAAATGGCTCCTAGGCATCCGCTCCCTGTGCATCAGCTCCATAAGCTTCCTTGGTTTACTGAGGATCTGCAGCGGCTGAAGTGGGAAGAGCAGCAGTTGGAGTGATGGTGCTTCTGCTCTTGTGATGAAGCCAACCGGCTGTTACATAGAGCTAGTTTATGTGCCTATGCCGTGGCTGTGGGAGCAGCAAAAAGGGGTTCATAGCATCCGCGAAGTCTTGTCCAGTGGAGCTTTTCCAGGTGGTGAGGGGGCTGGTGGGTCCAGCCTCCATCTGTCTGGAACTGGAATCTTCCAGTGCCCGCTGTGACATGTTTGTTGATTACTTCGTGGATAAAATTGCTCATATTCACCATGACTTTGACGCCACGCTTATTACGATAGGAGAACCAGAGGTAATGGAAGCCCCATCTTGTCCGGTTTCATGGGATCAGTTTCAGTGGGTGTCGTTCACTGACGCGGAGGATGTCCTTGGGGCAGTCAGAGCCACCTTTTGAAAAATGGACCTGTGCCTGTCCTGGTTGATTAAGGCCAGCCGGGAGATGTTGGGGCCGTTGCTAGTGGGGGTGGTCAATGCCTCCCTACGGGAGGGCAGAGTGCTGGGCTGCCTCAAAGAGGCGATGGTAAGGCCTCTGCTAAAAAAAACAACCATCGCTTAACATTGACTCCCTTGCCTGCCATCAGCCTGTCTTGAACCTTCCCTTTTTAGGGAAGGTTATTGAATGGATAGTGGCTCGGCAGTTTCAGGGGCATCTTGACAGCATCTGGTTTCTGGATCCCTCGCAGTCCAGCTTTCGCCAGGGCTATGGCACTGAGACTGCTTGTGGCTTTGGTTGACGACCTCCGCTGTAAATTGGATCAGGGTCATTCGACTCTGTTGCTTCTGTTAGATTTGTTGACTGCTTTTGTTACCGTTGACCACAAGATGTTGGTAACTCGGTTGTGGGATCAAGCCGGGGTGGGCGGGATTGTTCTCAAATGGTTCTGCTCCTTCCTGGCCAGAAGAACTCAGCGAGTAGTGCTCGGAGATTATTTTTTATCACCCCGTGACCTCTCGTGTGGAGTCCCGCAAGGTTCCATTCTGTCCCTTCTTCTGTTCAATGTGTATATGCAGCCGCTGGGCGAGGTCATGAGACAGTTTGGTGTCATCAGTATGCAGTATACCCACCAGTGTCACAGCAAGCCATCGATGTGGGCCCAGTTCCTACCTGGAGCCTGGCAGGAAATAGTCTACGCCTGGCTCCAGCTTGGGCAGAGCAAAGCAGGCTAGCTGGGTGGGTGGGAACATGTGTTCCCGGCCCAATTCCTACCAGCATCCGGGCGGTTGCCATGCTAGTGAGCCATGGCTGCTTGTGATAGGCAACCATGGCTGTCCCTCATGGGGGCGGCGGCATTGGGAATACAGCCAAGCAGCCACACCTCATCCCCCACCCTGCTCCCTCCCCGGCCAGGGGAGGCCCGTGGATGGAGCATACCCAGCTCCCTCTCCCCTGGGTGGGACAGAGGTCCTGGAGGACACTCCTGGATCCAACACCTACCCCAAACACTGAAAACCTGAGTTCAGAGTAAGGGAACAGAGATGAGTGCATGCACTCATCCAGAAGCATGACATACTCCCCCTCATCAAAGAAACTGGTTAGAATTGGTAGGTTGAAAAGGAAAGGAAAGATGATGGATCCATGATCTGGACCCTCCTTTTTTTGAGCATACCCATTACGCATCCCTGTCCCTCAGAGCCTGTGCTAATTTTCAAAGTGGTCCCTAGGAGGGTAAAGGTTCCCCATCACTGGGTTAAAGGAAAAATGTTATCTGACAGTTTGTATGTTCTCTTGTGACACTGGGAATGAAGTTAAAACTTTTGGAGTATATAAATAATATGTCCCCCTCAGTCTTTGGCTACCAAATGCTGTATGAACAAAAGGCATAACATTATGATTCAAGTGCCCCAGTACTATAACCATTCCCAGTCTCCTACGCCTTGATTTATTTGAACCTCTGTATTTTTTTGGACAGCAGGACAGTTTGAAATGTAGCTCGCTAGAACAGAACGGCTCCTAACGGGCCATCCATGAAACCTCTTACTGCAGATACTGCTTTTGCAGATAGTAAACCTTTTAGATCTGTATTTACAGACTTCTGAGCCCTCTTCTAACCCTAATGACTTAGTTATTTCCTGGGATGAGATTGAGCTCAGAGAGATTCTAAATATCCTTCCTTTTCCTTTAACTGAAGATTTAGGGTCAGTGGGAAGTATTTTCAGGAACGAGAATCCATAGCTGACACTTCTTGTGGGGTGGGCTCATTGTCTATTGACTTTTTTTTCTGTTACAACATGTCTGGATTCAAAACTGCACTATAAGATACAAGTTAGGTGTACAGAGAGATAAATAAGGAATACAGATAGTGGTTAGCATCCAGAAGCATGACATACTCCCCCTCATCAAAGAAAATGGTTAAAATTGGTAGATGCAAAATTTAAGCATCTTTAAAAACTTTGAGCCAAATCCACTGGTGTATTCTGGTTATTTTGCTCCAACAGCTGACTTTGCAGGTCTGTTAAGAGGGGTCTGTGGCTAGTCTATGGATGCTCCGCAAGCCACTGGAGCATGTTGGTGAATCTGGCTCACTAATTAAATAAAATTGGTTCAGATTTTGAAATTCCTTTGCATTCTTAAAACTAAGACCAAATGAGAAGTATCTGCTGGGTGACCCAATGCCAAGCTCTGGGATTCCTCAGGGTTTATTTAACAAGTTTGTGGCCCTAATTTAAGTGTGCAAGTTGGACTGTCCCTCCACTCATAAAAGCAAGCAGGCTGTTGAGATTTACATTAACTCCTGAAATACTTTTTTTAATTTTTTATTTATTCAAAACTTATATCCCGCCCTTCCTGCCCAAAGGCTGCTCGGGGCGGCGAACAACATGCACATACACAAAAATCAATAATAAAACATTTTAAAATAAATCTACAAATTTTAAAACAAGTAATAAAAACACACCCTCCCAAACCCCACCTCCCTCACCCTACCCTGCTCCCTCGCCAAAAGCCTGGCGGAACAGCCAGGTCTTACACAAACATCGAAACGACAGGAGGGTGGGGGTCAACCGAGCCTCCTCCGGGAGTGAATTCCACAGCACAGCGGCAGCCACCGAAAAAGATCTCACATCAGTGGCCACCCGTCTTGCCCAGGGAACCTCCAAAAAGGCCCCCACGGACGATCTCAGGGGTCACACGGGTAGGGCTGAAGCGGCAGCAGCTTTTACCACGCCACGATTCCATTCCGCCATTTCAGAATTGCCCGCACCACACCGTGGCTTTTCTGCCGACATTTCGCTAATTCCGTCGGCATTTTGCAAATTCTGAAACTATCAGAAAAATTGCGGAATTGTCGGAAACTGTCGGAAAACCGCTGTTCCGCTATTTCGTGGCAATGGTGGAATGGCGGAAGTAGCGAAAATGGCATGTTTCCACTATTTGTGAAGCCTGTGGAAGTAGCAGAATGAAATTAGTGGAACTGCAGAAGTAGCGGGGAATGAAAGCCTCTGCCACGCCGTACTACTAATTGCGGAAACGCTGTTTCCGGCGGAAATAGCTACCACTGTGACTTTCCGCTACAGCCCTACACACGGGCACATGGGGAGTGAGGTGATCCCACAGATAGGCAAGGCCCAGGCCATGAAGGGACACACTTGTCCCGTGTGTCCATGAAGGACTTTTGTCAGCACATTCACTGTACTGAAATTAAGCCAGTGCTACAGAGAGAAGTTGCGTCTAGAGTCAGATACTTTATACTTTTGAAAATCCTTTGCATTCTCAAAACTAAGACCACTTTCTCACGGGGCCGTATGGGCAGCTTTTGGCTCGGGGAGGCAAATGCTGCATAGCTTTTGTCTTGTGGGAAAACAGCCATGCAGCTTTGCCTCTGATCATGCAGAGGATACAGAGCTCGATTTTCCAGCTCTGTATCCTCCGCATGATTGGAGGCAAAGTCGCGCAGCTTTTATCCCCCACGAGACAAAAGCTGCGCAGCATTTGTCTCCTGGAGCTTTTCCCGGAGCCAAATGTTGTGCATATTGCCCCGTGAGAAAGTGGTCTAAGATAGACTAAATGAGAATTTGGTCCCTGTTTTGTTCTCTGTGTTGTTTTTGTATGTGTAACAAACCATGACTGTGTGTGTAATTTGTTTTTATTGTTTAATGTCTGCTGTGTTTGCCTCTACCTGTCTCATCTCTATAAAAACCATATTCTACATTTGATATGATCACTTACTGAAGCTTAATGAGCATTACATGTGCATGTCAACCCAACTGTGGTACTGTGTCTTTTGTGAAAGCCATTTCAAACCTGAAACAAACGTTATCATTGCCGAGGACTTTAGTTAGCTGTGACTGGTTAACTAATCAGCTGGCTAAATGTACTTTTACCTCTTGGTGCCACTGCTTTTATGCTCTTTCTTCTGGTCAGGTTCCTGAGTACCACAGACCAAGCAGATAGTATACATTTCATGCAGATCTATATAATTTAACTATTACAATGACATGAATTCACTGCTGTGCCACAGGTTGTATTCATTTTGATTTGTATTTATAGAACAGGGTTTTAAAAAGGCCCATTTTCGTTATGAACATTTCTCTTCTAAGCAAACTATGTACCATTTACCAAACAATATTATAAATAAAGAAATAAAGTATTGCAGTGAAGTCCTTATCTTAATAACCCTGAATATTATTGAGAGGTTATTGACTTTTTTCCACGTGTATCAAAAACTGCTTCCTTGTTATAAGATCGAATTGGTCGCATTTGAACAACAATCTTAGCATAATTTTTAAAGGTATCCGTTAGAACCTGCTAGACTTTATGTTGTTTCTCTCCAAACAGATAAGAAATCACCTTCATAAAATGTATTCCCTGTAATCAGTGATGTATTCTTCATTTAAAGTTTGTGCTGCTCAGTTCACAGGGCTCAATCTTCTGAAAAAGTTGGTGAAGCCTCTTAAGAATCCTTGTACCAAACCCTATCCACCTTTATCTTTTTCTATACAAAAAAATGTAAAGTAGTTTCATGAGATAACGGATTTTTAACACCAAGAATACATGAATATATCAGAGTTTCTGTTTGTTTAATAAATGAGAGACGCCGATATTTAGCTCTGTAGCAGACCTGTTTCTTGGGAGGCTGCATTTGGACTCTAGTTTCACCAACAACTTTTCTTCTCAGAATGGATGCAGTAGTAATATGGACCTATACCTCTGTCTGTTGTTAAGGTCTTTGGACTGCACCCAGTTGAGCCTTTAGCAAAGCACAATGAATGGACTTTGATTCAGCAGCAGGTGCTGATATTTAAAATGCTACAAAAACCTATGCTTTAGCTGTATTTGTGAGACTTGGAATGTGCCCATCAGGCTCTCTGAGTGGAAACAAACAAGACAGGAGCCCACAGGAGCCCACGAGTCACCTACACATCAGTTCAGTTGTCACCAGATGTTTGCCAACTTCCCCTCAGGGCAGGCACCTGGCTATTATGGGATGTGTCAGCCAGAGATGCAGTGCAGGCTACTGTTGCCCCACCCAAGATAATGCGGGACCATGGGACCACGTCCCATCTGGTTGACCCGTAAAATCCCGCCGCGAGGCAAGGTCTGAGGATCAGGCCTGGATGAGCACATTCACCCCGGTCACCAAACAGCTGATGGGGGCTGGGGGGTGGAAGAGGATGCTCACCCTGTTTGGTGGCAGGTCCTCCTGGGAGCCCGATCCTGCTGCACAGCAGGAGTCTGAGAGTTGTGCCCTGTTTGGATGACTCCTCAGCTGACCCATGGTGTGGAGGGACATGTAACAGCAGCCCCCGCCCGGATTCCCAGCCATGGGGAGGATTTTGTTCATTTGGACTGCCTTCTCTGCCAGCCCAAAGTGTGGCAGCTGCAGTGGCCCTCCCTGGAGCAGGCAGGAGATCCAGCTCGTCTCTGTCTTCTTGTGTGTGTCTCTCTCTCTCTATATATATTTAATATGAGCATGTACACAATGTGTGCCTGGATCTAAGCACTGTTACTTTTGTGAACTGTAGAACAAAGTGTGCTTTGAAGCATCTGTCCTTTTTCTGTCTTTTAATTTACTAACCCAGTAATTTGATTGTCAACAGATTTAGTGAGGAATGATTTAAAACTACAAGTGTCAGCCACAAAATTACATTCAGTATAAAAAATCATTAAAAAACTTCAAGGTTCACAAAAGAAAAATGTGTGATAACAGCTGCCAATATCAGTGGTGTCTGGAGGGGAAAATGCATATTTCCAGTTTTGCTGAATTCATTATTATTAATAAAATTCAAGCCATAATGAAGGGCAGCTGAAGGTCAAAGATGGAATATAACTTTGCTGTATTGCTTCATTCTTCACGTGAATGTCACCAATGCTATTGGCTACGTTAGGGAAAGCTTGCACTGGGGGATGTGAGAAAAAATGTCCAAGTTAACAGGGGAAGCCTGCATCTTAGCGAGTACGGCTCATCACAGGTCTTAGGGAAGGAAGGGGAAGTATGAAGGGAACACGGAACAGGTAAGGACCAAGGAACTAGGGAGTCACGACCCAAGGCAGCAAGGGGGACTAAGGAGCAAAGAACTAATCATACAAGGAGGAAGCACCAAGAGCCAGGGGGTTAAGGACCAGAGAAGCTAGGCACAGGGAGGCAGGAACCACAAACAAGGAACCAACTAAGGAACCATGAAGGGAGGAGTCTTGGGGAGAGGCGAAAGGTAGAGTAGGCAAGCAAGGAGAGTTGTTCCGCCCAACTTCCTGCTGGCACCAGCATGCCCTATATAGTAGCTGGTACCCATTCAGGAAGCTGGGAGGCACAACTGAAGCAATGGAAAACAGCTGAGAACAGACATGGCAAGGACTAAGAGGACACAGGAGGAGAGGAGGCAAGGAGAGACTGGACTGAGGACAGACCTGGGTGGTGGCACGAGGGGTGGGGGGTTCAAGACCCAGGGGCCTTACAGTTGGGTGTTTGGGACAGTGTGGCAAAACATTTTCTTTTATAAATGCAACTATGGCCCTTTTCACACAGACACTCTTAACACTGATAAAATGGGTATTACATTTTATTATACATGTTACAGGGCTTACGTAAAATTGAGGCAGCTTCCTGGACTTCAGTGAAGCTGTGAACCTGGCCATCATCATTGCAGCTTGTTTAATCAGGACATGGTGAACTCCCAGGTTCTGGCCTGCTCAATATCTCTTTTTAAATCCATGTGGGGTTCTCTCTACCAGACATTTGCTCCTGCAAAAAGAAGGCTGCACGTCTGTTCATTTTAATTTGGAAATCTGGGGTGGCAATCTTGTCCTTCAGTACCACTTCTGCCGAGTGCTCCCTTACCGCCTTGATTACTTTCATTTCTGTTTCCCTGCTGCAGTGCAACCGTGGTGTGTACATCAGACCCGTATCCAGGAATATGGCACAGGGTAGGGCAGACTGCATGACAAGAGACAATTTTCTTTGTCTTCAAAAGTTCATGCATTCTCAATTTAAAGTCTTTAAATTTAAAAACTTTATTTTACTTAAATAAGAAAAAATGTGATATATATGTAATCGATATAAGAAATATTTAACTATCCAAAGATTTCTACAATGGGGACAGTGCCCCTAGCTACAGTCCTGGTGTACGTTAAGGTATCAGCCCTGCTCTGACCTACATGGAAGGAGAGCACAGACTGCTTGGGATGTTATCTGGAAAAGAAAGCCAGCTCTATTTGGCAAGCTTCGAAAGGAGAGGGCTGGAGCATTATGCAGAATGGAACATTATATTTCTGGTCCAACCAGTAGCATAGTGTGCATCTGGCTAACTCTTGCTCCTGGCACACCATCTGGCAAAACATAATCCTTACCCAACCGAACATGCTGCCTACAGAACATCCAGAACAAAATCTTTGCATACTGCCTACTTGTCTGGAGTATGCTGGAAGGGCCAGGGCCCACGTCTTTCACAGTGTGGGGAGGGATAGCAGCCCCTCCCCTACTGCATGAATTCTGGAAAGGTTAGCATTAGCAGAATTCTCTGATCCACACACTTTGCTATTTGTACTGAAGTGCTGAAATATCTGAAATTCTGCAATAGCTAAGATCAGCATCTATTCATTGCACTAGTGGGAAATAACCTGGCTACATGCTAACAGGTCTAGGGAGAAAATTGTAGCCTGACTATTGTTCAGATAAAAGAGAACAGTAATGACACAGGAAGGCATGACTGGCTTATTCCAGGAAGCAGTTTAAACAAAATGATCCATTAGGCCATAGATCTTTGTGTTCTGCTCAAAGTAGGTCACTAAGCTGTTATTAACAGTGCTTCATCACACTGTTCTATGGAAGTCAATAATATAGATGGCATCTCTCTGGCTGCTAGCAATTAAATATCCCAGCCATTCCCAGGAACTAATCACTTGCTCTTCATGATGAAAAGTCTTTAATTAACTGGATGCTTTTTGTCCGTGCTTGATCTGAGATTGCATCTTTAGTGCAATATCCAGCAGTAAACTCTTATTGAAAGGGATGTGGCAGAACAGCTAGGTCTGGACTTTACAAATTCTCCTCTATTGTTGACCTTAGCTCAACAGATTCTGTGTTGTGTGAAATGGGGGGATAGATGACTTCATAATTTCTCTTTCTTCTTGTGCACTTCCTTGGTAGTATCCTGTCCTGGCCACTTTTGGAGACAGGGCACTGGGCTAGATGAACCATTGGTCTAAACCGAGGGTAGGAAACCTTTTCCCGGGAACCACTTTAAAAATTAACACAAGCTCCAAGGGCCACATAGAAGTTGGGTATGGGGGGTATTTAAAGTTTGAGCTCAGGAAGACTAGATCATGCATCTGTTTTCTGTCTTTGTGTATACCCTCATTTCTGCTCCCTTACTGTGAATTCAGTCTTTCAGTGCTTCGGATTAGGAACTGGATTGGGGAGGGGACACACACAAACTAGCAGCAGGCCACATCTGGCACGCAGGCTTAATGTTTCTCATCCCTGCTCTAACCCAATTGGCACTGCTTATTTTATTAGTTATGATCATTTATCTAGCGCTTTACAGTGCTTTTCTAGTTCACCTCCTTGACAACCCCATGAAGTATTCCATTATTATTCCCATTTTATTGATGGGGAACCGGAGCTAAGAGATGGGATGTTTTTAGACAAGTGCCTCCCCATCCATCATGCATGTTGCAGGGCTGCATAGGGCACCAATATGGCCCTGCGGTATGCATGATGGGGGGGTAATGGGTGGGGAGGCGCTTGTCTAAAACACACACACTCTCTCTTTCTCTCTCTCTCTCAAATAATTTCAGCAAGTTATAAAAAGCACCAGACAACCTGGTACCTTGCTGCACCAGACATGCAGCTGCAGTGGATATTCAACATGGGAGGAATTGTTGTACAGTGATTAGATCAGAGAGCTTGGATGTGTTACCTTTGTACAAATCATTTAATTCTCTTCACTACTCTGTGCAATGGGCTGCTTGAGAAAATGGTTTTCATTTTGATCCTAGCTGTCTATTCCATGTCTTGGGACTTTTCCTAACTTTTCTTTACATGGATAAAAATCACCCTCACCAAATGGCCAAATCTTTTGACCCTAAAAGGTTGAGGGACACTTTAAGAACATAAGACGTGCCACTTTGGGTAAGACCAGTAGCTCATCTAGCCCAGTACCTTATCTTTGACAGTGGCCACTGCCAGTACTAAATTCTTTTGAGGAAGTGTACAGGCACAGAAAATAAATGTGATTTATCCCCTGGCATTCTGGTTGTAACATTTGGCCATCTTGGCTAATTGCGGTTGATGGACCTATCCTCCATGAACTTTTCTAATCCCTTACGAGCCTGATTCTACTATTGGCCTTCACAACATCCCCATGGCATTGAGTTCCGCAAATCAGTCTCTAGAGACTTACAGACTGGGACGTGCACCAGCAGAGTGTTTTGAGGACAGAAGACCCACCATCTTTAGAACTCAAATTCCTGCAGTCCTGCTCAGCTAAGTCAATAAAACACTCCCCTCCCCTTATTGCAGTGTGTGGTCATCAGTACAGTACAGCATAGAGCCCAAGAAGACATATATAGTGACACACTATATGAGAGAAGACAGAACATTATACAAGAGAAGACAGCTATGGGACTAGGGCCAGCATTTCAAATAGAGGACTTTGAAAATTGTGCTAGATATATAGCTCTATTACCATAAGATACACATTGATGAGTCACCTAGTAATGACCTACAGTCTTACCTGCCAAAGGTCATCCTTGGGCTCTAAAATATGCTGCCATTAATCATGGTTGGCACCAAATATGATTTCTCTATACGCACAACCACCACTTGAGGGCAGCACAGATCACCCTTGGAGAGAGTTGTGATCATGATGACTGATGTATGGATTGATATGTAATAGGCTGAGAAGGCAAAATAATCCCCACAGTATAGCTCTACTTTGTGTGACAGAAGAGCAATACCTATAGCTTCAGCTGTCTGGAAAGTCTCTGTGTATATTACCAGTGATTTCTCCCAGTGGGATTCTTTCAGTAAGGCAAAGACTAGAACAGAATTTCAAGAGAATGCCTCAGTGACTCAGTAGAGCCCATGGGTCAAATTCAAATTGTACCATTTTTGAAGCTGCTAGAATTGAGAGCCGCACCGAGCAGGCAGTCTGCCAGGAGACAAGCAGTTCAGGAGGGTTGGGGCTGAAAGTTCAGAAGAAGGCTGGTTTTCAAGCACAGTAAAAACACAGACAATTTTGTTAGTGGATTCAGAACCTTCCTGCTCATTCCAAACATCATTGAAATGCTCACTGTCGCCAAGACTGCACCGACTGACTTTACTTTTATTTTTAAAAAGGTTTTTAAATGGTTTCATTTACCAAACTTTAGCCTACATTGTTGCTTGTGAGAAAGAATAGAACAATTTTGACAAAGTCCTGCAATATTAGGAGGAGAGTCACTTTTGTGAGAGGGGCAGGGTAGAAATAGAAATATAAAAATAAAATAAATGTCCTCTTTTCCCACTGCCATTATCTCACTCAGGGACGACCTTCCCACCAGGGGACCCAGGGCGGTTCCCTGGCCCCCCACTATTTTCTCTACTTCCGGATACCCCACAGTGGCCCCATTTCCACCGGGGCAGAGTGTGGGCCCCTGTCCCTCCCAGCAGAGCCCCAAACATGACCACTTCTAGGGGCTTTTTAGGGGGGGGGGAGGTTTGCACCATGGCAGCATGGGCAATGTGGGGAGGCCAGTACGTACGGGCACACACCGATCCCCCCGCCCCCTGCCGCATTCTCCATCATGGAGCAATCACCATTTTGGTGAATTGCTCCATGAGTGGGTGATGGGTGAAGGTGCATGGGTTGCGAGAGCACCCATGCACTCCACTAACCCGTCACAGCATGCACACAGGGGGCACCCACTCATGCCCACACAGCGAATCCGCGTGGGAATGACTGGGTGCGTCTCATATTAAAAAGGCCTAGGACTCCATGGTCATGGGAGAGGGGCCATAAGGGGCCCCATTTTGTCTTCGCCCTGGGCCCTGCAAATTCTAAGGGTGATCCATGCACGGCCCCTCTTTTTAAGGTACAAAGTCTGGATGCAAATGTTTTCTCAAAGGCCAGAGTTTGAAAAGCAACTCAAATATTTTGCCACAGGCAAAATTACTTGGCAAGTTCACTTTTTAATAGTAGGTATAATCTATCTTAAAAAAAAAAAGTTAAGTAGCTTTTGTACTCTGTACGAGTGGTCAGTGATCCAGCTGCATTCCTATGATATAAATATAAAAATTAAAATTATTATTATTATAATAATAAAAAAACTAGTTTTAGTGCTTGATCCAGATACCATTGGACCAATATGTGCTTGATCCTGTCAGCTGAAAACTCCTTGCTGATAAAATCTTCTGCACCATTTTCGTACTTGAAGTAAGAAGCTCAATACATTTCCATTGCTATTTGCAAAAGGAACTAACATTACCTATTTAACAAGTATTCCCACTAGATTATGAATGGAAGACACATTCCTCACTAAATCTTTCCTCCATCTGCCTAGTCTGTTTAATGCTGTTACTAACCCCTTGAGTCATCTCTCTGTATATATGTCTAATTTATCAGTTTCTTGTAGATTGTCAGCAGCCTCCTGCCTCCATACCGCCACACGGCTCACAACTAGCCAAGGGGCAAGACTGCCAGACTCTCAGGTAAAGTCCAGCTAAATCTTTTCTGTTTGCACTTACCTGCATGCCGTAGCCAGCCTGCAACTACCCTAACCCTGACCGTCTTACTCCCCCTACATAAATATGTTGTTCTGTTTGCTAAATTCTGCACAGATTCCTTCTTCTAAGCAAATGGTTAAACGGTAGTATTTGAGCTAGTGTGTGTTTTGTAGTTTCTGGATGAATGGCATTGTTTCCTAAGTATATTGTGCGTACCTGCCTGCATGCATTTAAAATAATCTATTTCTAAATTCTACAATTAGTCCTTTCCTCAGACAATTTCCCAGTGAAGTTAAAATAAACGGTAGTATTTGAGCTAGTGTGTGTTTTGTAGTTTCTGGATGAATGGCATTGTTTCCTAAGTATATTGTGCGTACCTACCTGCATGCATTTAAAATAATCTATTTCTAAATTCTACAATTAGTCCTTTCCTCAGACAATTTCCCAGTGAAGTTAAAATAAATGTATTTAGGGGGAACACAATCCAACTTTTGTTTGAGTGAGGTCAGCAAGATTTACCTGTAATTAAGAATGCCAGTCACCTTTACAGAAAAATCTAAAGAAAATCAATATTTAATTTTCTGGGAGGCAGAATGTGTGACTAGAATAGGTGATTCGGAAGCACAAGATCTGATTTCCAGCCCTGATTTTGCCACTGACCCACTATCAGACCTCGAGCAGATCATTTATCTCTGTGTCCCCATCTGTAAAATGTATACCATGATACATAATCAGCTGGTATTAAAAAAAACCCCAGAAAAACACCTCTATGAGATGCATGAGTTAAAAACTTCTGTCTAAGCTTTAAATACTGTACACTAAACCAGAGGTGGGGAACGTTTTTCTTCTTAGGGGCCACTTTGAAAATGAGGTGAAGCTCCAAGAGCCACACAGAAGTAGGTGCTGGAAGATTGCCATCAGGAAGAGGATCCAGATAATGAATCTGTGTCATGACCAGTCCCCCGTCACTATGTGGACGCCCTCCTCTCTGCTCCCTTACACGGAGCTCAGTCTTACCGGGTGCAGCCATACGAGCTGTGGAGGGCCTGATCCCTGCATGGCTCTGGGGTGGGCAAGTGAAGCCACCTCACTACAGGGCCTGCAGGTCACAGCCCAGTGAGGAAGCCAGACAGGCTGATCTCAGACCTCTCGCCATGGTGCAGGGCGAGCTGCTGGCTGCACAAGTGGATGCCTGGCCCTGCCCCACGTCCCTCTCCCAGTCCGACTACAACCGGGCAGACAAGCTACCATGCCTTGGGCAGCCTTACCCCATTTTGGGTAAGGCTGCTACACACTGCGTCCTCTGCCTTTTCCTGAGGACGCAGCGCGTAGCAGTCAGGTGCCTGCCACACCATGTGGCAGGGGAAACATCTGGCGGGCACCCAGTGGACATGATGCACAGGCTGCCTGGAGTGAGGTAAGGCTGCCCAAGTCATAGTAGGCACGTGGGTGCCCCCCTCAGTTCTTCAGGGTAGGAACTGGACCTAGGGGCCAGATCCAGGCACTGGAAAAAGGCCAAATAAATATTAGCTGTGGCCCACATTTGGTTCCCAGGCATGACGTTCCCCACCCCTGCACTAGATGATACAGAAAAAGCCTCCCCAAGCAAAGTCAAAAAATCTCTTTCACTCCTCAGTCATGACACTAAAACATGTAACATCAAGGCCAGCCCCAAAGCAGCTGAGAATTCCAACTTGTTTTGCCCTAGAGGCTAATTTTTTTGAGTGAGCAAAGGATCATGTAAATTGTAAAGGCTGGGATTTTCAGAAGGAGCATAAGGGAATTAGGTTCTTGTACCTCCTGAATTACAGTTGTGCCTTAACGTCCTTTCCTGCCTTTGAAGATCCCACTCAGGAGGAGCAGGAAAACTATTCCCCCCCCTAAAGCAGTTCACTCACATCTTCTCATTACTAGGGAGATAATCACTGGGTCCCCAGTTTCTGCCCATCATATCTGGCTGTTGGAATATTTTCTATTTTCCTCCTATGCCAATAGGGAAGGCTAAAGCATGTTCCTGGGGCATATGGACAGAAGCAGACCAACTACATTGCACAAAGCAGTGTACTGAGTTTCTACATCCCTTGATGTAAGGACAGTTTGCCGCTGGCGTTTGCAGCAGGGTGTAAGGAACCTTCTGCTCTTTCTGTGTGTGTGTGTGAGGGAAGGAAAGATATAGGTCTGGTGGACTTGAAGCAAATAGCAGATTCTCATTTGCTTGCAGGCATCACCAGTGCCTGCAGCCCGGCTTAGATGTATAGCCTGGATTTGGTCCTCTTCAGTGATAGAACAGAAGGTGACAGCATGAAAAACTGACTGCTTCAAGTACGATGGTTGGGGTCTGGAGTAGAAACCAAAGTCGTGCTGATACAAATGGCTGCAAAAAAGGCATACCCATCGAATTTTCTGGTACCCGAAATGATGCACAATGGTTGGATACCTGATGTCGTGGAATGTTGCCTTCCGGTCCTGGAATGTTGGTTTCTAGTCCTGGAACATCAACTTCCAGTTCTGATTTTTAAAGTTTCCATCCTGATTTTTCAGTTTTCCTTCCCAAAGTACTTATTGGTGACTGAGAAATCAGTAAATCGCAAATGGAAATTGCTCAAAAACATGGGTATTATCCACGGGTACTAAATTAGGTATCAATTTCAGTTCTAACTGGAAGGTATTTGAGGGAACAGTCTGAAGTTTCTTGTTCTGCTTTATTAGGAAGATTTGCAGAGGTTTGCAAATTGCTGCTGTTCCTTTTGTAATAAGGTGACTCTATGAAATATGGGCAAAAGCTACCGAAAAGATTACATTGAATCTCGGGGGGAAATTTCTGACTGTAAGGGCTACCTAGAGAAATTGTGGATTCTCCATCATTGAAGGTTTTTAAGAAGAGGCTGAATGAGGGTGTGTCTGGGATGGTCTAGGTATGACAAATCCTGCAGCAAGCAGGGGGGTGGACTTGGTGGCCCCATTGGTCCCTTCCAGCTCTGTGATTCTATGATCTGACCCGGCACCGCACAGTAACTTGTAATGACTGCAGCTCATTGTTTCCTTGACTCCTTTCATTTCCAGAATGTTCCCTCTATGCTGTGATACATCAAGTTTGCTCATTTTCCAAAAAGCTTGCACATTCCTGGAGAAAACAATATTGATACAGGTTCACACATTGTACAGACACCTTAAGAGAGATGTTTCCCCCGAAGCTGTTTTCCCACTCCTCATATTATTTATCAATTAACATGAGAGAGTTAACATGTATCATCTCGCAGATGTTTGTTGTTGGCTAAAATGTTTGTGACAGACCATTGTTGCCGATGTGGAAAATGCAGTTAACACGGGTCCCTGAACATGAGTAATTTTGGTGCAGACATGCAGTGAGACTCTGCCAGTTTGACATGCCTATAAGGAAAGGAAAACGCAGTCAAAAACTGCTGCTTTCAAAGGGGAGCACTAGTTTGGGGGAGGATGAAGAATATGGCTACTTTGGAGGGGAGGTGGTTAGCTTGGAGAGGGTGGAATGGGGCATGGGTTTGGCTCAGAGGGATTGCTGGCTTGAGGGAGGGTGAGGCATGCGGCTGGCTTGGGAAAGGGAAGAATGGAACATGGGACTGGCTCGTGTGGGGTGTTGCTGGCTTGGGGAGGGTTCACTGGCTTGAGGGGATATGGGTTGCTAGCTAGCTTGGGGAGGGGGAATGGACACGGGGCTGGCTTGTGCGGGAGTGGTTTCTGGCTCAGGGAGGAGTCATTGGCATGTGGGAAGTGGGGCTGGCTCAGAGCGGGTTACTGGCTTGGGGAGGGGTTAATGAGGCTGCCAAGGACTCGTCATTTCTGCCAGGCTGGCCTGGGCTTTCTTGTGCTGGGCTGGGCCTGGCTGCAATGTTGGAGACTGCAGCCCTGAGACAATGGGTATTTTCAGACGTGACGGGATCAGAGTGAACCATGGTCAATACCCACATGGGGCCAAAGCATCCTGAACGTCTGCTAGGTGGCCGCCAGATGTTCACCACGGTCGATCCCCACATGGGGTCAATTTCAACCACGCTTCCGGGGCTCCCCGTCGGACAAGCGCCGCAAGCGTGGTCAAAGAGATCCCCGGTGGGAACCAAGCAAAAGTAACGTCTGGCCGGCACCCACGGCCCGGAAGCCCCCGCAGGATTCCAGGCCGTGGTCAAATCGGGCGGGTGCTTTGGCCGCATTGGCCGCACCACCCGCCCATCTCCCCAGAGGGAGGGCGGCAGGGGAGCGTGGGGGGGCGGGGCCGTGTGGCCACACGTTGCGCCGCACGACCCCTCCCCAATTCCCCACTGGGATCGGCCGGCACGTCTGTTGGACGTGCTGGAGTGATCCCGGCGGGGAATCATTTGGGTGATTCCAGGACGGGGCAAATGTTGCCCCGTCTCATCTGAAATCACCTAATGGCAGCCTCTGTAGGTGGGGAGAGCTCGCTATAGTCTCCCCAAGCAGGTGGTTAAGTTAAAGAGCATCCCAGCTCCAAGCTGGAGATGTGATGCAGTTTGGGGGTTCCAGTTTGAGACCTCCGATATTATGTTTTTGGGGAAATGTTGAGTTCACTTGAAACCTGAATAAACAGCCCTAGTATTTGCGTTTCGAATATGGAAGCCAAAATGGGCTTAGGGGGTTAGTTTTGTGTTTTATTGAAACCCAGGTGCATAGCCCTAGTATTAGTTAACAAGGAGACTGTAAGGTAGGAATGTTTAATATGTCTATAGACATAAAAAGTTTGCCCATTTTTATATTCCTCAGGTAAATGAACCAAAAAACAAAATGAACTCATTTGATGGTACAGCAGCTTGCTTCATTCTGAGCAACTGGGATATTTCTCTGTTATAACAGCCAATCCATCTCCCTCCCTGCCGTATACCACTTTATGCTGTTTTCATTGTTTAAAAAAATGCACAGGGATATTCTAAAGGCAGCACATTTGCAGATCTCTATATAGGACAAAGAAGAGTTGCAGGATTCAATGTTGCTCCATCATTTCTAGTCAACCACGGAGATCTTGGGCCTAGCCAAAAAAGGGAGCTCGTTGCTGGGAGATGCATTCAACTTCTGCTGAAACCTCACTGCCTGTCTGTTTGAGGGTGAACTGCCTCCCCTCAAGCTATGCACCATTTACAGCCTAGATTGAAGGTTTAAAGGTGATGGCTTCTGGCAAAGGGTGATTTTTCACCTCAAATGTAAATGTTGGGGGTCTTCTCACCTCCGCCCCCCCCCTTTGTTCACTCTATGGGGGGAATGTCCAAGTCATGCAAAGATTTCATTCAAGTTCTCCTAATTCACATCCCATGCCAAGTTGTGCGAATACAAAAAAGAAAAGAAATAAAAAAGGAGACCACTCTCTTGCCTCAGTCACAACAGCCCCTGCTTAGGAGTGCTGGATTTCACTGTCCCACTTTCAAGGGATCAGAATTTCTCTAGAGAGAGAGGGTGCGAGAGAGAATATGATATTCAAGCCTCAGGCATCTCTCTCCTGGTTGCCTCCCAGGAAAAGCACTTGAGGGGACAATGGAGCTGTTGGAAAAAATGAGTGGAATACTAAGGAGGAGAGCTGCTGTCCCTCTTGAATCTGCACTTGGAATGCTGGGAAGGGTGTGCACACATGTACATGCAGGAGAGGGAAGAACGTGTTTCTTGAGAGGCGGAGCTCTGACTGGGATTGTTAGCTGCCTCACTCCTACTCAACATCCGTGGGAAACCGAGCATAGACCTCCCTTCTTCGCCTCTTTTGAAAATCTCAGGCCCAGGTTTTAATGTTCACCTTGCTTGATAAAATTGCTGCGGGCAGTAATAGTGTGCACGGCCTTCTCTAATTTTGAACAAATGACACTTCCCCAATGGGCATGTATTTTATAAATGTGTACTACCTGTGTTTTCAGTGTGATGCAAATACTGTTATCATTTCCAATTGATTCATTCCCACTTGCAGATTAATGGCATTCCCTTAGCCAAGGCATGTGATATTCTGGACCAGAGAGATAGTGTATAGGAGCGAGAGAGAGAGAGAGAGAAAGGAAGAGAGAGCACAGCTTGCAAAGCAAGGGAAATAGAAAAGACCGATTGTCCCTAAAAGAACAGGCCCAGGAGCTGTTGTGCTTAACTGTGTGCACCATATTACTGTGCCTGGAGTGGCTCCAAGAGGAGTGCTTGGCAGACCGAACAGAATATGCTCTAAATGTAGAAGGAGAAACATTTTCAAGACATTGAAAAAATACAGTTGTTTCTAGTTTGTCCTTGTTTATATATTGGACGTGAAATTTGATATGTTTCCTGCTCCTCTTGCAAGATTATACTTATTGCATTGAGGCAAGTCTCAGAGGGACAAGGTTTCTGAGGCAGAATTAATCCTATGCACAACAAAGTCCACACAAGGACTATGCGCTGCTTACAAAGCTCTCAGCCGGTGAATGGGCGTTGGGCAGGTGGATTTAACTCTGAATTAATGCTGTTGCTAGAGTTAGTATTACTTAACAACAAACAACACCACCACCATGAAGCCCTTCTTTAGGGAACAGCCAAAACTGGTTAAAAGTAAAATAAAGCTGCCCTGGAAACAGCTTTCCTATGTTTTTAAAAAAGCTCTAGCCCTCATGGTTGCAAAGAAGAGTTTGAAACATGGTTCTATCGTGACCCGAAGGTTCGGGAACTAAAACCAAAATACAAAGGACCTCAAATTTATCTTTTCAAAATCTCATGATTTTAACCTGTCTCCTACATTTTCAATATTTGCAGTAGGTGACCTTATAACTGTTTGGACGTGTCACTGTTTGGCCATATATTTCTGTCTTCTGTGCTTACAAAAACTCCCCATAGTCATTTCTATTGTATCCCCTTGCCTAACTGGAGGGAGTTCCATGGTCTTAGCTATGCGGGAGGAGAGCCGCGGGACGTCTGCCGTTTCCTCTCAGTCCACGTGTCTGATTTGCACACGTAATGCAAGTGCCGTTTTGTACGTGCATATTGGGGATTTTGTGCATGAACTTGTTTAGTTAGTTTGTGTGCAGGTCTGGCTGTGAATTCTAAGCAGTTTTCCCACCTTCTTTTAATTTCAGTCCTGATGTAGCTCTCCCAGAAGAGCAGCCACATTCCAGTGCCCAGTGTGCCCCTCTCAACTGTCTCTCCAAGCCACCTCCTTATCCCTAATCCTCATATGCAACATAAGAAAAGCAAAAGCAACCACAAACTGAGTTGCCGTTCACACAGCAAAGGCACGGTTTGCTCCCACGGATCCGGATGGCAATCCTGCCTGGTGACTGCATGGACGAGACTGGTTACATCGCTACAGTTTGGGGCAACTGAGGGAAGGTTGAGAAGAACAACACAAAGCACAGAGCCCACCGTGGCTAGGAGACTCTTTGAGGTTCCTTCGATTACATCCAGACTTTGCTAATCATGACTACAGTCTACTGAAGTGAGAAAATATTCTCCCAGCTGTTTGGCTTTATCTCTGAAGTGCTAAGAGACTTAGGCCAGTATTCGAAAAAGAAAGTATGTTATAAAACCCTGTTTTCCCATCCTCCGTGTTCAGCCAAGAGGAACTGGTTTGGGAAATTTTTTCTCCCTCTCTTTTAAAGGGTGTGATATTTATTTTTTATTTTATTTGCACCACGATTTTGTGTTTTTAAAATGCAGTCCAATTTTGTGAGAGTTGTATTTAAATCATTTTGTTTTGTTCTTTTTTAAAAAAACAACAACAACAAAAACAAGCAGAAATAGCTTAAGTTAAGAATGATTTTGCGTTGCTATTAAAAATTGAGGATTGCTCACTTGGCCAGAGTGTGTGGCCTGTTTTTATTGCACAAACCTGTTGAAATGAGTTGAGTTGGAATGTTAACAATGACTTTGTATTCTGCTGCTGCACTGATATTGTTTATGCACTTGTTTTCTCATTAATACTGTGCTAGCTGCTGGTTTTGTTCTAGTTCTTCACTGGAATATAATTATTAAACCTAAGAAGGAGATTGGAGTATAATATATTGATTTTTTTACTCAGATGCTTGCTTGCAATTTTAAAGTATGGTTTTTGTTTTGTTTTGTTTTTGCATTTCAGACAAGTAGATGAGTTGGTGCTTTTTCCTGTTTGGTACCTGAAAAAAGAAAAGCTAAAGAACTTGAAGTAAAATGTTGGGTGTTAATTAAAATGTTCAGGATGTTCTTTCCCTCCTGCTCCCAAATTCAGGGTACTAGCAATGATGCCTTACCTGTGCAAAGCTAAAAGAGTATGGATGGCAAGGTTGTATGCATTTAAGGTGGTGTGTTCTGTGGTGAAATAACTCCTGCAGGGAGGGTTGGTGGCTTGGATTGATGTTGGTAGAATTTGGCTGTGATGCATTTTTTTCTTGCCAAAAATCAACAAATGCAGAACCTTAGCTCATTGTCAATCTATGACAAATACTCAGGTGACCTACAGTACACAGATTCTATTGCCACACACAGCTCACATTGTTCCTGCTAAAAGAAATGCTTTGGTAAAAGCTGAATAAAGCAAGAGTCATGGATTTTCATAGCAAAATGGAGGACAGCTGAATTTATTTTCCACAGAACCTAATGGAAAGGCAGGCGGGGAAATAAGCTGTGATGTGGCGGCATCGGGGGAGCTTCTCATAGCTCATCAGTATGGGATGATGCAAGTGCTGCCCATTCATTGCTAATTAGCACACTCCTTGCTCTTGGTCGGGCAGCCTTGATTTATTTGAGAGAGGAAGTCATTGACATATCCATGTCTCTTTGTCTGTACTGTCCTTGCAATGTTGATAGGATCCACAGGATGGAAACACAACACAGCTTGTGACAGGCACAGGCTATCATTCATATATATATATATATATATATATATATATATATATATATAATGCTGCTTAAGTCACTAGAATAATTCAGCATACATACTGTCTGAATTTGAGATAAACACAATCCTCAGTTACTAACAGTGCTTACCAAATGTGATAGTGTACAGTCCATCGACGATCAATGATCAATCAGTGTGCCTAACAATCATTAGTGCCAGGTACAAAGGTGCTCTAGGTAGAATTATCCTAATGTAATCAGCTATGTACATGCTGTAACCTTGATGGAAATGTTGTAACAAAAAAGAAATATTCAGAAGAGAAGAATAAGCGAATCAGTTTCATGCAAGATGCTGATCGTACCAACCTAGCAACTCTTTGCACTGTTTTCATGCTTTTTGCCTTACCGTTCTCTTAACCGTTTGACGCCATACTCTTTTTTGTGTTACAGAAAAATCTGAGAAAACATTCTTGTTTAGTAGTAACATGTCTGACGCAGAGATTCGCTGCCATGGAGATTTTTCTGACAGACCTGTTTTGCCTGGGGCAAATATTGCCTTTTAAACCAACACCTCTGAATACCTGACCTTGTTAGATGGGTGTATTGCTACTCCTCTGTGGTGTAGTGTGTATGTGTGTGTCCAATAATGGCAGCCACAGTCTATCACTTCAATATGAAAAGAATTAGCATTGTCACATGTGATGTGAATGTAATCTCTCTTTTCCACACTCAAAGCGATTTATCTGTTGAAACAATAAAGAACATTTCCTTCCCCCAGCTTAAAACAAACAATCAAATTGTATGAAACATAGTTTAGTTTCTCTTTACATAGATATAAAAATATTAATTTCTATCTACATAGATAGTAATCTTTAGAGAAATCGCTTGTTTTGAAAAGGTATATTCAATATATTCTTTATATTGTGATTTACATAGCAAATTGATCAACTCATATACTGTATTGTAAGCCTATTTGGATGGAGAGTTACATAATGAACTAGATGTGCTCACGTTACACAGTAGTAAGGTTGGGGGTTTTGAAGAAAGTTTTTAATCTTCTGTGGAAGCTTTAATCCTAAATGAAACTCTAATTTATGAACTATAATAAGACAAGAGTAAAGTGCTAGAAATCTGAGAGCAAGGAAATACCGATGAAATGACTGGTTGTTGCATTGCAAGCAAGAAGGCTCCGAAGGCTCCGGAGCCAGCTGCTTTTTTTCAATTAACTATGAAGAATTCTCTGTCGATCGTGAGAATACTTAAAGTTTTCTTGGTTAGGTATCAATTAGCAACAAGGTTTGCAAGATGCCTGATAGGAATACACACACAAACACACCCCAACACCAACCCTGGCTGGTTTTAGTTGTTGGCTTAAGATCAAAATAAAACCAAAACATTTGGGCTATATTCTCCTGTGTTCGTCTTAAAAAGAAAAGAAAGCGGATGCGGTTTCCACGGATGTGCATCCCTGAAAGCAAAGAGACCCGGCTGTAAAGCTGGTCCTTATTGTCATGTCTCAAATGCAATTGTTGTTCACCAGCAGCCTGATCCACAAAGCTCCGTGCTGTCACAGGCTCTTCACTTTAATGGAGGTTGCGCCAGCTGAAGGCATTGAGGCCCCTCAAGTCTCCTTAGTTGTCAGGCAGCCGAGAAAACCCTGATGCGTGTCTGACCTTGGTGGAAGGTTGGTTTGTTTTTTTCCTCTGGTAGAAACAAAATGGATCATTTCTGAACATGCCACAATCAGAAGCATTTGGAGGATAAAGGATAAACTATGTCATCCAATTCAAACCCAAGTGGGGGAGATGAATACTGTAAAATTGGAGGGGGAAGGAGAGAGATCTTCTTTCCCAGTTTGAAAGAGAAAATACTGATTGTCCCCCAGTCTTTGCCCGCTACACACAGGCATCCGTTCTGATTGATCTCTGATAGGTGGGCATCTGTGTGCTTGCTCAACCCAGTCTTGTTTTGTTTTTTTGCCAGTAAAGTAATGTAATTCCAGCTAGATGGAAGGGTTAGTAGAAAGAAGCTGTTAAAGCTGAGTGTGTTAATACCACAATTACCTTCCAAACCTTTTCTGCTTTAAAATACAGAGCAGTTTTAGCCTTTTCTCATACTTTACCTTGAAACAAAAGGATTATGTTTTAAAAGAAGAGAAAACCCTATTTACCAATTAAGGCTGCTTACCGGAATCACATGATCCTGGTACAGATGCTAGTAATGTCGGGCACAAACAGGGTTGGGCCCATAGTATGGATAACCCTGGACCACAGAAGTCAGTAGGAGTTCCACCTCTGGATCGGGTCCATTATGATGTTACATTGTTCTCATCCTTCATAGGTTGCTCCCTTTATCTCTTTCGATTCAAGTAAATTTGTTTCTTCTGCCCTAAGGGAGTCTTTATTTCAAAAAGGCCAGGCACTGATGTTTTACATTTGAAGCATGATCATGTCTGTATTTACCTCTTAAGGCTGAGAGCCATTGTTTTCCTTAGATTTTTCTCCCATTGTTACATGCATTATGTGTGATAGGGACGTGAAGTATTCAGATTTTTTTTTCTCCCACTGATGAATGTTTTTCCTAAAAATGTTTTTAAAATATTCCGTGAAAAAAGAAACAGACAGAAAAAAAAAGCAATTAATTGCCTTTAGCCTTAAGGCACAAATGCATCTAAATATGCAATATAAAATTTTGCATGAGATCCTTTACATCATGTAGCTTTGCCCCTATCCAATCATGAGGAAGCTAGGGATTTTTTTTATTTCTTGTCTGATTCTCTTTCCTGTCCCCACCCCAAGTCAGAAATGTAGGCCTGTCAGACTCTGGGCAAAGGGGCCCTGCATTTCAATTAAGTGTCTTGATGTGAAATACGTAAATGTTCTGCCAATTGTTACCACATTGTAACAGAAACAGGAGATTGATGGTTTTTCCATAACGTTAATAAACCTGTTTGTTTGTTTTTTAAAATTAAAACCTGTATTTGATTTTAAAGCCATTTTGGAGAATCATTACCTGAAAAGTTTGATACCAATGTCAGGTAAACTAGCTTGCTAGCTGGTCTGTCCTGTAATCAGCTGTGAAGCAGAAGTCCAGCTTTTGTTTTTATTTACAGTTCAGACCCAAGAGTAAATGAAGTACACCTCATTAGTTATTGCCCTACTGATTTCAAGCCTTATGGTTTGACTGTTAAAGGGTTAATTAACTTGATCCTTTGTAAAAATGAAAAGAAAAAAAACCCCTCATGTTTTGTGATTTTTGTAATCTACTAAATGTTCCCATTTGCATGAAGATCCTTATCTACTGAACCATATAAGACTTATTAACGTGTTCCTTTCCAAATGGTTTTAACATTGGTGCAATTTGTGATAAATACAGATTTATATACTTTGCATTTCCTGCTGTAATAAGACCTCTGCTCTTATGCTGAACTGAAATGATGTTGTAATGCTTGAGGTGTGATGGACTGTTTCTAGATGGTGCAGAATACAAAGATATATGTATGTGCTCTTTGACTAAAAGATTGAACATTGTTGCTACCTTTGAAACACAAAAGCAAAGATGTTGACTAAATCTGGATTCCAAAATCATTTGTTTTTAAGGTTAAAATAAATGCCATGTTTAAAATCCTCCCTGTCCTGTTCCTCCTACCCGTAGATAACCTTAGGTGAATGCTTTGTGAGGAAATCATGAAGTGTGTGCTTTTACATGTGTAGTCTGATCATGCAGTCAAATGGTTGGGGGAAAACACTCCAGTGCTGAAGAAATCAATTAGACAAAGCCGATATACTGATTCTTACATCTTTATGTTATAATTAAAATGACAGTGTAATGCATTACCGTTCCAGGAAATAAACTGGCCATTTTTGTTCAGTTAATTCCATGCTGTCTCTTTTATACCTTAGTGTTTCTGTCACTAGTTTTCTGTGTGCTGTTCCGTTCTTCTTGTTTTTTCTTCATTTATTTATTTTTAAAGGTATGGAGGTAGAAATATATCTAATGTGTCTGTAAGCTCATCGGTACCAGAAATGTTTTGCTGGCGTGCTCCGGGTCTACTGACGTCATTAAAATGAAGCAAGGGCTGAATTCAACCCCTGCAGAGAATTTTTGTACAACCAGGCTCTGTAAAATGCAAATCTCTAACCTCAAGGGACATGTAAGCAAAGGAAGAGCTGAAGTCAGCAACAACATCAAAAAAGAGGACTGCTGTGCGCAGCAGAGAAAACTATATCTGTGAATCAAAGCAAAAAACGAGTTGTGCCCAGTTTTTGGACAGACTTGTTCATGTGCTTAATGTTACTCATTGAATTCTCCCACTGAAACCAGTGGAAATACATACCTCTCAACAGTCCCTATTTAGGAGGGACAGTTCCCCTTTGGGTGCTGAATCCCACTGCCCCTCTTTCAGAGGTCAATGTCCTTCTTTAAGGAGAAAAAGAGACAAACAGACCAGTATTCAAGCCTTAGGCACCTCATTCCTTGTTTCCTCCCAGGAAATGCATTTCAGAGGAGAATGAGGAGAACATAAGTGCCAAACTGGGTCAGACCAATGTTCCATCAAGCCCAGAACCTGTCTCTGGGTATTTTTTAGACGTTGCGATACCACGGTCAACCACAGTAAACCACCTGGCCGTGGTACCGTAATATCTGAAATTACCCAAAGAGATCCCCGCCAGATGTTCACCACAGTAAGCCTCCAGCAGGAATCTCATTGACCACGGTTCTGGACCTCCGGCCGCCCAGAGGTCCAGAACCGTGATTAGCTGGACCATGGTCCGGGATCAGCAGAAAGTAACATCCAGACCATGATGCGGGATTGGGCGCAGCGGCCAATATGGAGGGCAGGCGGCCAGGGAAGCGCAGAGGGGCGGGGCTGTGTGGCTGCATGCCGCACCGCGCAGCCCCGCCCCCTCCCCGATCCCCTGTAGGAATTAGGCCAACACATCTAAAGGACGGCCAGATTGATTCCTCACCGGGATCTGAAACGGATCCTGGTGCATGGTGACTTCACGTGTGAAATCACCCTCTGACAGTGGCCAATCTTAGTCACCTGGAGAAGCGACTACCCAGCAGGTCACTGTTGTTCACTCCCAGTTCCCAAGAGTAAGAGGTTACATTCCCCAAATCTAACTGGCTAACAGCTGCTAATGGACCTATCCTCCAGAACCATGTCCAGCCATTTCTTAAATCCAGTTATACTACTGGCCTTGACCACATCTTCTGGCAACAAATTCCACAACTTAATTGCGCCCTGGGTGGAAAAACACTTTCTTTTATTTGTTTTAAATCTGCTACCTGTTAGTTTCATGAAGTGTCCCCTAGTCCTAGTACTAGTACTAGCTGAGAGGGTAAATAGCCATTCCCTATTTACATGTTCCACACCACTCATGATTTTGTAAAGTTCTATCATATCCCCTCTCAGACATCTCTTCTCCAAGCTGAAGAGCCCCAGCCTATCCGGCCTCTCTTCATAGGGGAGCCGTTCCAAGCCCCTTATCATTTTTGTTGCCCTTCTCTGTACCTTTTCTAGTTCTTTTTGAGTTGGGGCAACCAGAATTGCACACAATACTCCAGGTGCAGTTGTAGCATAGATCTGTATAGGGGCATTACAATATTTTCAGTTTTATTCTCTGTTCCTTTCCGAATAATTCCTAACATTCTGTTTGCTTTTTTGACCGCCGCCACGCAATGAGCTGAGGATTTCAATGTATTATCCACAATGGCTTCAAGGTCCCTTTCCTGAATGGTAATTCCTAATTTATTATTTATTTTTATATATTATTTATTTATTTATACAAACTTGTTATCCCGCCCATCCTGCCGCAGGTAGCTCTAGCAGCTTACAGTTAAAACAAAACAAAACAACATTATCAAACTAAAACAACACATAAAAGGGAGGATAAAAATATCCCTCATCACCCACCACCCTAACCCACTCCCTCCCCACCCACCATTCAGAACCCAGAAGTGTGTACATATAGTTTGGGTTATTTTTCCCTATGTGCATCACTTTGCACTTTTCCACATTAAATTTCATCTGCCATTTGGATGCCCAGTCACCCAGTCTTGCACGATCCTCCTGCAATTCTCCACAGCCTGCTTGGGTTTTAACTACCTTGAATAACTTTGTGTCATCTGCAAATCTGATCACCTCACTCCCTTCTCCAGATTCTTAATTAATACATGAAACAACACCGGCCCCAGTACAGATGCCTGGGGAGAACAGACTGTTGTTCCCAATATGAATGTGAATGAGCCTCAATAGCACCAAGCTCCCATATGGGGAAGGTTCTGTTAAGTCTGCAGAATGGAGCTAGGGAAGAGGAAGGAATTGAAAGTAAGGCTGATTTCTGTAGCACGGTCATTGAAGCCAGGCTTTTTTCCTGTCACTGGGGGAACTATGGTGGATGTATATTTTTACAGCACATAGTAGCAGAGACTTTCAGGATTAAAATAAGCAGCATTTATGTGTGAAAGGAAAGTGCACTTAGTTTCCCCTAAGGATCGCTGTTGTGTGATAGTCTTCCTGTCCTTTCTCATCCCCACGGGGCAGGGAAGGGTCTCTGTACACCAGCTCTCCTGCCCCTAGTCTAACACTACTGTCACACTGAAACGGCTTCAGGCATGCTAAGTAGCCTCTCCAGTCTCCATAGCATCACTTCATGGGAACTGTGTCAGCCAGACCTTCACGCTGACTGAGAACTAAAACTACTCCCAACAAAAGCTGTTGAGTAGGTAAGAACTGTGAAAACCTGCCAGCTACTCCTTGAATTGCCCTGCTTTGGCGGATTGTGTAGCTGTTCTGGGAGAACTGGCAGAGAAGCTCTTCCTCTCATCTTGGCATCAGAGGAGATTGAGGGCAGTGCATGGAAGGAAAGCTGAACACCCGAGTTCACAGGGAGAGGGACTTGCATCTTCCCTAGCTTCATGCATAATGATTAACACTCTTATTCCTCACATGCAGAAAAAATAGGGAACCAAACTCCACCCTGCAATTTGCATACATTTGAATTTTACCTAAAATATTCTAAATGTTTCCCCACAGCAGTTAATGGGCAAAATTTTCCCTTCCAACATTCACCACCTCATGGAACCAAATAACTGTCTGTTCAAAGAAGGTTCCATGAATAAAACTCAGTGTCATCCTCAGATATTTCTGTAATCATGTCTCCTCATAATAAATGCAAATGAAAGGTCATAGCTATATCATTTCGTGACAGGGAGTGGAGGTGCCCCAGGACTCACAAGCCAGGGGGGGAGTGGGCAGCATGCTCCCTGGTACAGCTGTGTGCCCTATTGCAGGGACAAGGCCGGGAGAGGGCATTTAATCTTCACTAGGACCCATTCCTTCTAACCAAACGATGCATCTGTGCAGACACAAAGCCTTTGCTGCTATAATTAATTCCTGTTATAAATATAGGGGAGACTGTGTCCTAGGTACCACCAACAGTAATTCTAGGCAGATGATACAATAGCTCTGTAAACACATTGTCAGTTGTAAAATGCCTCCCATGTTTCACAGGACAGCCGATGGCTAACAAGGCTACTTTCACATAGACGAGTGATGAGGTACAGCCAGATGAGCCGTGGCAGCCCAATCTCTGCGTGGCCTTGTGGCAGGCAATTGCTGCCACCACACTGAAAGGCCAAGTGCGGGAAGCCGGGCACACAGTTGTTGGGAAGGCAGGTGGGCTGGTCCCTTTCAGAGACGCCACCACGCCTGGGGAAGGCCACAGCACCAGCCACACAAGAAAGCACCCGGCCCCCTTCCTTCCTCGCCTGACTGTGACGTGGCTGCGAGTGATGGGAGACAGCACCCACCACTGAAGGCCCTGCAGTGGTGCTCCTCACATGGCAAGACAAGTACAGCCCCTCCACACAAGTTGCCCAACTTTAGGCAACCTTACGCCATGTTGGGTAAGGCTGCTCCACGATGCGTCCTCAGAATTTTTCCAAGGACATATTGTGTACCAGCCAGCTGTTCGCTCTGCCCAGGGCAGGGGGAACATCTGGCAGCCACTTGCTATACAATCCACTACATCATGTGGCCCAGCTATGCACAGTGGGGTAAGGGTACCCAAGGTGGGGAAACTTGTGTGAAGAGGCTGTGCTTGCCTTGCTAATGTGAGGAGCACCACCGTTGGGCCTTGAGTGGTGGGCACTGTCTCCCGTCGTGTGCGACCACATCACATGTCAGCCTCCCCACTTGTGTGGCTTCAGCCATGGAGAACCTCAGGCCCAGGGATCAAATGCGGCCCACAGCTAGTTTTTATTTGGCACATTTCCAATTTCTGAATCCGGGGCCTAGATCCAACTCCTACTCCCAAGCACTGAAATATTGAACTCAGGGTAAGGGAGCATAGATGAGGGAATGTTATACAAGGATGGGGACAGATCAGGGACACAGATCCATCCATGATCTGTACCCTACCCTCCTCTTCCTGAGCACAACCCTTACACACTTCTGCCCCCCAATGTCCATGTGGCACTTGGAGCACAAAAGTGGCCCAGTCCTGGCATAGGGGTGGTATCCAATGAGAATCTAAAGACACCAGGTCCTCCCAGATCATAATTTAAATCTTCCCAACTTTACCACCTTTTTCTCTTTAAAGGGTTGGAACTTAAAGTCCTCTTTGGCTACAGCACAGGGATAGAATTAGCCGAAACAGAAAAATTAAGGCTGAAACAAATCAAGCTTTTCCAATGTGTGAATAAAATTTGAAGCTTCTTTCCCATAAAAGAATCTTCAAATTTGATTAAACAAAATTCAGATATTTGCACAAGCTTCTATTTTGTTACATTTGATTCTTAATGAAGTCAAAGTTTGATTAGTTTATACAATCAGTTCAAGTTCAGAAGTCAACTTGTTATTCATTATCCACCAATCACAAGTTCAAATTAACCAGTATTGAATTTCCACTAATATAGAATTATCAAATAAACAAATTATGGGGCCAATTCCACATCCTGCGCAGGCTGCCACATTGTGCCACAGGGATCCCACACAGATCCCACTTAGGACTGCGGCCATTGAATTAACAAATTAATGGATGTAACAAATTGTTTTTTAAAATGTCAGACCATCCTTTTGTGATCATCATTTGAAAAGCTTGTAAATCTGATGGAAATTTTGAATTTGAAAATGCAAATCTGTTAAATTTGCCAATTGTTCACATCATTTCAGCCCCCCCCCCCTGCATATTTCCTAATGTTCCCAACAGCTAAAGAGAAACATGTCTCAAGCCCACAGCAAACATTCTCTGCCCCTCCAGGTCACTCACCCTCCTCCCAACATTCCCAATGCGTACAGAGGGACAGAAACTCTCCTGCTTACCATTCCGCTTAGTTTTTTGTCATTTGTCCCCCCCAATTGTCCGCTCAAGTGCTTTTCCTGGGAGGCAACCAGGTAAGAGATGCCTGTGGCTTGAATACCAGTCTTTTTGTCTCTCTCTCTTGAAAGAGGGACAGTGGGATTCAGCACTTGGAAAGGGACTGTCCCTCCCATGTATCATGCCATGCCTCCCCAAGAGATGGCTACATCCCCAGCAGGGATGGATGATTTTTGTAGCCAATGCAATAAGTTAACAATGCATGCTGTACAATCAATCATGGTATAATCAATCATATCTATGTGAACCTTCCTTGGCCACATACAAGGTATTTACTCTAAAAACGAGATTTACGCTCCACAATCAGAGTAGCCTCCACAATCAGAGCTGGCTACCTTTACCTGGGCGGCGAGTATTCCCGGCCATAACGCTCCAGGTGCCAGGGCTGGCACGCACAAATGCATCCTCGCTGATCGCGAGGGTGCTTTGATCCTTAAGATGCTGCAAAGGTAACTTTGAAGTTAGGCTACTGAAATGACACATACTAAGATTGTTTTATTTTGTAAGAGATGTTTATTATTAAGGAGAAAATATTCCAGGTTAGACTATGTAAAGCAAAAAATATTTTAAGGAGAAAACCTCCAATTCTTGCACTAGGTTTGACAGAGAAAGCAGACCTTAGAGAGAGGGAGAGAGAGAGAGAAGTCTGAGTATATTTCAATGAATTCCAGGATCGAATCTTTCTCTTGCGACCCTCGCCGCCTCTTCTCTACTTTCGACTCCCTTCTTAAACCCCCCTGCCCTCCTCCGCCCTCTTCCCTTGCTGCTCAGGATCTTGCGTCATTCTTCACCTCAAAGATTGACAAGATCCGTCGGGACATTGCCTCCCACCCACCTCCTCCTTCTGCTCCTGTACCACCCCCTCCCCCTACCCCCTCTCTCCTCACATCTTTCCCTCCTGCCTCTCTCAAGGAAACCTCCACCCTGCTCTCTTCATCCAACCCCTCCACCTGCCCCCTTGACCTGATCCCCTCCCGCCTCCTGACCTCTATTGCTCCCACTGTCGCCCCCCCCCCACACTTCTACATGTCATCAATCTCTCCCTTTCCACAGGCTCCTTCCCCTCTGCCTTCAAGCATGCCACTGTCTCCCCCATCCTCAAAAAGCCCACCCTGGACCCATCTGACCCCTCTAGTTACCGGCCAGTCTCCCTCCTTCCCTTTGCCTCAAAGCTTCTGGAACGTGTCGTCTACTCCCGCTGCCTGGACCTCCTCTCTGCCAACTCCTCCCTGGACCCTCTCCAATCCGGCTTCCGCCCCCTCCACTCTACTGAAACTGCCCTGGCCAAGATCACCAATGATCTACTTGTCGCTAAATCTAAGCGCCACTACTCCATTCTTGTCCTCCTTGACCTCTCTGCTGCCTTTGACACTGTCGACCACTCGCTCCTCTTGGACTCGCTTTACTCTTTGGGCTTCCGTGGCTCTGTCTTTGACTGGTTCTCCTCCTACCTCTCTGACCGCTCCTTTAATGTCTCCCTCCCCGAGTCGACCTCCCCCTCCCTTCCCCTCTCGGTTGGGGTTCCCCAAGGTTCTGTCCTTGGCCCTCTCCTCTTCTCTATCTACACCCGGTCCCTTGGCGAAATTATTGCCTCCCACGGATTCCAATACCATCTCTATGCTGATGACACCCAACTCTATCTCTCTACCCCCTCTCTCTCCTCCTCTATCCGCTCACGCCTCGTCGACTGCCTCTCTGATATCTCCGCCTGGATGTCCCGACGCCAACTCAAACTGAACATGGCCAAGACTGAACTCCTCATTTTTCCTCCATCCCCCTCCTCTCCCTCTGACCTGACCATCTGCATTGATGGGGTCACCATCCGTCCTGTTCTCCGTGCCCGCAGCTTGGGCTTCATTTTTGACACGCACCTCTCCTTTAAACCTTACATTGACTCTGTGGCCAAATCCTGCCGATTCGCTCTCCTCAACATTGCCCGCATTCGCCCCTTTCTATCTGTCTCCTCGGCCAAAATCCTTGTTCATGCCATGGTTATCTCTCGCCTCGACTACTGCAACCTCCTCCTTGCTGGCCTCCCTCGCTCCCACCTGTCCCCCCTTGTGGCGATCCAAAACTCTGCCGCCAAGGTCATTCACTCTGCCCGTCGCTTCGACCATGTGACGCCTCTCCTCCTCTCCCTTCACTGGCTCCCCCTTCCGGAACGTATCCTGTTCAAACTCCTGGTTTTCACGTTCAAATCGCTCCATGACCAAGCTCCCCCTTACCTCTCGGACCTAATCGCCCTACGCGCTCCTGCGCGCGCTCTCCGCTCTTCCGCTGTCCCCTCCCTCGCTCTCCCTCGCTTCTCCTGCTCGCCCAACCGCCTTCGTCCCTTCTCCCTCGCTGCCCCGCATGCCTGGAACTCCCTCCCTGCCGACGTCCGCCTCGCCTCCTCCCTCCGCTCCTTCAAATCCCTCCTCAAGACCCACCTTTTCCATGCTGCCTTTCCCAATGCCCTCTAGTCTTTCCCCTTGCTCTTACTGTCAGCCCTCCTCTGCTGACTGCTGCTACCGACCACCTTGTAACCAAGCCAAGTACACGCACCTGAGACTTCGCATCCGCCTGAATGTTTGTTTGTCTTCTCCCATGTCTCTCCCGCTGTCCCCTCTCCTTGTCTCCCCCTCCTTGTCTTTTAGATTGTAAGCCACAGGCAGGGACCGCGTCTATTTCTATGTTCTGTATAGCACCAGGTCACACTACAGGTGCTATATAAATGTTTATAATAATAATAATAATAATAATAATAAATTAATTAATAGGATTGCCCCTCCAGACTGGAGTAACTTGTTGCTATGTAAGTTTACATGCTGATGCATTAAAATGAGACTGCAGAGTCAAATTATGAGCAAAAACTGCAAAGAACTCATGGTGAGAATTCTGAATGCAGAATGTTTTCTCTCAGGCTGCTTGCCCACGTGTGGATTTTCATATTAGATTGAAACTTATGTGAAAGTAGCAGTATCATGAGATTCCTGAAGGTTGCATGCCCACATTCTTTTTTCCCATTATTTTGACCTCGATGGATCCATTATTGTATTCAACGGATCCATGCTCATGTTACTCTCCTGTGTAATTTTCTTACATGAGTTTGCCTTGCTCCCTTTTCACTGCTGCTGCTGCTGTCTCCTGGGTCTCTGGGGATTTCAGTTCATCCTGCTGCCTTGGTGGGGAGAAGGAGGCGGCGGATGCACACTCTGACACCTCTTGCCTCCCATCCCCACTGACCCACTGGCAAGAAGCGGTGGTGGCTGCAGCTCACGACTCCTCTGAGCATTGCCCCCAATCCATCCGCTTCCCCATCTGCCTGCCTGTCACGTTAATTGGGATGTTAGCACCCATTAAAGGGACGTGGGGGTGAGTTCCCTTACACCTACAGCCCCCACATGGGGCTATCCCCCTCTGGTCCCCTTCCCACTTAGCTTCTTCCTGAAAGAGCTGAGTGGGAAAGTGACAAGGGTGACAAAGTCGCCTTCCCACCAACCAGCTGCTTTCCCCAAGCAGGCAGATGGTGGGAGGCAGAGAGGGGAGCGCAGGAGGTGCACGGTTCCACCATGGGATCTGCAAACTGGCTTTGATTTCCACTCCTCTTCTTTCCCATTGGTTAAGGAGACTGAGCAAGGCGGTCATGGCCAGGGAAGGCTTCTTCCCTGGCCATGACCCCTTGGCACTCCGGGTTTCAGTGCCACCACCTCAGCCTTCTTCTGGCCCAACCACTTCTGCCATGTCTCCGCGCTACCTTATCCTGACCCCACCCCATCTCCTGTCTGTCTTGCCCAGGTTCCGCCTCCCAGTTTCCTGTTTGGCTGCCAGCAGGCATGAAAGGCACGCATGCTGGTAGCAACAAGAAGCTGGACGGAACAACACTCTCACTTCTTGTTCTTGCCCTACACACACTTCATCCTGAACCTGCCTCATCCTTAGTCTCTTTCCTGCCTTGCCCCCATCTTGTGATTTCAGTCCTTGTCTTGTCCTGCTCTGTCTTGCTCTTGTTCCTGCCCCATGCCCTTCCTGCTCTCAGTCCTTGTCTTGCTCCCCTGTTGGTCCTTGTCCTTGCTCCTTCTCTATAGTTGTACTTTCTCTCTTGCTCCCTTGTTCCCCTCTTGGTCTTGTCTTGCCCTTGCCTGTTGTTTCTCCCAGCTCTAACCCTGAACTCCATCACCCTTAAACCCCAGTCCACCCATGTCCTGGACGTCCCTTGCCCCGTGAACCCTGAAAGACAGAGAAGTGGAAATAATATGGTTATAGGAGAAAGGAGTGTTCATAGAATACATAGGAAACTCCTTCTGCCACAATGCAGCCTTCCTCTTTCCAACCAAAGATGACTGGAAAGGCTTACTGTGGAGCTGGGTCAAATATTCTGCACTGAAACGGATCGTTGTCGAACAGCATAAAATAAATTCTTGTCTGTCACACACTCTTTTTCTCTATAATGTCCTAATTGTCCAAAAGGAGAGGAACAAGAGGAAACTCACTGGCTGTTTTTACACCCGCTAACCTGGATTGATATTCAGGGGTTATCAGTCCAAGGTTACTGTTCCCACGATTAATTAGTAACTCGGAATAAGCACTAATCCAGGCTTGCAGTGTAAATGGTTAACCCGGGTTGAGACTATCACAGATGACTGAAAAATCCCATGGTTCAGCGCTGTTGAATGTCATCGCCTTTTCCCACTATGTTAAGTGAGCAGGAGAATAACCACACCCACAAGCTCAGTGACTGTGCAAAATGGAGGGGGTCTCCTCCAGGTTTGTTTATCATGGAGAAGTCTCCTAGGAACAGAGAAGCCAGTGAGCTTGGCCCATTCCTGTTCCTGTGTTGCATCCTGTGACTGTGGAGTACCATAGAGACGTTCTGGGGTAGAGCGGAGGTGTACTCTACATGCCAATCTCTATGCTCAGTCCAGGTTTACAGTTCCTAAGGACAGTAACCCAGGTTTATTTTAGCCCGAGTTAAAATAATCCTTGAAATTTAGGATTTAAGAACCTGGGTCTACTTGTTAACCCAGGGTTATTAAAATAGGATTAACTGTTTACACAGTCAATTAAACCCATGTTAATAGATGTTAACCCATGCTATGCGTCCGTGTAAAAACAACCACTCCTGTGACAATGTGGGAAATTCCCACTGGGCCAGGCCACCAGACTAGTGTGACATTGCTGTATTAACCTAGAATGCGGTGATAGTTTTTACACCTTATACCTAATCCAAATCCCTTTGAAATTAATGGGAAGATTTCCCCACTGATGTCAGCGAAGCCCCATTAGCTCTAATCTTTGCAGAGGTCTAGCTGTGCAGATAAGACCAGATTACTGGGGTCACAATGTGGGAAATCTCCTGGATTTTTTTAAATTAACAATTTCAAGGTTAATGTAAATAGTTATTTTCCTCCATTTGTGCAAAAATCTAGAAACCAGAATGCATGCAAAGGCACACAGACATCTGGAATCTCTGTGAAGCCCTATGTTAATAAAAATGAGATTTCTTAGTAAAAATAACAATGTCTTAAAACCCCACTCACCAAAAATCTCTTATCTCTGAGAAGTATGCAAATTAAGAGCTTTTTTATAGCTCTTCTCATCTTCAAAGCACTTTACCCATGTTAACAGGGTAATCCTTTGGCAGAATAATGCAGGCACTAACTGCTAGCACATGTGCTATCCGACTGGAGGATCACGGCTCCCACATCCTCAAAACAGCCCCTCCCTTTCTTCCTCTTGCAAAGATGGAGAAACAATGGGTGCAGCCAGACGAGATAGGGAGGGGAGGCTACCACACATTGTGCATCATGTGGGCAGCGGCAGTCTGATGTCCACCCCCGACCCCGTGGTGGGGCAAACAGCTGCCTGATATGTGACACATCCTCAGAAAAATTCCGAGGACGAATCACGAAGCAGCCTTACCCCTCACCCCCCACCGCGTGGAGAAAAGCTGCCCAGGGCAGGGCATCCTGTATGGAAAGGCCCCTTCTGTGCATCACTCACAGCCACATCATGGTCGGGGGTGGGATTAAGGTCAGGCCGGGGGAGGGAGGTGGGGCAGGTCAGCCTCCCTGAAACTGTGTGGCTGTCTCCTCATGCGTGCCCCGTTGCATGGACCGCGCGGGGATCAGGCCCATGGCTAGGAGGAGAGTGCTCTCCCTACCTCGACAAAGAACTGATCAGGGGGAGGGAGGCTGCAGGTCTAATCGCTGCCTCTCTGTGACCTGCGGGAGCGTTTGCCTTCCCTAGCGCTCTTGCCACTAGCAGCAGTAGCAGCAGACTGGAGCCCCTAAGGAGTGGGCTCCCACCCAGTTCCCAGAGCTGCCAAGATGGTGGAGGTGAGAAGGAAACTGAAGCTACCATCCTAGCCCTGGTGGCTCAAAGTTTGTCTCTGTTCCCTCCTAATCCACTCCTCCCCACCCCTATCCTGTCGCAATCCTTCTGGTTGGTGCCGGTTCTCTGCTTAGTCAGGGATCCTGTGCTGTGTCCCCAGCCCCAGCAATCAGAGGCCGCTCCAGTGGCAGCAAGAGCCACTTGAGGGGGGAAGGTTTGCGGTAGGGCTGGCAAGGGAGAGGGAGAAGCGGTGTCTGCAAAGTTATATATTATTCTTATTTCAAACTTTTACTACCCCGCCCCTCCCGCCACAGGCAGCTTGGGGCAGCTAACAATTCACAAAACATTAAAACAACACCACCACCCAACAAGTTGGGTGAAGTTAGTGGCATGTTTCTCCAGGCCCTGGCTATGAGGACACCTGCGATGGGGGAGGCAGCGAGTGGGGAAACGTAGCGGGGGAGGCTGTGAGGAAGCAGGCACTGCAGCTGCATGGGGGGGGGGGGAGGGAATGGCAAAGAGACGCAACACACAGTCCAAGGGGGTTGGGGGGACCATGCATGTGCTGTTCTGTCTGGGAACCCAGGCAATGGGGAGGCAGCCCTGCACACACCAGCAGGGAAATTCCCGGGCACCATCAGCCAAGTGCCTTGCTCTGTGCTGCTTTGCACGACTGCAATGGGGGATGCTTTCAAAGAGTGCATCCCGTGTGGCTGGCTCCTTAGCCTGACCCGTGGCATGGAAATGCTGGTGATGGCTGCAGGCGGCTGCTCATTTGGACAGCTCTCCCCAGTGGCCCAAAATGTGGCAGCTGCCTTCGCCCTCCCCATGGCGGGCAGGGGATCAGCCCCAACCTAGCTCTTGTGCCTGCACCCTAAGTCTCAAAGGACACCAGTCTGAAAACAAACTTTTAAAAGAATGGATTTTGAAAGGGGTTTTAGGCGTTACACTCCTCCTCTCTCCACTCCCTCTGTCTGTTTTGTTTTATTGACATATTTTCCTTTATTTTTATAAATCTCATGCCTTCTTCTTTGCTATATGAGAGGGAGACAAAGTAGTTCGGATAGTATCTTTTATCAAAAAGCTTGCATGCTCCCATAAGCTAAGGTTCTCTAATAAAAGGTATCATCTAAGCTACCTTGTCTCCATCTCTTACATTTGGGACCAATATGGCAACCACATCCTCTTTTTTTACTCTATAAAATGCACACAAACCACAAGGGAAATTGTCTAACCAAAATGACATCTCAAGTGAGCATAATGAGTAAAAAGAGAAAAATATGTTCCTACCCACCCAGTCTCTGTTAGGAACATGTAAGTGTTGTTTATAAACATTGAAAGTTCTGAAAGAATTTAGAGTGATGCATTATTTTAAAAAAGTTTTACAATGTCCTCTTAGCTAAGCGTTCCCTCCCATCCCCCACCTGACACAGAGAGTGAAGCCAGTGTTAAGAGCTAGTATTAGAATTTGGGAGTATTGGAATCCTTGGTCCCAATCATGTGCTCAGACTATCCATCCCATCTTTCTGCCTTTAGTGTTATTCTGGAGCAGGATGCCATGTTTCAGGGTGAAAACAGACATAACGCTAAGTTCACTTTAATACTGTGTGATGAACAGAGGGCTGTGCTGGCAGTGCGGCCAGCAGGGGACCCTGCGGCAGGAATGCTGCAGTGCCAGGGGATAGCTCCACCATGGAAGAGGTCACCGGGGTGCTGAATGCCAGCGCAGGAGGCGGAGAAATGGCAGAGCAGCACAGTGGACTACAAGTCCCAGGAGGCCGTGCACTGCTGGGAGGACTCACCAGTGATGTCGGCTGGAAGCACCCAAGAAGGACGGGCCCATAGAGGGTATTTGAGCAGCAGAGCAGTGAACAGAGAGGGTGTGCCTGGTCAGGGCCACAGACCAGACAGCACTGGAGGGGCCAGCATGCCCCGATATGAGCCCTAACAACTCAATCAGATGGAGGCGGAGATCCCACCCCAGTGAGGTAACAAGGGGGGCGCCACACAGACTCAGGGAAGGGTTAACCTTGTGAGACCCCAGAACTGAGGCCAAAGAGGGAGGAAAGGAAGAAGCCTTACAGGAGGGAGGAGACACTCCCCCTCCCCAAACTACTCCCCCAGAGTAAAAGACAACCCAGCTCAGGAGGGCCCTTGTGGCATGCACGGGGGGCCTAAGCGAGGGCCATGCCATACCGCTTTAACATTTCTTATGCATGTTGCAGGGCTTCATAGGGCACCAATGCAGCCGTGTAACATGCATAAGAAATGTTAAAGTGGAGTTAGCGTTGTGTCTGTTTTCACCCACAGTCTGATACAGACACTAACATTCACAATGGATACAATTTTAAAATAATTATAATTACATACCATTTCCACAAAGTACTGGCATCCAGAATTGGAGTAGTCAGGTATAGAAAGGGGGAAAAAATCAATCTGTCACAGCATGATGTGTTTCTTCTAAATAAAATAAAATAAAATGATGTTTTTTAACAAAAAAAAAAGTTGAAAGAACAAACTATTTTAAGCTAGGACAAGAGCAGCACTTCACATGTCAGTTCACAAACATTACAGTCCATGGAATAAGGGTTGGAATGAGAGCAGCGGGAGCAAGGATGTATGAAATCCCTTTAAAGAGTTTTGCAAACGCTGCAGCCGCTTTAAACTCATTGTATTTTAAAGTCACTAAATTATTAAACACCTCATGTCATCCTCTGTCTGCAGGTATCATGTGCCTCATTAAAAGAGATGCTAGTGTGTGTGTTCTGATTCTCTGCAAGACAGAAGTGTCAGCCAGGGTGGGGGAAGGCTGCTGTTTCAAAAACTGTATTGCCAGTAGAACAAAAGATGCTTTGAAAACGCAGACTCTGTGAAAATAAAGTTAGCAGCTATCTTGTGTTCATGATGTATTTTTTTCTGGAATAAGGCAGCAGTCATGATGCCTTTCCCCATCACAAATAGTGAACTCTCAGAACCTCTGTCAGATGTACTCTCAGAACCTCTAATCATCTTGGAGAACTCTTGAGGTTCTTGGAGAGCTCTTGAGAACTCATAATCATCTCTCTGTCTGTTACCTGCTGCCTTGGTTCTCAATTTGTCATTGCTTGTGCTACCTGACCAGCTGACTTGATCTAAACTATGTTTGGATGGACTATGGGTGAAAACAGACATGATGCTAACCACCCTTTAACCTCCCTTGGTGGTCATTTATGCATGTTTCAGGGCTGCATATGGCACCATACAGCCCTGCCTGATCCCTTTAATTATGCCTTTGCTACCTGACCAGTGTAACCACCCGAACTGACCTGCACTCTACCTGGACTATGCCTCTGCCTGGTCCCTTTCCTGATGCCTGACTTGACCTGTGCTCTAACTTGACCATGTTTTCAGCTTGCCTGTGAGTTCCTAGTCTGACAGAAACAAGCTTTCATTAACCTGCAAATGATAATGGGGCACTGCAGAAACCAACATGGTATTTTGATTAATGCTGTTCTGCAAGTTTTATCTAGCCAAACTGATTAATAAGCAATTACTTCCTCTATTAAGCAGTGTTATTTCCTAAATAGTACTCAAAACAATCTTCTCTCTACAGCCAATCAGACCATACTCTGAACAAAAAAATGTGTGTAAAAATAAATACAGCAACAGAGACGTGTGCTACCAGGGCAGCAAAATTTAATTAGTTACTGCATTTCAGCTGTCCTATCCTAGAGACCATGTGCAATCAGTACAGGGGGTTTTCTCTGAGGAGAGAAAAGATGGAATTTTGTTGTAGTGAGTATAAAGAAGATTCCTTACTGCAGTTCCTGGACAGTAAAAAGAAGCTATTATTCTTTAATTCCCCATGTTCCAAGGGGAAGCAATTATTTCACCATGCATTAGTGGTGGTCATGGTTCACAAATATGGACAAACGTTACGAATCAGGGTGTCATGATATTAGAAGCAGCACAGCGTTGTGTACCTAAGCTTGAGAAAAACCTGGATCAGCTTTGTTCCAAAAGCTATTCACCTGCTGGTGATAAGGTACTTCTGAGCTTTGATTAATGCCTAAATACAACTGTAAAAACCACAAACAGACAAATTGTGAATGATGAGGGGAAGAGACTGATGACAAATTACAATATGGAATACAGGAGGAGGCTTGGTAGAGAATAGACCCACCTGATAATGCATAATCCCCCACGCCCACATCCATAGCTACACTAGAGTTTCCCAGCCATGAGTCCTCCCCACTCTGGTAATGTAGGCAAGTACCCTAAGATACTGTCAAAACACCACAAGTCTAGAACCCAGGCCCCTGAGGAGGCTAAGCTGGCATTTTACCACCTGCACCACCGCAATCTGAAGCTATAATACAAGCAAGGAACTATATCCCATGAGGCACATTTCAGCCTGAGTCTGGTACAGCTAGAGGGGTCAGGTGAGCAGGAGGCTGCTGCTCATTGGCCCATCTCCCGTACTTGTTTCCTCTTTTGTATGAGGAATTATAGAGCTGCAGGAGAAGCTCTATAGTTAAGATGGTTTGCACTCTCCATTCAAATCGTTCTACTCATTATAAAATCAGGATGATTTATCCTATAACTGTGAATGTTTGTAGAGTTTGGGTGCAGGGTTCAAGCTCCAAATTTCAGAGAGATTTGTTGAGAAATGGCTGCATTATAGGACTTTGAAATTTGGAGGCAGAACTATTTTTTCTGTCTTTTGCAACCTTTTGTATTGACGTATAAAAGTTTGTTTTAAGTTATCCATGTTGATGTGTAGAAGTGTCAGAAAAATAAAGGGTGCATTGTAGTCCATTCATGAGTTTAGATTTTGAAAATCTGTCACTATGGGTATTTTCAGATGCTACGAAATCGCTGCTAACCACACTGAACCACAGTGGATCCAGTGTGGTGGCAGCGATCGCGGAAACGTCTGTTTGCTCCTGGCCAGATGTTCACCACAGTGAACACCCGGCCGGGATCAAATTGATCACAGTTCTGGAGGTGAGGCCAGCCTCACCTCCAGAACTGTGGGTAGTTTGGCCATGATCCGGGACAGGGCTGGAAATGGCCACGGGTAACAACTGTTACCCAACCATGTCCTGGAATCAGGTCCCAACCACGGGATGGGATCGGGCACAGCGGCCTCACTGGCCGCTGCACCCACCCATCTCCCTAAGGGCGGATATCTGTGGGAGCGCCGGGGGGGGGGGGGCAGGGCCATGCAGCCGCACATCGCACTGATCAGCCCCGCCCCCGCCCCGATTCCCTGCAGTAATCAGGCCAGCACATCTGAAAATACCCATAGTTTGCAAGTTCGGATGTTTTGAAGATCCCATGTTATCCAATTGAGAGAGTGAGATTTTTAAGTTGTTAGGACAGATGTGGTTTTATGTATGTCTCCCACTATGTTGTATAGAAGAGAATGGGTATCCATGCATACGATATACATGGAGAGGTTATTATATGTAGATGATTCTACCTTCACAGGGCTCAGGGGATAATGGGGGTGCTTTGTATTTTTATGTAGAGAAAACAGGATGGGAAAGTATCCCAGCCCACCGTGACAGGCAGCCTCTCTAGGAGTCATGGCAGACCGCTCTGCAGTCCACCCACAGGACAGTGCAGCTCAGGACATGGAAGTGTTGGCACAGAGGGAGCCACACCTCCCCCATCTCCTAGGTTGCTGCCCTGCTCCTTTCATCATCAATCCACCCAGGGACTCCCCCGCCATCCCCCACCACTTGCCACCCTGTTGCCAAGCAGGGAGCTCTCCACCTTTGCTCCTCTGCTCCATTGCCACTGTTGAGCTAGGGGAGTCCCCCATTTTGCTTCTGTCTCATTGTACTAGTGAGCCCACTCCTGAGCCATGGGAGCCCTCCCCCTTAGTGCCTCTGCCCTTCTGCCAAGCCAGGCAGCCCCCCTCCCCCCCCAATCCACCTCTGCCCCTCCACACTGGTGTGCTGCTAAGCTGGGGGAAATATACAGAGCCCCTTACCACCTCCAGTTCACCCTGACATGCTGTGCTGTGAGGAAGCCAAGTTCAGAGATCTTCTGCAGTTCCAAGTGGGGATAACCAGGGTAGCCCAGCACTGGAGCTGTTTGTGGGCAGGGGAGTTTATACCAAATTGTACATTCTCCAGTCATATGTAGATGCCCCTGTACCCTCACGGAAAAGACAATAGCTGAGATTTTTAAGTTACGTCAGGTGGGCACGAATTATACATATAACAAACATGTGGATGTTTTATGTACATGTTCCTCTACTCATAAAGAAGAAATGGGTATTGGTGTGTAGGATATATGTGGAGATGCTTCTGTACCCTCATAGAGAAGCCAATAGCTGTATGTGGACAGATCCGCAGTCTCTTATTTTCAGTCTTCTGTCATTTTCATCATCTTTTATCACTTTCCATAATTTTTTGTGAATCTGTGGTATTTTCATCATTTTCTGGCACTTTCTGTCATTTTTGTCAGTTTCCAGAACTTTCCATCAATTTTACACCACTTAGCCTGTATATAAACAAAACCATAGCGTTAGCAGTTTTGTAACTCGGTTCATTTTGCATCCGGGCAGGGACAGATTGGCCTTTTCCATACAGACACTCGAACAGTGATAAAATGGGTGTTACATTTTATTATACATGTTGCAGGGCTGCAGGTGTGTGCTATGGGTGCCCTGCAATATGTATAATAAAATGTAACACCCATTTTATCAGTGTCTGTGTGAAAAGGGCCATCGATTAGATTTAGTGGGGAATTCAGGAACTGGGATGTGGGGAATTGGGGAGAGGATAGTGGATCAGGGGCTGGGTTTGTGGCCATGGTGGGCAGGGAAGGTGGAGGGAGCACTCATCCCAAGGCTGGGATTACTTAATTCAGCCCTCCAAAATGATCCTGGAATTGGCTGGTGCACATAGGGGCTGATTATGGCACCACTGTCTAGTGTATCTTCACGGTGTGGAGTTGGGTAGCACAAGGCAAGGTGTTTGGAGGCAACCTCGCAACTTGGTATGGGGCTGGGCAGTGGTTTTGGCAAGGCACCACTGAGACCAGAGGTGGGAATGCTTGTCTATGTGGGGTGCTGGGACTAGCCGAGGGGATAAATCTGTTGAGCCCCAGCAGCTACCACCCGCTCTTCCACAGCTTGGTCCAAGAGCGGCACCATCCCTGCCCCGTACCCTAATGCGGATCCAGGAGGAAAGGCAGGTTGTGCGGGTGATACTGCATGAGTTGTATGTGGAATATCATGGGCTCATCAGACAATGGCGAGACCTATCAGAGAAAGTACACCACCGGAGCAGCTACCGTTCCCTCTTCCTGGGCTAGAAGGCTGAATAGGAGGCCTACTAGACTTCCCTGGTGGAGTATGGGTGGCTGCTCTGTGACACAATAGAGGCTGCTGGGGGGCAGGGTGTCCCCACCCCACCCCGGCCCGCCTAACTTCCTGCCACTACCACCTCACTCAGTCCTGCCAAGTGAAGATGAAGGTGTCCAACACCCCCCACACACCATATTTATTAGCCATATTTTATCCTTTAATTTAATCTTATTTATGCTAATCAGGTTATAGGTTAAAATAGGTTAGATTAGGTAAATAGAAAATAGTTTATTTTTTAGTTTAAAAATAACAATTTAAAGCCCCTCATAAATTGCTGACTGTAGGAGTCATCAGTCATGACTGTAGGAGCTTATGGCCTTCTTAAGCTCTTCATGGGCACGTTAGAGGTCAGTCAGACCAAAGTCAGTCTGATTTTTCCACAGGCTCAGCAAACACAAGCCAATTAAGAGCCAGCAGGGGTGTGGCCATAACATTCAGCAGGGAGCCGGGAAGGAAGAAATCAGTCTGAAGCTACAGAGTCGCGGTGGCACTGCAAAATCGGCTGATGGCTTGAGAGGCCAGGGCCACTGGAATACACTTATATGCCAGTGCTGTCTGCTGCCCACTGTTTCACCTAAGGGAAGAAAAAATCCCCCCCATGCTCTGACCAGTGAAGGGGGCTGCTCAGTATTCTCAACTACCAGACATTGCATCTGTGTTCTCATTTAAATAATGGATAAGCTCCATTACACCTAGTGTGGGTATCTGTGGCACACACTGCAGTCATTCTGTGTGTGTGGAGCAGCTCCTGCATGATGCCATCAGGAGAGATGTGGCATATGCAGCAGAGTTCCTGACATCAGAAAGATCTGTGCTTTAATTAGTATTCTAGTCTTCCTTTTGATATACCTATTTTCACTCGATGTATTCCTTCATCCACTCCTGCCTCCCCACCAGGACAAAGCTGCTAGTAATGCAGGCATTTTATTCAAAGAACATTCACAGTATATACAACCTGCAATCAAACAGCTAACCACATTTGCACCTTGATTTCACAGATACAAAGGGAAGATTGATTCAATTGAGGCTTACGTATATCTACTACGCATATCCAGAGAGCCCAAGGGCTGATGATGTTAACTTGGAGCTGGACTGCCAACCAAAAAATGTTTAAGCAGAAGGTGTAGAAAGTACAAATTTGTGGCCTCTAAATGGTGAAAGAAACTGGAAAATCTGGAAAACCTGATTATGCAGAATTGAAAGAATGACCTTCCTCACTATTGCTAAGATTATTTGAGATCTATGAGACCCAATTTTTTTTTTTTTTGCAGTGGCTCCCAAGACTTTTGCCTGTGTGGCCCCATTTTGAGAGTTACAATATAATTCTCTGACCTCACACAACAAGAGCATGCAAAGTACACTGCATATAATCAGTTGGGATCATAACCCCATTCACAAATGGTGTGACCCCATTTTGGGTTCATAGCCACAGGTTGGGAATTTCTGGACTAGGATTGTTGGTGTCCAACTTCAGAAAGTGCTGAGCACTCTCCTTTTGAAAGCCAGGCTCCTTTAAAATGCCAAGTTGGGCATCAAAATTCACTAGGCAATTTTCAGAAGTCAGGGCAGCGTGATGTTTAATGAAACATCATTAAATACACATGGGATGGATGGGCCAGGAGCTTGAGGAGAAATCTGGGGAGATTGTGCTGTTTTCAGTGGAGTAATTCTCCTCTTTGGATATCTGGTGGAATCCTTTCTGCCAGAGATTAGATCCCTAAGTTTATAAAATGCTGTTCAAAAGCAAATGTGTTCCCTGGTGAGTAGGCTAAATTGCAGGACATGTCACACACTTTCAAACCTCCTCCACTGGACAAATAAAGCCCTGGCAATCATACAGTAGGTCCTCCTTCTATGGTCACATCACTGTACTAACCAAGCACCTGGCTTTACAACAGACACTTCATTTCAAATTGCACGAGCCACACGCTACACTACAGAAAATCTACTTCTCCAAACTACAAAATTGGGAAAATAAATCCACACGCACACAAAAAATCCTTACCAAGCAAAATGCTGCAGTGAACACACAGAATCTTCTCTTGGGGAGAGATTGAGAGAGAAAAAATGAATCTCATGTGACCTATTCACATCACTTAATGCACCAGTTGAAGGCACAATATAAGCACCATAGCAAAACCTATACAGAATAGCATATTAGTAATAACTAAAGCTAGGCTACCCAGAGGAATGATTGTATTTTATGGGGTACCTATCAAAACAAAACTTGCTATCACAAGTTCAGCTAGCATCTAGGTATGGGGAAAGATCAGTCCATTGCTAATGACCTGGAAGAATAAAGGCTCCAGATTCTCAGGCAACACGTTTCTCCCACAGAGCAGTGCACACTAGCAGCTAACACAAGTGTGAGTACCATTCATTTCAATGGGACTTGTGCCCACGCTAACTGTTCGTGTTTGCTTCCCCCTTTGTGGATTACACCAAAAATGCTCTGTCTTTGCTGTCTTAAAAGCATAAGAAATGACATATTGGGTCAGACCAATTATCTATCTAGCCCAGCATCCTGTCTCCAACAGAAAGAGCCAGTCCCTGGTGTTTACTCCTAGCCCCTGGCAGTCCGATGTTCTGTCCCCTGCCCTGTCCAACTTGACTAATAGCTATTTATGGATATCTGATCCATGGGGTTATCTAAGCAAGTTATGCTATTGGTATTGGACCTCACACATTCCCTGGTAATGCATTCCACTGGCTATGTGTTATGTGAAAAAATAAAATAAAATCCTGTTGTTTGTTTTAAACCTACTAACATTGGGTGTCCCAAAGTTCTAGTATTATTACAGAGGTTAAATAACAGCTCCTGTTTACTTTCGCCACACCACTCATGATTTTATAAACCTCCATCATACCTCTGTGCAGCGTTCCCTCCTTTAACCCAAACAGCCCTAACCTTTTGAACCTCTCATATTAAGGCTGTTCTATACCTATGATCAACTTTGTTGCCCTTCACTGTTCTTTTCCTATTCTTTTGTGAGATGGAGTGACCAGAACTGCACATAATATTCAGGTATGGACACACCATGGATTTATATAGCAGCGGTAGGTGTTCCTTTCCTAATAACTCCTAACATTCTCTTTGACTTTTTGAATGCTGCTGCACAATGAACTGATGTTTTCTGTGAACTATCCACAGTGACTCCAATATCCTTTTCCTGAGCAACCAATACTTAACTTAGCAACCTATGCTGTGTTTGTATAGTTAGGATTCTTTTTTTCCTTTGTGCATTAGTGTCACTGGGATAGGGGGAGATCCCAAGGAAGGAGTCCACACGGCCAGGGGACCTCAAGCACCCACACACGTACACCCCCCAGTTCCAGAAACTGATCTCCAAGAAAGGAGCCCATCAGGATCGTAGTTGGGTCACGTTGGCCTCAATGAGACCAGACCCTTGTCATCATAGGGCGTGGAGACAGTAAGGAAGCAGAGGCCTTGCACCCTCCAGTTATAACCCACACCAAGGGCACAGGGGGAGGACAGACAAGGTGTAGCGAGCGTGAAGGGTAGCGGGAGTGGTCCAGGGAAACACGTGCTCACGGAGGGGCTTGCACACTACTGGGGTGATGGAAGGGGCACCCAGGAGGGGGGGGAAGGACTCGGGTTACCCCCACACACTCCGCACGCTTGCAGGCATGCACAGAGGCAGGGCTGCCGCCATAAAAGGGTCTGGTCTCATTGAGGCCAGCGTGACCCAACTACGATTCTGACGGGCTCCTTTCTCGGAGTTCAGTTTCTGGAACCGGGGGGTGTACGTGTGTGGGTGCTTGAGGTCCCCTGGCCGTGTGGACTCCTTCCTTGGGATCTCCCCCTATCCCAGTGACAGAACCACCAGTCCCTCTCTCTTTCTCACTTCACTCGCTCAGCAGGGAACATGGGGGGGGGGGGGAGGTAGCAACAGATAGCACACACTGTAAACCACGATCAAAGTACACAGGACAGTCACACTTAGCTTAAATGTCGGCCGGTTTCCTCCTCTGCTATCACCAGTGTCGGGTGCTTCCCAATGCCGGCTTTTATGCCGGCAGCCCTGCCTCTGTGCACGCCCGTAAGCGTGCGGAGTGCCGCACGGGGGGAGGCGTTGCGTCCGCCATACGTGACACCGCATGCCCCGCCTCCTCCGCATTCCCTGGTGTCGCTATGGCACCGGGGCCATGACTTCGTTCAGGCGGCGCTGCCGCCACTTCTGCAGGAAGGGGGACCGGGGCCCCCAAGGATGGGACAGGGTTGCTGCCAACCCGCATGTCAGGCTCCCTGCCACCCTCACGATTCCCTCCAGCCCAGGGACCTGACAATTAGTTTGCACTAACACCACTGAATTTTATTTAACATTTTATTGCCCACTCATTCAGCTGTGCAAGATTCTTTTTAACTCTTTGAAGTCTGCTATGGACTTAACTTGAAGAATTTTGTATTAACAATAAATTATAAACCTATTTTTTATTCCAAAATCAAAAGTAGTATTCAGGTGGCATTTTATGCTTTTTCAGTAAATCAATAAAGGTGTGTATTGCCAAAAGGTAGGTGCCTCGACCTTGTTGACCTGACCTAAGTGGATGTTTCAATATTTACATTAATTTGTAATTACTACCTAGATAAGTATAATGGAATACATGGTAAAAGAATAAGGAGAAGGCTGCAAACACACAATCAGAAATAATTAACAATAATTACTAGTCATGAATAAGCACTAAGTAATGCAAATAGTTAATAGAAAGTATTGTGAGTTAAAAGCTTATTGGATGACTGATTTATGTTGAGTTTACTGCATAAGAAAAGGAGACTTATGTAAGAAAATGGTATACATAAGGGTTTGTGGAGCTTCATAGGAGACAGCTTCCATACACCCTAGGAGAAAGTAAGTTGATTATCCCATATGTGCTTGCTAGATATTGTCTATGCTTTGTCAATTTGCAGGGATGCTTTTCATCTAACTTAAGACTGAATGGTAGCACAGAGACCAGATTTCTGTCAATCCATGTTCCATCAAACCTGGATCGGAAAAGTCAGATCCAGCAAAGAGAGAATCTACCCATATTATCCATTTCACCCCCAGTCTTAGTAGTTTCCAAGTCTTTTGCCTGTGTGACCCAATTTTGAGTCTTACATTCCATGACCTCAGACATCAACAAAGGCATACACAGCATTTGTAGTATCCATGTGAATCATGACACCCCCTCTGCAGATGATGTGAACCCCACTTGGAATCCAGACCCATAGTTTGGGAATCTCTGGTATAAATAAAATATGAATTGATAAACCTGAGTATTTTGACCCTGTGTGTGAATTTTCTCACCTAGCAGAGGAAAAATTATATCTAATGCTCAAAAATGGTTAATACACGACACTTCTTGAGTACCTTACAAAATGAATTGTTACTTTATTATAAGAAGACTGAGACATAGGGCTTCAAAGTGATTTCAGTAGGGCTATTCTGAAGTAAGTAGTTTGAAGTTTGTACCCACAGTGTCCTTTGCTCCTATGATGTCATCTCAAGAAATAAGTGGTGGAAAGAAGGCCGATTATTTAATGGCAGGCTTCTGACCTCAATTCAGTTGAAGTGTGACAGGAAAATTCACACTGCTCCTAGCACCCTTGTCTCAGCACAGAGCCTCAAAACTAAATGGGTTTTAAACTTTTAACTCCTCTCTCATCTACAGCTATACACTCATCCCTGGAGAACAGGAACGAAGCTCATTTCCACTGCACTGATGCTGCTCACATTCCAGAAGCCACTTCTGTATCACTTGAAGCTAACCTTAAAAAAAAATAAAAAAAAATCATGAAGTAGCGGTAATGAGGTCTTCAAAACCAAGATGTGGAGCAAAGAAATGATCATGCCTTCCTTGGAATGAGAGACAAAGTGGTTTGAACTATATTATTAATTATTATTATTATTATTATAAGCTTTTATATAGCACCAGCGATGTATCTGGCACTTTACAGAGAATAGGATAGACACGGTCCCTACCCAAGAGCTTACAATCTAAAGATAGGGGGAGGGGAGACAGGGAAGGGGGAACAGAGGGAGAGACAAGGGATGCAACATTCATGAGGATCTTTTATTGGACCAACTGCTGTTGGTGAAAATAAGCACGCTTTCGGGCCACACAGGGCCCTTCTTCATGCATGTAGCATAGCCAGTAGAAATATATAAATTGAACAAATAAATGTAGGGCAGCTATATATTTGATTGATTTATTTAAAACATTTTCTACCCACAGGCAGCTCAGGGCGACTTACAAATCACCCATCTCCCCCGCCAAATGCCTGGTGGAACAGTCAGTTCTTACAACTTTTCCAAAAGGAGGGATGATCCGGGGCGAGCCAGGCCTCCACCGGAAGGGAGTTCCACAGCCATGGCGTGGCCACTGAGAATGCCCTCCCCTGCGTGATCCCACGAAAACCCCGGGGGACCTTGAGCAGGACACCCCCGGATAACTGCAGGGGCCGATCCAGGACCTGGGGAGTGAGGCGATCTCTCAGAAAGGCAGGGACCAGGCTGTATAGGGCTTTATAGGCCAAAACCAACACCTTGAATCAGGCCCGGAAAACCACCGGCAACCACTGCAGAGAATGGAGCACTGGTGTAATGTGCTTCCGGCGGCCCAGTCCCATTAAGAGACGGGCCGCCGCATTCTGCACCAACTGCAATTTCCGAGCTGTCACTATGGGTAGCCCCATGTAGAGTGCGTTACAGTAGTCTAATCTAGAGGTGATGAAAGCATGGATGACAGTGGCCAGGTCCGAATCTGAGACAAACAGCCGAAGCCGTTGCACCAGATGTAATTGGCGAAAAGCGCTCCTCACCACGGCCTCCAGCTGGAGATTCAGACGGAGCAGTGCATCGAGGAGCACCCCCAGACTCCGTACCTGGGAGGCCAATGGGGCAGGCAGACCCCATCAATAATGGGGGCCACCAACTCCATCACCTTACCCACAACCATCACCTCTAACTTGTCAGGATTAAGCCTCAGTCGATTAGCCCTCATCCAGTTCCCAGCAACCGCCAAACACCTAGTAAGCACCGAGATTGCTGGGCCTGAGTCTGTTGAAAAAGAGAGGTACAGCTGGGTGTCATCAGCATATTGATGACACCGCACACCGAACCTAATCACCTCGCCGAGCAGCTGCATATACACGTTGAACAGGAGAGGGGGCAAAACAGAACCCTGTGGGACTCCACACGAGAGGTCTTGGTGCGATGAAAAATAATCCCCAAGCACCACCCGCTGGGTTCTTCCAGTCAGGAAAGAGCGGAACCAATCAAGAACAGTCCCACCCCTGCGCAGTCCCACAGGTGTGTCACCAACATCCCATGATCAACAGTGTCAAATGCAGCTGACAGATCTAATAATATAAACAGGGTTGAATGACCCCGATCCAATTCCCAGCATAGGTCATCTTCCAAAGCCACAAGCACTGTCTTGGTGCCATGCCCTGGACGAAAGCCCGACTGAAAGGGATCAAGAAAACCAATGCGATTGAGGTGCTCCTGTAGCTGCCGGGCCACCACCCGTTCAATAACCTTCCCTGAAAAGGAAAGGTTAGAAACAGGCCAATAGCTGGCAGGGGAGTCAACGTCAAGCAATGGTTTCTTGAGCAGAGGCTGCAGCACTGCCTCCTTGAGACGGCTCGGCACTTTGCCCTCCCACAGGGAGGCGTTGACCACCCCGGCCAGCAACGGCTCCGTTGTCTCCTGGCAGGAATTAACCAGTCAGGACAGTCAAGGATCTAATTCACAAGAAGTGGTCCTTACCGCCCCAACAACATCCACCGCATCGGCGGGTGTCACTGACTGAAATTGATCCCACAAAATCGGACAAGACGGGGCTTTCATAACCAGTGGTTCCCCTAATGTAATAAATGCGACGTCAAAGTCATGGTGAATACAAGCGATTTTATCCACAAAATAATCCACAAACATGTCACAGCGAACAGTAGATGATTTCACTCCAAGGTTGAGGGAGGCTGGACTGACCAGCCCCCCCACAACCCAGAAAAGCTCCGCTGGACGGGATTTTGCAAACTCTATGAGAGCAGGAAAGAACTCCCTCTTTGCTGCCTGCATAGGCTCATAAACTGGCTCTGTGTCACAATCTGTCGGTTTCAGCGAGCGAATGACGCTACTGTCGCTCCAACCGCCACCCCTCTCGCTTCAGCAACCGCAGCTCCTCAGAGAACCAAGGAGGCCTGCAGAGCTGTTGCCTGGGCAGCAGATGCCTAGGAGCAGTCTAATCAATGGCCTCAGTCATCAAGGGGTTCCATAGCACAACAAGGTCATCAATGAGACGTTCATCAAGGTCAGAGGGTATCTCTCCCAGAGCACTCCGGAACCACTCCGGTTCCATCATCCTCCAGGGACGAACCATCTGAATCGGTTCAGCACCTTTTCAAGGGCAGACATGCACCAGGAGCGAGGTCTGCAAGAGGTAATGATCCATCCATGACAAGGGCACATTTGATAACTCCCTCACTAACGGAACACCCGCCTCAAGGCCGTTGCAAAACACAAAGGTATGTCCCCCCCGATGTGTTGGGCCGATAACCATCTGTGACAGGCCCATGGTTGCCATGGCGGCCATGAACTCATGCTCCACTCCCCCAAGGTCAGCGTCGGAATGAATGTTGAGGTCCCCCAAAACTACTGTCTTTGGGGACTGCAACATGGTCCCCAAATGAGGGGGGATGGAATAGGTGGGAGTGCATAGAACAAGATGGGAGGGGAATAAAGAGAGAGAAATGTGCCAGATGTTTAAACACACAGAGAGGGTAAACATATGTTTGGAGGATATAGTGGGAAACAGCTTATCAGGAGAAGGGAATACGCATACATCCTTGAAATGAAGAGAGATGGTGATTACACAAAGACTAATTAGGCTCTAGACTTCAAAGTGCTGCACTTGTGCAAACCTTATTCATTTCTATGGAGCTTGGACAAGTGCAACAACTTTGAGGATGAAGCCTTAATGTGGAAAAAGCTCAGAGAAAGACAACAATGGAAAAGCTAGCAATATACAAACATTTGAGGACTAAGGCAGACATAGGGCACAATACTCTGCTATTAAAATCAATGGAAGGGTTGTAATCACTTTTATGTGGGCACAATCTTCTGCTACTAAAGAAAGAATATTGCAGGAATGGAGGGTAGTAATGTTTAAAATTCTATAGCCTAAAAATGACTTCAGGTCAGTGCTGAATGGTTCAGAGCCAGTACACAGCAACTGCTTCAAGATTATACTGCAACTAACTGAAATGTGCCCTGAGAAGTCTGCACTGTACTGCAGGGTACAAATGCTATTAAATTAACAGTAGGTTGATAGACTGAATGCCTTTCCTCCATCATGAAGTGTTACCATGCTGGCTTAAATGTATTTTTCTCTTCAATTGGATTTCCTCAAGGAGATTAGCTCTCCACGTCACATCCACTGCATAATAAGCCATTAAGATGCACTTTTCAAGGGTTATAAAACTAAAGAAAAGTGCAGAAAAGTGTTGTGGTAGTTACTTCCCAAACAAGGAGGTAGCATTTGACCCCAGTTGACTAAATTCCTTACCTAAATACCGAACCCAAAAGACTAAATCTCTGTTAACCAAATCCTTATCCTAAAAGGCCCCAGTTGATTAAATTCCCTACCTAAATCCCTAACCCAAAAGACTAAATCCCTGTCAACTAAATTCCTATCCTAAAAGGCCCCAGAGTTTAGCAGCACAGTAAGATTAGCTTTTTCCTGTCTTAACTAGGTACAAAACTAGGTTTCAGTGTCCCCCTCCCTTTAAAAAAGAAAAGAAAAAGTAAAGGAAAAGAAGAGAGACGCAGGGCATTTTCAGACAAGACACTCTCCACCCCACTACCCATAGGGCACACTGCAGCCCTGAAACATGTATAGTGGGTGGAGAGTGTCTTGTCTGAAAAGGCCCACAGACAACATTCCAGCAGCAGGATGGGGGCTATCCAGTCTTTTGCACCAGGTGTAACATGTAGGATTATCTTCCTGTTGGGGAAGAGATTGTACGTGTGCACCCGGTGTAAAGAGCTCCTAGCTCTGAGAGAATGTGTGCAGTCTCTGGAGGCTAGAGTGGCCGAGCAGGAGGGGCTGAGGCAGACAGATTGGTACTATATAGAGTCCTTCAGGGACATCAGTCTGGAATGGCAGGAAGTGATCCCATAGCTGGGACCTGCCTTCCAGGCAATGTGTTATCCTCTCACACTGAGGATACATCTCCAGGGGTGTGCACCTGTGGGGTAGGAATTGGATGGCTACGGTAGTTGGAGATTCGATTATTAGAAATGTAGATAGCTGGGTTGCTAATGGCCGTGAGTACCACATGGTAAATTGCCTGCCTGGTGCAAAGGTTGTGGACCTCACACATCATCTAGACAGAATTTTAGAGAGGGCTGGGGAGGAGCCAGTTGTTGTGATACATGTGGGTACCAGTGATGTAGGAGGGATGTTCTGGAGGCTAAATATAGGCTTCTAGTAGGAGACTGAAATCCAGAACCTCCAGAGTAGCATTCTCAGAAATGCTCCCAGTTCCACATGCAGGACCCCAGAGGCAGGCTGAGATTCAATGCATGGATGAGATGATGGTTCACAGAGGAGAGCTTTAGATTCATTAAGAAATTGAGAAATTTTGGGGGAAGGGGGATCCTATACTGACAAGATGGGCTCCACCTTAACCAGAACAGAACCGTTACTGGCGCTAAAAATTAAAAAGTAGTTAGAGCAGCTTTTAAACTAGAATCTGGGGGAAAGCCAACAGGCACTGAGAAGTGAGTGGTTTGATCCAAGGCATCTCCAAAGGGAAATTAGAGTATCCTAATGTAGAGGATAGGAAAGAAGGTGAGGGAGCACAGGTGGAACTCAGTGCAGAACACACAAGTATAAATGATTTTAAAATACCTGAAACAGTTACTTATAATGAGACCACTAAGAATAAAAATTAAAAGCATACATTTAAGTGTCTATATGCAAATGCTAGAAGTCTAAAAAGTAAGATGGGAGAATGAGAGTGTATGGCACTAAATGAAGATATAGACATAATAGGCATCTCAGAGACATGGTGGAATGAGGATAACCAGCTGTAATACTGGGGTACAAAATATATCAAAATGACAGAGTAGATCGAGCTGCTGGTGGTGAGCATTGAGTTAAGTAGGATTAAAATTTTACAGAAAGGCAACTGTACTTTGGAATCTCTATGGATAGACATTCCATGCCTAACGGGGAAGTGTATAGCAGTGGGGCTTACTATCGTCTTCTTGACCAGGATGGTGAGACTGAATATGAAATGCTAGCGGAGATTGGACAAGCTACTGAAGTCGGAAACATAATAATAATGGATAATTTCAATTATCCTTATATTGACTGGGATTAATGTCTCCTCTGGGAGTGATAGGGAGGTAAAGTTTCTAGATGCCATAAATGACTGCTTCTTGGAGCAGCTGGTCCTAGTACCAATAAGAGGAAGAGCAACTGGATCTAGTCCTAAATAGAATACAGGACCTGGTGCAAGGATTACAGTGATCATAATATAATTAAATTTGATGTAATTACTGAAGAGAAAATGGTAAATAATACTACCACAGCAGCATTTAACTTTAAAAAGGGAGACTGCTAAAATGAGGAAACTAGTTAGAAGGAAACTAAAAGGAGCAGTGGCGAGGAGTAAATGTCTGCAAGAGGCGTGGAGACTATTTAAAAACATCATCTTGGAAGCCCAAATTAAATGTATTCACAGGTTAAAAAAAATAGCAAGGGGATCAAACGCCTGTCAGCATGGCTAAATGGTAAGGTGAAGGAGGCTATTAGAGTCTTTTTATTATTATTATTGTTTATTGTTGGCACTAGCTTCCGCTATGGCCAAAAACCAAAATGCACAAACAAGGTACAAAATATATAAATGCTTAACATACATAAAAAAAGCAGCAACTAACCAAACTTTAGTTCATTGAATTGTTAAAATCTTAAAGGTTAACACCCTTTTCTCCCAACCCCAACAAAGCTAAATCATTAGCGACAAATTTTAAAAATGGTTAACCGGGATGGCCATACCCGCCTATAGGTCTCAGAAGTTTATACAGTTCTTCTTTGATCAAGGGCTACCTTACTACGGTCACTCTGGGTTAAATCCCGGATAATAATGATAAAAACTCAATTTACATAGCAGTTAGTCATTAGCAAAGCGTTTCAGCACCCACATACTGTTACCTGCCGTCCACACCATTAAAGGTTAACTGCCTTTGCTACTATATATTTATTTTCCAACTGTTCCAACTGTTTCCCTTCCCATATCATAACTGCCTTCTACGGGGGAAAAAAAAAAAAAGAACTACAATAGGAGTTATCTACCTCGTTCCTCTAAACAGCTGAACCAGCCAGACCATCTTTAATTACGGCCCAAAACGTCTCTACGTCCAGGCCTCATCAAGCAATAGTCACAATTGATACTACTGGAGTAGATTCTCATCATCTGCCTTAAGCCCAACCCATTCCTGAATAGCACCTTCTTCATTCTGCCCCCAAAGTTAACACAGCCAAGTCCCGACTCACACTCCTCAGATCAAGTCATTGCATTCCTTTGAGCCATGACTCGACTGCCAAACACTGCCACCATCAATGTTAAATTTGATACCCTATAGTTCAGACATACACTATATCTATCCAATTGAGGAGAGATATCCTGAGCCTCCCTCAGAGCTAATAAAAGCTCTCCTCTATATCCCTCGTATCGGGGACAAACGAACAAGATGTGATTATTGGAATCAAGCTCTTGTAGAAGACAGGACTTACAATTTCTTTCCTGCCAAGTGATTCCAAGGTATCGACCTTCTAGCATCGCCGAAGGGAATACACCCATTCGAAGGCGGGTAAATGCCCGTCTTAATTGGAAACTGGACCAAGCTATCAGGTAGCTAGATTCCAAGGGACATCCCCGAGGTGATTTGTAAAGGGGATTTACCTTCGGGTCTGGAGCATTCCAGCATCTATCTGAATCTGCTGATCTGCCAATCTCTGTTTCACCAGAGACATTGCCCGCTTGGTTCCAAGTTCTACCAAGTAATCAGGAGAAAGACCCAGCTTTCCCAAGATGATTCTCACTTGTTTCTGCCAGGGAGCTAGCATGCCATCAGCTCATATTTTCCCCAGCAGCGAGATGTCACCCGGAGGGAGAGTCACAACCCGTAGCCAATACTTAATGATGCCCTGAACTGCAAAAAACCTGACAGGGGGGCACCCCGTCTCCAAGCATAAGGAAATCTGTGGGGTTCCACGTGGTACTCCCAATATAGCCCTCAGGAACCCGTTCTGCAATGATTCCAACTGTTCCAAGTATTCCACCCCCCATGCCGAAAAGGCATACAAGAGTTGGCCGATCACCTTGGCACGGAACAACTGCAGGGCTGGCAGTAGTAGTTTTTCTCCCTTCCCGTAATAAAAACGACGGAAAGCACCTGCCGACTGCTTGGCACGGATTTTTGCCTGAACCCACTGTGCCCCCCATGAGGAAGCACTTGAGAAAACAACACCAAGGTACTTAAAGCTAGGGACCTGGGTAATCTGATGATAATTTATTTGCCACTTGTGGGGCTTGTGCCCCTGCCCCTTGCCTACCACTAGCACCTTGGTCTTCTCGTAATTGATGTTGAGACCTTCCCTTAAACAATAGTCCCTAGCCTGGAGCATAGCACGGCGCAATCCCACCTGCGAGCGGGAAATAAGCACCGTATCATCGGCGTATAATAAAGATGTAATTCGCTTACCGCTGATGAAGGGTGGGTGGGAATTAGTTTTAGCTACAAAAACTGGGAGGTCATTCAAGTAGAGGTTAAACAGGGCTGGCGCCAAAAGGCAGCCCTGCCTTACCCCCTTGACTACCTTAATCCTTTGGGTTAACACTCCCTCCCTACAGCATCTGAACTGAAGGGTGTTGTTTTCATGCATTTTCATTATTAGAAACAGTAGTCTCGGTTCGATCTTATACCCCTTCATTTTTGCCCACAGCCTATCCCTGCTAATCGAGTCAAAGGCCATCCTCAGGTCTATAAAACATAAATATGCCTTCAGGCCCTGACTCAAGATCTTCCTTATTAGGCATGTGAGTATTAACACGTGGTCCACCGTAGTACGGGTTTTCTGAAATCCTACCTGCTCAGGGCTAATTATCTGACCATCTTCCAACCATCTCTGAAGCCTTCCCAGTAAAAGCCTTGAATAAAGCTTCCCCACGGTACTGAGGAGACTTATTGGACGATAATTCTCTGGGGCCCCTTGTTCTCCTTTTTTGTATATTGGTGCAATAATACTATTTGCCCACGATTTGGGCATCTTACCTGTCGCGTTTATTGAGGTAAAAACTGGAGCCAGCTGCTCAGTCCACCAGTCCGGGGCTTCCTTCAGAAGTTCCGCCGTGACCAAATCAGCACCAGGAGCTTTCCCACTTTTTAATCGTAAGATCAGATCCCTAACCTCTTCTGCTTGGACCGGCGGCCATTGAGGGAATCTGTCAGGTTCTTCTAATGGAATATGGAGGAAAGAAGAGGATACGTCTGTGAAGATGTCCTCATAAAACTTTTCCCATACCCCCGCTGGGATCTCCACCGTGCCCCTAGGCTCCTCCCCCTGTCTTAACTGTCTGACTAGGCCCCAGAATTGTTTGGAATCGCCACTACCCGCTGCCTTTTGCAGCCGTGCCCACTGCTGCCTCTGAAACTGGATTTTCTTCATCTCAATCAAATGGCGATAATGCGCCCGAGCTGCCATCAGGGCACTCCTAGCAGTTGCAGATGGATAATTCCTTAGCCGTTTTGCCTTTTCTCTCAAAATTTGCCGTTGTAAGTAACAATCACTATCAAACCAACCCAAAATTCTCCTGGAACCAGGTCGTATCGACCCCTTGGGGGTTAACAACGGAATCAACCGCGCTAAGATCTGTTCAAGACCTTCCACTGCATCCAGAGCCCCAGAGCTAGTCTGATGGAATAAGCTATCCAACTCAGAGTCAGAAATTTGGGTCAGAAATTGTTGGGCAAGGTGATCAGACCAATAAGGTCTTCTATATACAGATGTTGTTCCTGATAAGGGGAGGGGGGGACGTGGCCTCTCTTCCCGAGCAGCAGGAGGAGGATTTTGGGGGGCCCCAAGTAATAATGATAAAATAAAATGGGACGTCTCCATGGTAGGACATATCTCCAATTTCTGAGTTCTTGACGGAAGAGAGGCTGAAACCAGAAAATAATCTAACGTGCTGGACCCTCGTTGTGATTGGAATGTATAATAACCTTCTCTATCCCCTTCTAACCTTCCATTTAACACAACTAATTCTAATTCATCAACCAACTGTTTTAGAGCCCTAGCATTTGCGTTTTCCGTTTTATCTTGGGATCTCCGTGGGGGAATCTGGGAGGAGCTTAAATTGCTCCACCCACTGGGTAAACCCTGCCAGTCCCCTACTCTTGCATTAAAATCTCCCCCCAAAATCAGAGCAACTCCTGGATACATTACTCTTGCCGTTTGGACCTCACTTACGATTACCTCCCACATCTCTATACAAAAATAGTTAGATGAGACCGGTGGGACATACACGTTCCCAATCAGTAGATCCTCGCCTGAAAAAAACATACAGTGATAAAGGGTAAAATAAGATTGCTAATTGTTTATTAGTTTAAAAGAAGCTAAGTTAGATGATCTAGGGGACATGAAAGCCAGACCACCGCTTGCTCTCCCAAAAACCCTAGCAGCGGTGGCTGTAACTGAATGAACTCTCATGTCCTCAACTTGTATATCCACTAGAGACCAAGTTTCTTGAAACAAACAGATATCACGTTTGGAATAGGCGGGAAAGGTCATCATCCAGCTGACGAGCCTGCCAACCCGAGATGTTCCAAGAGACAATTTTTAAAGAGGCACTTGGTAATTGGCATAAGAGGGCCTCCTGATGACAGGGTGGCATCAGCTGGCTGCTCACAACAGCTGACTTCTGTGCACTGGCCTCTGAGGCTATATTGTTCGCTGGCACAAACATTAAATCTGGGGCTACCTTGTTCGGTAACAAATTCCCAAACATCGTAGGAGATAAAGATTGATGGACTATACTCTCTAATCCACTGGTGGTTCTACCCCGCAACTGGGGGTTGGGTCTTAGAACGAGGTCCCCTACCCCCTCTCCAAGATCTCTATCCCTGACCAGGAGGCCTCCCGAATCCTTAGTTGTATAACCATTAAAGAGTCCCATAACCCTCTCTTCACCTCTAGTCTCAGAAACATTATTGACAATCGCTCTCCGCGAACGGGAGGTAGGGTGAAAATTTGACATTTTTTGAGGGCTACCCCTCTGAATGGGAATAGTAGGTTCCTTTTTATGTAAGTCTGAGTGAACCCTAACCTCAATAGGCAAAGTCCCAGATTTAAATTTAGCCAACTGTGAACACAGGGAATCGAGCCTAGACAACATACTAATCCCCATACGGTCCAGAGTTGAAAGTACCCCTAATTTACTATGCGACTGGCTAGATCTTAAGGGGAAGTGGACATCTACCTGGGTTCCTGCCGTGATGAACTCCATAGCTTCCCCTCCTCCCTCTGGGAGAGGGGGCATATTAGGCTCTATTACTTCCCCTATTGCTTCCCCTCGGAGATGTTGGTTTGGGGGAAGAACTCCCGCTAACAGAATCTGATTTGCTTCCCTCCCGCAGGGTTCTATATTCCTCCAGTATGCAAAACTCATGCCTGTTTGAGTAACCTAGTTCTCTGAGACCTGAGGAATCTGCCCCCTCCCCCCGCCTGGACTACCTTACCCGTGCTGGTTTTGAACACCTTGAATAAAAAGACAGATCTCTCCTCCAAGGAGTGTCTCACCTCCCAAATTGCTGTTGCTATTTCAAGTGAAGTGAATGTGATGTTAACCACCTGTCTATTCCTGGACATTATCAATTGGTCCATAGCCTGGATATTAGTTCTAGTAATTGGGAAATACCTCTGGACGGGGAAATTTAGCAGTAATCTAAGGTGCTCAGCTGCATCTAATACAGTGTTCCATAAGGAAGGATAACTGCCATATAACGGCAGGATGTTAAAAATTAAATTGGATGGCAGAGGGCTATAAGAGACTGCTTGGTCAGATGGCAATACGGGGAGACCGTCACAAAAAGAGTTTGATCATTTCCCCTCCCTTGACCGTAGATTTCCTAGGAGCTCATCCAGGGATAGGCTCCATGGAACAGAAGCCCTTATCCCAGGAGCCGGCTCCTTGCTCCTGAAGGCAGGTATAACCTCTTACCTCCCTGATTTCCTTGCAGGGGTCTGCACTCCAAAGTCCTGGCCGGGAATACCGCAAGGTCCAGTTTTTCATGAATCTGCTGGACCTGTGTGCACATAAATTTAATGGATTCTGCGGTAACCCTCACATGCGTGGACAAAAACTCAGTCAGGAGTTCGCTACCCAAACGACCACTAAAGTCTGGGGCATATTGTGGGGACAGCAGACTCCTTTCCCGATTACTAGTAGGAGTTGAATGTCTCGAAGATGCAGCAAGTTTCCCATACGAAATATGAGCAATCTGGCGACAGAAGGAAGCCTCCATAATAGAATCATTGTCCTGGAGAGAGTCAGTTACCTTATGGGAGAAAAAAGACTCCAGCCTACGTTGTTTCTGGTTCTTACTACAAGCAAGCGGAGAAACTGCGGAAGGTTCTGGGCGTGGCCTTTTACTAGTAGCCATTAATAATGGCTATAACAGACCTTCAATAAAGCTATAAAACAAGGCTCCACAACCACTCCTACCTCTCCAGCCAACACCTAAGGCTGCACACACAAGGCAAGATAAGGAGACAATAACCTAAACACCCGGAGAAAAACAGAAAAAAAGAACAATCAAGCGTCGGAGCTCCTGCTCCGGATCGCGCCGAAGAGCGCGCAAAAGGGCGCGCCTGTCAAGCGATGGAAGCGACGGAGCAGGCGGCATGGGGGGCGACTAGGGAGGCCTGAAGCAGCCCCGGACCCGATAGCGACGGAGCTGGAGACAGCGGGGACTCCGCCCCCCACGTCAGCTGCGTCACAGGAGGACGCACAGCCCTCCAAAGAGGACGCCGCTCTGGGGCAGCGGGGGGCAGAGCAAGCCCAGGGGGATCCCGGCGGGGCGCGGAGGGAGGCCCTGCCCCTGTTGCGCCGCACCGCGCGGTTGTGGGAGCGCGCAGGGGGCGGGGCCTTGGATACAAAAGCCGAGCAGAGACTGGCCCTTGCATGCAGCTAAGTGAATCTTGTTGATATTTTTGAGTCCCCTCGTTGTTGCCAGACGCCTGAGTTAGAGAGTGCCTGAGTGGTTCCCTGTCCTCCCATTCTGACCTGAACGAGAGCATTTGTGAGTGAGAGTGCATGCGTGTGTGGATTGTGACTCCTTTCCCCCTCCCCCTTACATTCCTGGGGTTCCCTCCCCGATTCCCCGCTTTCACGGAGTGACGTGAGATTCCCCCTTGTGCCATCTTGTGTTCCAGGGGTTCCCTTCCTTTCCCCCCAGACATGATCTCCCCACAGTGGCCCCTTCCCCCTGTCTCCGCGTGTGGGTTGTGCGTGGAGAGACCGCCTGATTGGGGCTCAGACTCATATACTCACCTGGCGCCCTATGATGATAGGGACTTGGGCACTGTGAGGTCCGCAAAGTCCACACACTATCCTGACGGGCATTTATTCCCAGAGAGCTCCCTCCAGGCTGAGAGTCTGAGCCTGTGCGTGGGGTCCCCAGGGGAGTGGGTAGGGTGGGCCCCCGGCAGTGGAGGGTGGTAGCAGGGATTGTGCCCCCTCCTCTGTAACAGGTAGCAGGGATTGCGCCCCCTCCCCTGTGAGAGAATCACCAGCCTTTATCCCCTTTTTTTTTTCCCCTTCTGAGCATGGACATAGCTAAGGAAATTACGGATCTCGTACGAGCCGTACAGTCCGTGGCAATGGAGGTCAGGGCCTTGCAAGATAACCAACAGACCCTGACCGTGGCTGTGGCCCAGCTGCAGGCAGCCCCTCCCCAAGCTGCGGTAGCCGTGCCGGCCCCGGCCCCAGACCAACCCCTGAGTAATCTCCCGCGAGCGCCCCGCGGGCCCCAGATTGATAAATTCCTGGGAGACCGGAGGGCCTTCCAGGGGTTTATGGCCCTGTGCCGGCTGACCTTTACTATGCAGCCCCAGACCTACTCCACGGACCCCTTAAAGGTAGCCTATATCCTAGGAAACTTAGGGGGTACAGCATTAGAATGGGCCACGACCTTGCTGCAGGGGAATAGTCCCTTGCTATCCAATTATGCCGAATTCGTCAGGGAATTTACTTCCCTCTTCGACCATCCCCATAGGGTACAGGATGCGGAGACAGCCATTTTGGCCTTAAAGCAGGGCCGTGGGGGCTTGTTGGAGTACATCACCCAGTTCCGTCAGTTGGCCTTGGAACTCCAATGGCCCCAGGAGGTTTTGCGAGTCATGTTTCGTAGGGGTTGGGCGACGATCTAAAGGATCAATTGGCATTTACCGCCCTTCCCGAGACTTGGGAGAAAATAGCCACATTGGCTCTACAGATCGATGATCGTCTCGTAGAAAGACGCCGAGAACGGAAGCAAGAGAGCAAGGGTTTTCTCCCTCGCCCCTTAACCTTCCCCCCAGCTCCTTCGGGGGCCGCAAAAGCCCTTGAGCCGGAACCGATGGAACTCGGAGCATCTCGGGGCCCCTTGTCTAAAGAAGAAAGGGAGAAGCGGTGCCAATCCCGGGCGTGCTTTTACTGCGGAAGTCCATCCCACTTCATCTGGGAATGCCCGTCCTTGCCCCCGGATCGCAGGGATCCGGGAAATGCCTGAGGTCGGGAGGGAGCGGGGATCGCCCGACCATAAAATTAATCCCCGCTACAGTGACGGCACCGTGAAACCACCTCTGCATCCCCCTTACGATCATGGTGAACGCGAAACATTCTGTAGTGGTTTGGGCCATGGTGGACTCCGGGGCATCCGGCAACTTTATAGATGAAGGCTTGCTGCGAGACCACGATATTCCCACCACACCTAAGAAGAATCCTGAGCTAGTGCATTCCATCGATGGATCCCCTTTGGTATCCGGGCCAGTGCGATTGCAGACGCAGCCCCTATGATGCGCTGTGGGGGCCCACCAGGAGATTCTTTCGCTAGACCCCGTGTGCACCCTGATGTTTCGAGTTGTCCTAGGGCTGCCGTGGCTCACCCTACACAACCCCCCAGGTGAATTGGGTCACTCGCCAAGTACAATTCACGTCCGACCACTGTCAGGCTCAGTGTAAGGACATCGAGCCCCCTTCCTTGAAGACACTAGCCACCACCCAAGGAATATCTCCCTCATCCGAGTTTCAATTACCTCCGGAATACGCGGACTTCGTAGATGTCTTTAACGAGGTACAAGCGATGGAGCTACCCCCTCATCGGACATACAATTGCCCTATAGATCTTGTCTCTGACAAAGAGCCCCCCTTCGGTCGAATATATGCCTTGTCGGCACCGGAATTGAAGGTTCTTCGCCAATACCTGGATGACAGCTTGCAAAGCAGGTTTATTCGGCACTCCTGCTCCCCCGCCGGAGCTCCTATATTTTTCGTGCCAAAAAAGGATGGTGGGCTCCGCCCGTGTGTGGATTATAGGGGGTTGAACGCTATCACCATCAAGAATCGGTACCCGCTCCCACTGATTCCGGAACTATTGAACTGACTACAAGGCGCTACGATCTATAGCAAGCTTGATCTCTGGGGGGCTTATAATCTACTCAGGGTAAGGGCAGGAGACGAATGGAAGACCGCATTCCAGACCAGGTATGGACACTATGAATATCAAGTGATGCCGTTTGGATTGGCCAACGCCCTGGCTACATTCCAGCACTTTATTAATGACATTTTGCGAGACCTGCTGGATGTATTTGTTATCGCCTACTTGGACGACATTCTTATTTACTCCGATTCACAGGAACAGCACTGCCAGCACGTACGTCAAGTTTTACAGAGACTGCGAGACAACAAATTGTACTGCAAGGGGGAAAAATGTGCGTTCCACCTTAAGACCGTAGACTTTCTAGGCTTTGTTATTTCCCCCATGGGAATTCAGATGGATATGCGAAAAGTAGAAGCGATCCAGTGCTGGCTGGCCCCCAAGGCGGTGAAACCGCTTCAACGCTTCCTGGGAAGCACCAATTACTACAGACATTACATTCCCCACTATGCGGACATCACCACACCCCTTACCCGTCTATTAAAGAAAAAACAACCCTATCTCTGGGGCGAAGCCCAGCAGAAAAGCTTTGAGTTATTGAAGTGGGCCTTTACTCAAGCCCCTCTCTTACGACATCCCAATTTCAACCAGCCCTTCTGGGTAGAAGCGGATGCCTCCAGCACGGCCATTGGAGCCGTTCTCCTACAAGAAGCACCCTCCTCCAAACTTCCCCTACCCTGTGCCTACTATTCGCGACAACTTACAGCGGCAGAACGAAATTACTCTATCTTCGATCGAGAACTCCTAGCTATCAAAGCTGCATTTGAAACATGGCGTCACTATCTTGAAGGGGCCAAGTATCCCATTGAAGTAATTACGGATCATAAGAACCTCACCTTCTTACAAACAGCACAAATAAATAACGCACATCACGCCCGGTGGGCAGTCTTCTTCGCCCGCTTTGACTTTTACATTCAATATCGACCAGGGCACCTTAATGTCCTAGCTGATGCCCTCTCCCGTTGCCATGAACGGATAAAAGGAGACCGGGACCCACCCGGAACCATCCTCCCGGCCAAGGTGTTTGCTGCCACTTATGTGACTCTTGCATGACTTAAACAGGCCAGCCAAGAAGAATTGCCGGATGCTCCTGCTCCAGAGTGGCAAAAACTCGAAGGATTATGGGTCAACAAGGGCCATATTCCTGCCCCTCCGTCGTGTAGAGCTTCACTGGTACAAGCTCATCACGATGCCCCGTTGGCTGGGCACCCCGGGCCCCAACGTACGATCCAAATGCTCCACAGACACTTTTGGTGGCCATCCCTCGTGTCAGACGTTCACAAACACATTGAACAATGTGACGTGCGTGCACGAACTAAGGTACCCCGGAGGCCCCCTTCAGCTAGTCTCGCCACCCCTCGGCCCCTGGCAGAGGGTTGGGCTTGATTTTATTGTCGATCTTCCGCCGTCACGTTCCTATAATACCATCCTGGTCGCGGTGGACCATTTCACAAAATGTACCCACTTTATAGCATGTAAAGGTCTTCCTTCAGCTCGACGGACCGCCCTCCTATTCATTAGACATGTGATGAAACTACACGGATGCCCCCAAGAAATCAGAAGTGACCGAGGGTCACAGTTCACGTTCCGGTTCTGGAAAGCCCTTTTCGCAGCCCTAAAGGTAACCTTAACTCCTACCACTGCATACCATCCTGAAGCCAACGGCCAGTTGGAGTGCATGAATCAGAACCTGGAGCAGTACCTCCGTTGTTACACATCCCATCTTCAGGACGACTGGTACTCATGGCTCCCACTTGCTGAATTTGCATTGAATAATGCCCCAAACGCTTCCCTCGGAAATTCCCCCTTTTTTGTGTCGTATGGGTTCCACCCCCAAATAGGAATGCCCGACCTCCCCTCAGCAACCGTTCCAGCCGCTGGAGCGCTTGTCCAACAAATTCGAGAAGCCCAACGACTGGCTTCAACTACCTTGCAACAAGCTCGCCAACGATACAAGGCTCAGCAGACAAACATCGTACTCCGGCCCCTACCTTCCAGCCTGGAGACCTTGTATGGGTAAATCGCTGCCACTATCCCACAACTCGACCCTCTGCGAAAACGACCCTCTGCAAAATAATAAAGGGGAGCCAACGCAATTTGAATTACTTGCCGATTTGGCATTGGTGACTGCTCATACATTAAAGTATGTTCTTTTTCAGTTTAATAATCTTAATAGGAAAATTGAGCTAAGCTCGCATTATTGCACCCTTTACTCCTAAGATAGATTCTAGATCATGTCCTTCGATTCAGGGTTGGCAGTTGGTGAAGAATCAGAAGTTGCTACCTCAGCCGCACCACTCGTCTGTGAAAAATGAGGGGCATTTAAAACTCGCTTATTTACCTAATAGTTTAATTTTCGCCATATTACCTTTACCATCAGGCCTTTCACCATTTTGGAATACACCCCATGACATTGCTGAGCATTTATGTGTGATTTTGGGATTTCTGGTTGTGAGTAGGGATATTATTACTATTGAGCATGTGCATAACGTTAAGAAGCGTTGGCTGCTTAAAATAGCTTTTGGCTCATCTCAACTGGTCACTCGCATTTTGGCTAAGGACGTATTATTGAAAGAAAAGAACATATCTGTGTCCAGAGTATTATTTGCAGACGATGGGAATAAGCTTCCAACACAAGGGGAACCGATAATTGAAATCCCCTGTCAACAGGAACATGCTAGTAGGCAGGTAGATGTTTTAGTGAATTCCGAATCTCACTACCAGAATAACCACAATAGTCGTGATGATCTGGCAAAACCACTGATTGATATTTTAGCACCTCCTCATCTGAACAACCATTCATCTGAATCTATGGAAGTTCAGGCAATATCTAGGAGGGATCATAAATTTTAAAATGACCCGCTCGTCTTGCAGCAGTCGGAAACCCAGTTGAACCCTGATCTTCTTATCAGTCGCCTGGATTCTATAGGTAAGCAAATACAGGGTGTTTTTCACCCAGGAAGGTCTCTTAGAAGACTTCTATCTGACTCTGATAAGATATCACGGATGGAGCCTCTTGAGGGTGATCAGTTTTCCTTTTCACGGTCGGTGCCCCTCCGGCAACTTCCACTCCTACGGGGTATTTGTGTAAGGGAAACTCAAAGGGAAATTCAAAAAATAAGGCAGCCAGTAACAAACAGAGGGTGTTCCCCGTGAGAGGTTGTTTCTCTCTAAGCAATTTGGCTACTCCATCTGAGGAAGCCCCTCTTGGAGAGGAGCGGGGTGATTTGCATTCGGCCCCCCAGGCAGTACTTCCTTTAGTTCCAGTAATCTCCAACCCTACCCAGGTTTCCCAGGAAACGTTATGGCTGCCCTTGTCCATATTACCAACTGTCCATGGTCATCTTCTCCCAGGTGTCTTTTCCTTTAAGGACCGAGATAAGGTCAAGGCTAAAAACTTAAATTTAGCTCCCCTGAGCACTTCTACTTCAATGCCTCAGGGAGCTCAATTACTAGGTAAAGGTTCTTCTATTGCGTGACTCTCTCAACTAAATCCAGGGGACTATGCTTGTCTTAGTTAGAACATTACCGGCTGGTCTTCCGGTCTGACTGATCTTGATTTAAATTTTTTTTTGTTTGGGTATGATATTATCTTATTACAGGAAACTTGGGCATTGGATAAGATTGATTTAATAAATTACAATTTATATTGTCTTAATGCCTCTCCATCTACGTGGAAGGGACGGCCTAATGGTGGTTTAGCTTTGTTTGTACGGACATCTCTGGGCTACGGGTTAAACCTCTTGGCTCTTCCAAATATCTTTACAGAAGATATTTCCATGAAGAGGGCTGTTCGACAGGGGTGTATACTTGCCCTTGCCCTTTTCAATATCTATCTGAATAACGTTATTTCACTTATCAGCCAGAAAGACACCCATGCCCCCAGGATTGGCGACTATAAGGTTCCCGCATTGTTATATGCGGATGATACCATCCTTATATCCCAAACTAAGGTGGGTTTGAAAAGAGCTATGTCTAGCCTAAATGATTTTTGTCAACAAGAGGCTTATTCAAAAACAAAAATAATGTTAGTGGGTCACGGTCCTGCTAGGAAGATACAGAAGTGGTATACAGGCTCCAACCAGATTGAGCAAGTTAAGATCTATAAGTATCTGGGGGTTGTAATTTCCTCTTCCCTTCCCTGGGCAACTCATTTCCGTGTAGTACTTAATGCTTCCAAACAGACAATTGTATTCCTGACAAAGTTCTATTTTTCTAGAAGGGGTAAGTTGATGGTCCCCGTTAAGCGTTTATTTAAGGCAAAAGTACTTGAATATATTCTTTATGCATTCCACATATGGGGGCTGAAATATTTAACCCAATTTGAAGTTATCCAGAATACTCTACTTCGTTCTACCTTAGTGGTCCCAAGAGGAACCCCTCAAGTCCTTCTGCATTTGGAATCTGGCAGCCCCCCAATTAGGTCAAGTCTTCTGTTAAATCTAATTAGATTTTGGTTAAGAGTCCTGTTTTTTGCCCCCAAAGATAATTCATTACTATCTTTAGTTATACAGAATAATTTATTGGCAAGTTGGGACCAGGAGGTTCAAAAGGAAGTCGCTAATTTGGGTTTTTCCGTTTACAATCTTAAAGTTAAAGGGCTAGAGGGTGCAATTGCCCTTATAAAACAGTGCATTTTGGACCAACAGCTCAAGTTAGAAAACGCTTTACTGGATCATCAGAAAATAGCTCCCTTGTACTTCTTGTTCCCTATTATGGACCACCCTCAAAATTATTTAACTTTATGGTCTTCTTTCTCTAGAAGATCTGCATTTACCAGATTTCGATTAAACGTTTTTGAGGCTGCAGTTCAAGAGGGTCATTTCAATGGAGTCCCTTTGGTAGACAGACATTGCCCTGTGTGTAATCTAAATGAACCTTAAACTAGTTATCACATTTTCCTCATATGTCCAGTTTACGATACTTTGTGGATGAAATTTTTATTTTCGTATTTCAGTAACTCTTATTGTACGCACCCAATGTTACTGATAAAGCTGCTTAACCCTGTAGACTCAAATAAATCTAGAGCAGTTGCTGCTTTTTGTCATTTTGCAATAAGAGTGCGACGGCATATTTTGAAACAAACAACTGATTAACCGTGTTTAATACAAGTAATTTTGAAATGTTGTTTATTTATTTGCAAGTTGTGTGTTCCTCTATTTATTTATTTATTTATTTATGCTCATATTTTACTTATTTATGTTTGTATAATCTATGGTTAAAAAACAATAAAATCAATCATTTATTTATTATATCGTACTAATCCCTATAGTTATCTTGTAATAGTCATACATATACAAATAAATGTATTTTATCCATAATCCCACTCCCCCCTTTGGAGGGGTAGGGATAAGCCTGTGCCCTAAATGCAGGGGTTTGAATTGAATTAGTCAGGGGTCAAGAGTTTCCCGCACTCAAGCTCCGTGAAAGAGCTAGGACTCATTCAAGAATAATAATTCCCATTCGCATAATTACATTATGATTATAATCCCTTATATACTAGTTGTGTAAGTATATTTGTACTCTCCAGCGAAGGAAAGGAGGGTACTTACTCTGAAATACAACTAAAATCTTTTACATGTTTAAATAGTCCATGGTGTGTTTAATCTCAAATTAATTATGTTTGCTGGTTAAAAAGGGTATTAACTGGACTTTGTTGAAATTATACCATGTTTGGATCCTCTGAAGACTGTCCAGAGGGTTGTCTCATTGTAAAAAATTTTTGGGGTATTCGACTTTTGCTGGAGTTTTATGTTACGTTGTGTGTTCATTGTATATTTTGTAATAACCTATGGTTGATACAATAAAACATTATTTGATTTGGTTTCCATGTCTCCACTCTTCTTGATTTTGACTTTACCCCTCCTTACTTCTATGAATCAAGACCACTGTAACCTTTTACCAGTCTTGATCTTTGTTCCACTTCAACAGAGCCTTTCAGTTTCACTGGAGCTCTACGAAACCCAATGGAGTCTATTAACCTCACTGAAGTTTTATTAAATTCTATTAATTCCACATAATTTCATATATGGATTCCTTTCAGGAAGTTGTTGAAAAACAAAGGTTAGGTCTGCCTTGGTTCTACCTAAGTTAGAAAGGAAGTTTTAGAGCAACATTGATTTATAAGATTCTGAGTCATTAAGACACAATTCAAAAGAACAATTACTTATTTATCTGAAGGGGGTATTTAGGTATAATTTGAAGCCAAACTTTAGGTTGAAATAAACTTTAGTTTACTAATTAAATACATCACTCTCAATGTCTATAGTCTCCCTTATTTAGCTTAAAAAATAAACCTATTTCAGCATTAAGATATGATTGAAACAATAAAATACCTACTATCAATATTACTGCCTAATTATAAGCTGAAAACATGTTATAAGTAATATAACTGTTTTGACCCAACTTACAAAAAGACCTTGGGTTCCAAACAAATAAGTAATCAGTGTCTTTTCAAATTCCTTTGTGCCAATTATCCTGAAAGTCAGACTAAAAAAGCAAACGGCTTTTTAGGCCAAATTAAATCCCTATAGTCCTTGTCTCCCCAATAAAACCAGACCCCAACTTAAAGACTGCTATTGCTTATTTTGATACTCCCACCTAATATCAATGGAAACCCATTACAGTTAAAATGTAAACAATTAAAAGTTACATTAACAAAAATTTCACAAAAGTTAAAAGATAATGTGAATGGATGGTGAACAGATCAAAAGCCTATGCTGGAGATGAAGAAACTAACATAAGCAAGTAAATTCCAACAAATTATAATCAAATGGCAAGTAAATTATTCAACAGCAAGTACATATTATATCCAAACAGGTGAACAGAGTCATTTTAGAAAACCAGTGTTCATGCTGTGACATACCGCTAGGGGACCCCATTGTGATATTATAATCAGAATTAACTTCTAATTAACATCTTCTAACAACTATATTGTTTATTGCATTCCAGATCTCCTAATATCATCAAAACAACCTAGCTGGAGCAAGGTCTTTCACATAACCATAACAAGATAGCCAGTGTTTACTGCCAGTTGTACAGCATGCCATAGGTCACAAGAAAGGAACGGAACAGAAAGAAAAATGGATTCCATGGCCTATTCTGAAACATGAACACTTTAAATCTATGATGGATTTTATCCATAGTTAGGATGAAAAAGTAAATCTTAGACATGAGTAGACTCTATAAGGAATCCCTCTTTCTCAGCTGGGCACTTCCAGGGCAGTCCATTTGATCCAGTATTGCTTTCAGCAACCACAGCAAACAATATGTCTAAAATATGTCACCTAGTTTAAAGGCTATGGCTTCTTTTGCCATACCATTACCCATTTAAGAAAACACCCACTATTTGGGGTCCAAAAACTCACATACATTATTAATTATTATTATTATAAGCATTTATACTGTGCCAGCGATGTACCCAGTGCTTTACAAAGAATAAGATAGACACGGTCCCTGCCCGAGGGCCTACAATCTAAAGACAGGGGGAGGGGAGACAGGGAAGGGGGAACAGAGGGAGAGACAAGGGATGCAACATTCATGAGGATGCGAGAGCTCAGGTAACCATTCTTGGCTTGGTTTCAGTAAGTTGGGAGTTTACAGATAACAGGTGGGGGATAAACCTGGGTGGGGATGCTTAGCAGGAGTTAGGAAGGGCAGAGTGGAAGAGGTGGGTTTTGAAGAGGGATTTGAAGGTACGAAGGGAGGGGGCAAGGCGAATGTGGGGAGGGAGGGAGTTCCAGGCGTGCGGGGCAGCGAGGGAGAAGGGACGAAGGTGGTTGGGGGAGCAGGGGAGGCATGGAAGGGTGAGGGAGGGGATGGAAGAGGAGCGGAGTGCTCGAGCTGGGGTTCGGAGGGAGATCAGGGCAGAGAAGTAGGGGGGAGCGAGGTTTTGAAGGGCTTTGTAGGTGAAGATGAGGAGCTTGTGCAGAATACGCTCTGGAAAAGGGAGTCAGTGGAGAGAGGAGAGGAGAGGCTGCATGTGGTCAAAGCGATGGGCTAGTTGGATGATCGTGGCAGCAGAGTTTTGAACAGAGATGAGGGAAGAAAGGTGGGAGCGGGGAATGCCAACAATAGTCAAGGCGTGAGATGACTAGGGCGTGGATGAGAGCTTTGGCAGAAGAGACGGACAGAAAAGGGCGGATCTTGACAATGTTGTGGAGGGAGAAGTGGCAGGATTTGGCCATGGAGTCAATGTAGAGTTTGAAGGTAAGGTGTGAGTCGAAGATGAAGCCCAAGCTGCGAGCTTGGGGGACAGGGAGGATTGAGATCCCGTCAACAGTAATTGACAGGGAAGAGGGAGAGGAAGGATACATATATCCTAAAAGTTAACAGGTTAAAAACATAGATAGATTTTAATGTAGGAACGAAGAAAACAGGGTTTTCCAGGTGTACGGCCAACAAACAGATAAGAAAGAACATGTTTAATAAACATCTTTCAACACAGAACCAAAAACTGACAATTTTAAACTGACCTGTCTTTTAGCAATTCAAAGGCTGAAATGGGCCTACTTTTCAGAATTTGTCAGACCTAAATTTCCTAGCTACACAAGCCAGACAAGAAAAAGAAGTGTGTAGCAGTACTACATGACTTGTTGCAGGAATTTGTCTGAGATGGTGGGTGAATTAGAGGATCAGGAATGGACTTGGCAATAAAAAGCCAGAGCTGAACAGGAAAGTGTTCCACATTGGAAGGAACAGAATCAGATAGTATTATCTCAGTGCATGACACAGGCTACTTTACTGAGTGGAATCCCAGGAAGGGTACAAGAGCTAGAAGCCTCCCTCCATGTAGTCAAAGATAAGGAATAGTGGAAACTAGAGGTGGGACCCCAGCGCAATTACCGGCTACCGGATTTACCGGATTCCAAAAAACCGGATTCCTGGATAAAATCCGGTATACCGGTACCGGATTTATTCATTGATTTCAATGGGGCACTGTCCCCATTGAAATCAATGGAATAAAAAAATTCCTCCCCCCTCCCCCTCCCAGGCTGCGCAGGTGGAAGGGGGGACACCACATACCCACCCTGCCCAGCCTGGATTTAAACAAAAAAATTCCCCTGAGTGTCCCCTACTGTGGCTCCGGGCCGCTGCCAGCAACCCAGAGCCAGCCCACCAGCACCAGCGGCCGTCCCAGCAGCAGCCGGTAAGTATTAAGTAGTGTACTGTATGATCCTTGGGGTGGGGGTGGGGTTTAGCACCCACCCCCCACCCCAGGGATCACCCTACTTCCAAGTTCCCACCCAGGGATCCTACCTTCATTGAGCTCCGGCGGTCCGGCGGCTTCAGCGCCGGCTGTGGCTGCGGCTTCAGATGCTAGTAGGCCTTCCGGGGATCAGCTCCCATTGACTTTAATGGACAGAAGACTTCACCAAAAGTTCTGCCATTCTCTCATAAACTAAAAGCTTTTTAAAAAAATTAAAACTCCAGTCAGCAGCATGCAATTTAATATTGTCAGTTTTGTTTAAAAAAATATCAACATAGCAACCAAAGAAAGAGGTTTAAAAGCTAGTTGCTATACACGTTGAGTTGCAGTTCTGGAAAGGGATAGTAACCATGCATGTTAGTGACTGTTCCATTTAGTCTAGGGTAGGTGAACATCCTTCATTACACATACATTAACCACACATGTAGCTAAGTTTATAAAATTATGTAATGACATTTGTGGCAGCAGTCACAGGAGTCAGTCTGTCCTGACCTTTCTCATTGTCACAGGGAAATTAACCTTTGCAACACTGACTTCGGTCAGGTTACTATAAATTAACATTAGGAAATAAATATCGTTCTCCTATTAGCATGCCTGTATGTGCTATCACATGTCAAAAGCCAAAAGGGTTTTTTTCCCCAGCAAAAACAGCCCACAAAGTCTTTGGAATGTGTCATTCTGAACAGACACTTTGAAAGACTAAGAATACGTTTCCCTGGAAACAAGCAGCATGACACACAAACTTGAGAAGTGTAATTCTCTATTCTGCCACATAGGCAGTGGTGAGAACAAAGAAGCTCTCTATTTATATTTGTTTTATGCAGGTGTCATACCACAAGGTGCCCATACCAAGCCCTGGATTCCCTGGAGTTATATGTGAAAAATGTAATAACAATATCCCCTGTCCAGGACTGGGCTCCTACCCCACTCCCAGCAGGAACCTTCAGCTTTCACTGTAGCTTCAATCTACTGAGTAATCACAATGACTTTGGGTGTTAATAAACAACATGATAGCCTCCTATGAGTGGGTGTTAAGTGTTTCACTCAGTCACATGCTGTGAGTGAATGTCAAATCGAACAAACAAATGGAGTTGGAGGGTGATAAGAGAATATGCCCTAAAGTGCAGCAGGGAGGTGGCGAAGCCAGGTGCTTTCCTCCCCTCTTCCCCTCCACTTTCCTCCCCTATTCCTCAGATACTCAGTTCCCTCTCTTTTGAGCCCTGTGCAGTCATTTAAAGGTAGAGAGGGAGAGGTGGGGAAAATGCTGCAGAGAGAAAGAGCTCTCCCAAGCACAAATTCAATGTGAGCTGATTTGCCAATCAATCCACATCCAAGCCAGTCCCAACCCTGCTGTCCAGACACCCACTTCCTATTACAGCCACAGTAGCTACAACCCATTGCTTACTACTCCCCAAACGCACACCAACTCCTCCACAACCTAATAGACAACAAGTGAATGCGCATTAGTCAATATTAGTCCACACAGCAAGCTCCACATTCTTTGAACCAACATCATGGGTAGCGAGTGAATTTTCGTTGAGTGAGTGTTGGGTAATTCTGACCATCTAATGGACAAGCAAGTTGAACCGGGGGGATCCATGGCCACTGCGTGGGTCTGCCACGGAGTACCCACACATGTGGAAGGCATGGGGGGTGAATCATATGGAGCTGCTCCCAGCGTAGCTGCTACAACCACGAGTCCCCCTGCCATGGACCACGGTGGGGGGAGGAGGAAGCATGCTGGGCTGTCCTTTGCAAGTGACATGTCCTGGACATGAGTGCTGTGGAACCCAGGCTCCCCCAGAACTCCTGGCCAGGGCCTGTGACATGCAAAGGCAGCTTCCCCGCCCACAGCACCTATGAGCAGCAGACCTGTCTCCTAATGTGGCTGGCTGCTGCCATTCATACAGACAGTGTCCACCCATTGCCTTTATTGGACTTGCCCCACACTGTGCACTCTGTGTTTTCCAGTATGGCTCTGAGAGTGGTTGAGTGAGTGTTCCGTGGCTTGCAGGTGCACACATCCAGCTGCTTCACCTTCAGATGGACAGTGGGATCCATGGTTCCTGGGTGGCCATGCAGGGTAGCAGCTCATAGAAAACACCCATAGGGGCTATCATGTTGTTTATTAACACCCTGTGGGACTTGGAGCAGAAACCCAGTCGAGGACTGTAAATTATGGGCAGAAAGAGCAGGCTGCTCAGCTTCTGTTCTCCTCTCACTGCTGTGAACTTCCAGAAGCTGCTGTAGCTGCAAGCAGTTCAGTGACAGGGCTCTGGGACTCAACTCCTATTCCACTCCCAGTTCCTCTCTTCCTAATGGATTGGCACAGCTGCAGAGCACTCACTCAGGTGAAGTGCATGGGAAGGGATTCTTACAGGTGCCTCCCAGTGTGGCTACTGTGGCAACTGCCACGCACTCCCCCTGGCACAGACCATGGGGGAGAGGGAAGCGCGCTGGGCTGGCCTTTCAAATGGACATGTCCCAGGCATGGGTGCTGGGGAATTAGGCTCCCCAGTGCTTGCAGCCAGTTCCTGTGACTTGCAAAGGCCATTTCCCCCGCCCACAGTGCCTATGAGCGGAGGACCTGTCTGCTGGCGTGGCTGCCCTCCCCAGTTCATATGGGCAGGGCACGGATGGCACACACTTTTTGGCTTGCCCCGCATGGTGCGCTCTGGATTTCTTGGCAGTGTGCCATGAGTGTATGCTGAGTGGCTCATGGGAGCACATATCCGCCCGCACCACTTTCAGATGGGTGGTGGGATGAGCGACTCCTGGCTCCATGCGTGGTAGCATCTTGTTTAAAAACACCGAGTTGTGGGCAATCGCCCAACGTTCTAGGCCGGTGCCTGTAATGCTATGCTGTTCCCCAGGGCAAGAGCTGGCTGGAAGCGGAGCTGCAGCATGGGTCCGCCCATCAGATAGTCAACAGCTCCGCTTCCGGCTGCTGCCTGGGGTTTGGCCAGCCCACTCCAAATGTTCTGGATGGTCTGGAGCACCACCAGTCAGGTTGCCCTGGAGCAGGCACAGCCTGCTCCGCCTGCACATCTGGTGGGGCCACCTTTAGATGGACAGGCTACCCAGTGGCGAAGCAAGCTGGTGCCACTAGCACCAGAATAGCCCATCTATCTAAAAACACCCATTGTGCCACCATACCCCGATTAGGACTGAGCTTGAATACTGCATGCAGTTTGGGGCACTCCCTGTTAAGAAGAATATTGAAACGTTGGGGAGGGTCCAGAGAGAAGAGGAACGAGGATGATACAAGGGTTTGTACCATAAATTATATGAAGAGAGGTTAAAAGATCTGGGAAAGTTTAGGTTGGAGAAAAGAAGACTAAGGTGTGTGTGTGTGAATATGATAACAATCCACAAATATTTGAAAAGCTGCCATAAAGAAACTGGAGAACAATTGTTCTTCCTTGCTATGTAGGGCAGGAAAAAAGGTAAGCTGCAGGAAAGGAGATTTAGATTGAACTTTGGAGGGGGGGAATGCCTGACACTAAGAACAGTCAGGCAAAGGAATGAGGTACCTAGAGAAGCTGTGAATCTCTATCATTGGAGGCTTTTAAGAACAGGCTGGATGAGGATATGCCTGGGACAATCTAGTGGTAGATCATGCATTGAGTAGGAGGCTGGACTCAATGTCCCTCTTATTCCCTTCCAGAGTCTAATGTGTGTGTAAACGTGTGCTTGTTCTATCTTCCCTAGCAAAGATGGTCCACTTCAGAGAACTGCTGACCAGGCCTCAACAGAGAGAGGAACAAGGCAAGCAGAGCTAGGAAGCAGAAAATGAGTTAAAGCAAAAGCAGTAAGCAACACACTCCTCCCCCAGGGCCTGCAGGAAAGCTTGGTGACAGCTAGGCTCTTATATTCTCAGTGCAGTAAGTCAGCTTTGTGGATCCTGTGCTATTGACCTCTAGTGAGCCCCCTCACCACCACTCTGATGGTGCTGTGGTGGCAGAAGGGGCTGAGGGCCAATATACAGGGTGTAGACCAAGAAGTTCAAACCTTTGGCAGATAATATGCATGCTAGCAGGCAGTGTGTGCATGAGTCAATGCAACTGATTGGTAGCATGCACATTATCTTCTGGAGAACTGATTTCTCTTCCGATGTGGCCTAATGAGAGGGGGGATTGCTGTGTGGGTCCCAGTGTAAGAGGTGAAGACAAAGTAGTTCAGATGATACCTTTTATTGGGCCAGCTATTTTTGGTGAGACTATGCATGTGCTCAGGCCTTACAGGACCCTTCCTCAGGCATACAACAAACTGGAACTATAGACTGAGTGAATGCAGGGCCGATATATCTTTGGATGTACATCTTGGAATGTGAACAGAAATATTGGAGAATGCGCTGATGGACTTTGGGGATAGATGCTTAGATAAAAACCTTATTATAAATTACAATAAAAACAAAATATTGGTATTCTCGAAGAGGTTTTGTAAATACAGTCGGGTATTGCAAGGCCATGTTATTGAGCAGGTATATTCTTACAGATACCTGGGCATTCATCTGTCATATAATGGAACATGGACGGCGCATACGGTAGTAAACAAACAGAAAGCGAAAATGGAAGCTTTAGCGATCCAGCGCTGCTTCTTCCGATTTGGGCAAAGATCCATTAAGGCAGCTAACAAAATTATGGATACCAAATTAATGGCAAAAATATTGTACAGTGCACATATTTGGGGGCAAGATGCTTGTGCTATTACTAGTTTACAACCAATAATTAATGATTGCTGGAGAAGAATTCTGCGGATCCCCCCGCATCATGCACAGCTATAATTCGTATGGAGCTGGGCAGGCCATCCTTAGGGGCATACGTTGAGCTACGTAAGCTTACTTTCTGGGCCAAGAGTAGAAATGTGGTGGATACTTCCCTGCTGAGTATGACCTTGATTGAAAAACAGTCTGACGTAGAAGGGGGAATGGAGCCCCGGTGGTTGGATGTAAGAGCACAACTTCGGTGTCTGGGTTTCTCTGAATCCTTCTTTCAGGATTGCACCGAAAGTTATCAGGATGCTAAAACAGAGGATTTCGGATATAGACAGACAGGGACATAGGATGTTGGCAGCCAAAGCGTATATTTCTCCATTTTATAAGTATTGGATCCCCCCTAGGGGTGGTGCTTCCTATTTACCATCAGCTATTGGACCCAGCCCTCAGGAGAGCATTCATTGGCCTACAGATACAATCAATGCAGACAGCCGTCTTTTGGGGGAGATTTCAGGGTACTCCATGTAGGGATAGGATCTGCCCATGTGGTCTAGCGATTGAAGATTAGACGAGCATTGTTTTGCTATGTCCGCTGTACGATGTGCAACACAGACAATTGCAAAAGCTTATTGGCTGGGATGGCAACAGGCCCCAAATCCAATAATTAATGTACCTTTTGGGAGACAAGGACCCTGTAAGAACAAAGCATGTGGCCATTTATGCCCTAAGAATTATGAATGTTTGTTTGCAGTATATTGTGTGAGCAAACTATATGTTTTAAGTTCGCAAGGGGAGTTTGTTCCCTCGTCAAATGTATTTCTCTTAGTTTGTGTTTTAAATTTTGAGATTATTGGGCTTATTTTAGATTCTGTTTATTTTGCTCGCACCGTTTTATTATGTTATTGATATATGGAAATTTGATATAGCCATGTTGTCAACACGTGTCCCTTTTCCACGCATGTACACAGGGTCTCCCTGAGGAGTGGGTCCCAGTGGCCAGGCGTGGGCTCAAAAATGCTCAATTTGGGGGAATTAAGCTCACCGTTTTGAATAGGGCATACGAGCTTTAGGGATCTTTGTGAGTGTAAATTGACAGCATCACCCAGGGAATTAAAAAGAGGGGAGACACACCTTAGGGTGCAACATACATTTTTCAATTTATTGTGGGGACAAAAAGGGGGTACATAAAATCAAAAAACATCAGTTGGTAATAATCAAACAGTGAGACTTACGTTTAGGGGGGATTCTGACTTAGAGATGGTCAGCCATAATCCCACAGATGGTAGCTTTGCCCCATTGGCTCCTCAGCCAAGCACATACAGTCCCTTTTCCAAATCAGACAGTACAGTAGCACCAGGGCAGCCTCCCTGGTGACGAGCCTTCTAGGGAGGGGGGACTGGAGTAGTGATCCAAGGAGGGAAGAAGTCGGTGGGCTTAGCGCACCGAGTCACTCAAGCCCAACACACACTTGGGGGGGTGTTGGCTAGAGTTGCAAGAGAGCCTAATCGTGTCACCATGAGGCAGACAGGTGGGAGTTCCCTTATGCCTACTCAGAGGTCAGGCGACAGAATGGCAGCAAAATGGACAGAAGGACTCGCAACCAGGTGGCCTTCTGAATTCTATCTGGGCAATCAAGACAGCATGGCAGTGATTTCAGCTTCAGTGATTTCAGTTTCAGTGATATTAGCAGCAGTGATTTTAGCTTCAGTAGCCGCTGTGAGAACAGCCAGTCTGGGAGGATCAGACCGACTGAACTAACTGGGGCCCTGAAGGGACTGTATTTATAGCAAAATTTTGTCCCCTGGGCATGGTAGGTGTGTGAAGACCAAGAACAAAGTTTGATTAAATTTAGGAAGTTTTCTGAAAAGGAGCTCCAGCATTTCACAAAAGGACATTGCAGTTGCTCTTGCTTTACAAAAACCAGTAATCAAAGAAAAATACACTACCAAGAGGTGCCTCCTATATGCCTCACCCAGACCAGACCTGCCAAGATAGAGTTCCCAAGGAGCATTCCTGCCCACTCCTGATCGATTTAGGCTCAGGCTGTGCAGTCACCCTTTGTCTTGGATGCAGATCACAGCCTGATTAGACCACCCTTCTCCAGGTGCAATGGGACACGGCCTTCCTGACGCTGCCCCGCTCAACAATACAGGGTGGGTTGCTAAAGCCAGGTTGATGCTAATCATTATTCTGATGAAGTGGGCCTGCATTCTCTATAGCAATCCCCCCTCAATCAGCCCAGGACTCTTGTGGCCAAAGTCTGCCAGGTTCACACTGAGGTCAGAGCACAAAGAAAATCATAAGAAATGAGGCAAAAATCATATACCAAAAACTCAGGGAGCACTGGTTGTAACAATGTGGCTTCAATAAAACTTATTCAATTAAACAGAGATATCGGCTATGGGATGGAACAGGGAATGGGATAGGACAGGGTAGATTGTGGCTTGGAAGTTGCATGTGGCTCTTAGGCAGTTCAAGTGTGGCTCTTGGGCAGGGCAGGTCCTGATCCCTGAGCTGCCTTAATGGTCTTTCATCATTAATTATTATTATAATAAGCATTTATATAGCGCCAGCAATGTACCTGGCACTTTACAAAGAGTAAGATAGACACGGTCTCTGCTCGAGAGCTTACAATCTAAAGTCAGGGGGAGGGGAGACAGGGAAGGGGGAACAGAGGGAGAGACAAGGGATGCGACATTCATAAGGATGCGAGAGCTCAGGTACACGTTCTTGGCTTAGTTACAGAGAATTGGGAGTTTGCAGATAACAGGTGGAGGATAATCCTGGGTGGGGATGATTAGCAGGAGTTAGGAAGGGTGAAGCGGAAGAGGTGGGTTTTGAGGAGGGACTTGAAGGTGTGGAGGGTGGGGGCCAGGTGGAAGAGGGCAGGGAGGGAATTCCAGGCATTCAGGGCAGCAAGGGAGAAGGGACGAAGGCGGCTGGGGGAACAGGGGAGGCGTGAGAGGGGATGGAAGGGGAGCGAAGGGCTTGAACAGGGGTACAGAGGGAGATAAGGGCAGAGAGATAGGGGGGAGCGAGGTTGTGATTTGCACCCAAATTTCAGCAGCTGAAGAACAGCTGCTACTCAGACTCTCGACAGCCAGGAGCACAGAGCAATGGCTTCTCCAGCCAATCACAAAGCAGAAGAGTTTGTGCATGTACCCATAGATGCATGCCTTGTGGCTCTCAGTCATGTGGCAATTTTGGTACACAGCTCTGGGAGTTGAGAACTTTGGCCAGCCCAGGTATATAGGATAGGGACACTGACACGGGTTACGGGCAAGAGATGAGCACGAGCAATCAACAGCATCCGCTTCCTTGTCTGCACCCCTAGTCTTGGGCAGCTATTAAGGGGGGTGTGGAACTCCCTCCTCAGTGTACAGCTGCCATGTCGTAGGAGGGGGCAGGATAACAGCACGCTGGCAAGCGGAGACTGCCCAGTGAGGCACAGAGGGTGTTAACAAACAAAACGATAGATTGTTGCCATCGGGGTTCAATCCACGCAGCCCCCACTCATATGTTTTGTGTGTCCAGCCTAATAAACAGGCAGTCCCCTGCATCTATTCCATGCACTTATGGGTAGCCTCCACTTGCGGTGGCAGTGAGAGCAAGAGCAGACAGAGGGGCAGGAAGCAATCAGTCACTCCTCAGACGATCTAGGATTTCCGCTTGACATTCTATGGTACTGGTGGACCTGTCCACAGAGGTGCCACATGCAGCCTGACAGGCCCATTAGCCTGCATTCGCCCATGTCAGGCTCCACATTCTCCAAGACCCTGGCATGAGTGGAGGCTGGGGGTCCAGTGGGTGGAGTCCACATGGCTGGTGGGGAGCAAAAACCTAATAAACGGACACCCACCTGGTGTGGGCTAAGGTGTGTTAATACCCAGAAAGGTGTCTGCAGCAGGGCTGCTGCCTATGCTGCTGTCCTTGGCCCTGCCCGTGAGGGAGGGTTAGCAGCAAACCCAGAGAGGTAGAGCTCCCTGCCTGCCATAGCCTCTGGGTGTGGGGAAGCCCTGGTTTGGGTTCTTCTGCAGCTGCTTGGGTGCAAAGGGAGGGATTAGGGGCGGTTGAGAGAAGTTATCGAGGGCCCCTCTTGAGGCCACTGAAGCCAATGGGAGGGTAACCAGAGCCGAGCCGAGCTTGCCCCCCGGCTGAGACGGGCTTTCTAAATTCGGGCCTGGCACGGGGAAGCCTCACCTGGCAGCGCCTGGGGCACGCAGGGGGGAGGTCCTGGAGCCGAGGCAAAGCCACTGACTGCGGCGGAGGCCCGGGCCGGCGGGGAGGAGTTAGCGAGTTTACATAATGGGCCGGCGGGCTGGTTGCACAGCCCTGCGAGAGGCACAGACCGAGCCGAGGTGCCAAGGCAGGCGGGCTCACCTGGGCAGGTGAGCGGAAGAGAACGGCCGGGCTGCAGGCGGGCCAGGGCTGGAGGAGCCGCCGCCGCCAAACTCCCGGCGGAGCTGCAGTGCCGAGTAACACCCGCCCCGCTTGGCAGTTCGAGGGGGCCTGGCCCCGCCGCAGCGCCCCCAGGGGAGAGGCCCAGCGCGCAGCCGGAGCGCGATGCCAGCAGCCCCGCTACTGCTGCTGAGAAGCTGCGAGAAGCACTGACTGCGGGCGGCTGACTTTCCCGGCGGCTTGGCGAGGATGAGTGGCCCCGAGAGCAATAAGTTCAGGCGGGTGGCTATCCGGAGGAAATCCAACCCCAGCCTCCACAGCGGCGCCCTGGTTTTTGCTGCTGTCTCCAATGGAGGGGTCGGTGCCTGTCCCGTTTGTCCCCTGGAGAGTAGGGAGGCTCGGAAGGAAGCCCCAGGTAATGATCTACTCTGCCTAGTGCCTCCCCTTTCTCCCTGTGCTGCGGTGGCCGAGAGACGTAGGGGGCGGCTGCAAAAAGTTTGCAAAGTGACCTTGAATCACACGCAATAAACTCTACCTTCGTCTTATAGTAAGACTTTGGGGGGAGCTGCTTTAAAATCGAAGGGGCCAAATTTTCCTCCAGTTCAAGTCGATGGGCGCAGTCCTGACTCCATTGAGGTCCGTTCCCACCGACTTTAAATGAAGTCAGGATTGCATCCAATATACTTCTTCGTCTCCTTCTCTCTTCCCCCCCCCCCCCGTTACAGGAATTTGGCTAATTTTTTTGAATACCCTGGAAACTTTTGAATCTCTTCAGGCAGACACATGCCCCTACAAATGACAACCAGACTGACTGGTATAAAAATAAAATAACTGAAAGTTCGATTTGTTTCTTACTCTTCTGTGTTGCTGTCTCTTTCCTCTTGTTTTAGACTGTTTCTTTTTAGACTATTTCTGTTTCAGACTATTTTAGACAAGAGGCACTTTCTTCCTGTTTTAGACTATTTCTTCAGGTTTTGGGGCAGTAGCTTGTGTGTCTGATTTAAATTGGGGGGATGCTTTAAAAATGACTCGTCTCTAAATTGGGCTTCCTTTCTGGTTTTGTTGCCAGAAAGCTTAACCATCTGAGCCAGCTTTGGCACATATCTTGCTCCCCACCTGCTCCTCAGTGAGCAGGTGGGGAGTCAGGAGCTGAAAATGACTAAGTAAAATGGTGCCTTCATGCTGGGCAGACATGCACGAAGAATGGTACAGACGCAGAGCATATTTCAGAGTCACTCGTCCCTTGCCACTACTGATATACACACCAGTGAATGCTGCTGTTTACTGCTGCTAGTTCTGCAGAGACAGCCAGCGTTAACATGAAGAGCACTGAGGAGTTGTGTTGAAATGTCATGCCTCATTAACAAGATCATTTCCCAATCTTACACCAGTTAAATCTGTGTACAGAAAACAATAGTGCTGCACAGGTGTCACTGGGTTTGTCAGGCTGCAGTGCTTTCATTATTGGTGACCCAGGAGATGGAAAAGAGCCAGTTTGGCTCTCAAAAACAGGGTGAGTTCAGAAGTGACGTGGTGAATGCCCACCACAGTCAACCTGAGTCAAACGCGGGGGGTGGTGAAAGCGCTGTGCATGTCTGTTTCTTCGCATCCAGATGTTCACCACAGTCAAACGCGGCCCGGGGTGAAGCTAACCACGCTTCGCTTCGTGAGGTCGGGGCGGGAGGAGGTCCAGAAGTGTGGTGAATGGTCACCACGGCAGGGGTGAATGAAAAGTAACTTCTGAATGGAAACCCACAGCTGCGGTGGAAGGAATTTACCCCAGCCGCGGTGCATTCTGGGGCTCGAACCGCGGTCCACGTCTCCACTGTATGTCTGTTGTGTTCCCCCGGCCCATGTTCTCTCTGATTTTCCCCGGGCTGTTTCACCTTCCCACAATCCTGTCACTTCTGTTGGGGCCGCACGTGTCACCACAGCCCGCGGTGAATCCGTTCACCTCACCGGGGTGAGGTTCACTGTGGTGAATTGGAACGCGTCACTTCTGAAATCACCCACAGAGTATGTGTGGTGCTGACAAATGGTGACAATTTAGTTTGTAAACAGTGATTCCCAAACTTCTTGATTGTATTGCTCCAGTTTGAAATGTAAATATTTTGTGACAGCAACACTATAACCGTGCGTGCTCTCACACTCTCTCTCTCTCTCTCACGCATGCACGCACGCACACTAGAAATGGGACACAATCCCTTAGAGTGTGTGTGTATACACATACAGTGTTGTTGTACCCAAATAGGGACTCGAGTGTGTGTGTGTATACACACAAAATCCTGTAATTAATTTATATATATATATATATATATATATATATAACTAAGGGATTATCTATACAGGAAAGAGAGCTATACCTAGTTGGTAATAACTATGAGAATTTAATACAGTTTTAAAATCCTATGTGGACACTGATATTAAGTGATAGTATAGAGGAGAACAGGCAATTAGGGGGGATATGATAGGGTAAACCGTTCCAATTTTATCAACTTCTTTCTCGCATTAAGAGAACAAGAGGACACTGAAGTTAAATGGTGGTAGATTTAAAACGAAAGGAAGTACTTTTTAACTAAGCAGACAATAAAGTTGTGGAACTCGTTGCCAATGAAGTCAGTGAAAGCCAGTAGCGTAACTAGCTTAAAACAGAAACTAGATAAATACTTAGAGGATAGAGCCATAAATGCTTACTAGTTGGGACTTAAACCCCTGGCTACCAGTAGTTGGGATTCTTGGGAGTGGTTAGCAGGAGATGGGCCACACCTCCATGAGCTGTACTTGTACTTCTTTTGAGCTGCTGTAGCTGGCCACTGTTGGAGACAGGATGCTGGGCTTGATGGACTATGTGACTGAACCAGAATGGTGCTACTTATTTTTTTACAAGTGTTTTTCCAATCTTAGTGTAAATACTGTTCTAAATTTAGCTGAGAAAAATATATTTTCTAAAATATTTTCTAAAAATATAAAATCTAAAATAAGTGTCAACGTGGGAAACTAATAAAAGTGAACTAATACATATTAACCAGAAGCGGGTTAGTTAGCATTCCCCCCACCCCACAAAAAAAGAAAGTTGTATTACACAAACCTACCTTTTATGTTTTCAGATCACTTACTCTTGCAATGAAGGAAAATAAATCTGAGTGGTCATTAGGAGTCTTGTAGGGTGATGGGGGAATGACAAGTTAATAGACTTTGTGAGAAATGAAAGGTTTTATGGGTTAATCTGAAGAAGGGTGGAGGGAAGTGAACAGAGCCCGAAAGGAGTTGCAGATGTAAGGAGGTCACAAAAAAACTCTAATCCACTTTCTCCTTCCAGATACTACATTGTAGTTGTCATACTGAGCTTATTATATATTTTTTCATGATGGTACTGTCCTGCAGTCCTAGGATGTACTTAATTGTAAGACAAAACAAAGGGAGGAAATTGACTTGTACACTCATATGGGCAAGAACAATATAAATAAGTGAATTGATTAATCATGAAATGCACGGAATATATACAGTGCTACTTCTATTCCAGTTTCTCTTTACAGCACACAATCCAGGAAACTCTCTTGCATTGAGTATATGCCTATTTTACAGTTGGAGAAACTGAGGCAGAAAGGTTGCATGGTTTTACCCTGAAAGCTTCAACATGGCATGTCCTGTTTGCACTGAGATTTTTAAAACCACAGATGAATTCCCTAACTTCCAATCTGGTGCTTAAACTGCTAGTCCACATGAATGCAAAGACTAGTCAGTCTGTTTTCTCTTTTAATATTCACTCTGGTGTGAAATTCCCTTTTAGCCTGATTTCCTATGGAAAGAAGGCATATGCAATCTATCTGTCTGTGTCTGTCTGTCCCCTGTCTCCCAAATAACCTTTGATCCTCCTGGCTGATTTCAACCAAATTTGGTATAGGGTCCAAAGGCACAAATGTAAATAGGGTTCCAATATTTCATAACAGTAGAGGGTAGATAACACCTAGAGGGTAGAGATAGTCCCTTTTGCAGCCCCCAAATCCCACTGATTTACATTGAGCATTGCCTTTCCTTAGAAAGCATGTTTCATGAGGTCAAGATGTTTCCTGTGCAGAGCTACATGTTAGTCTTGTCCATGAAAAGGATATGACTGGAACTGACTCCTGTTCTGCAAACGTACACTTAGCTTTCAGACACAGCATAATTGCTTTTAAAGCTAAGTGCCAGTAGGATCAAGATGGGTGCCAATATTGTGCTGTTCCTATTTCAACTCATGAAGTGCTAGCTCAAGGGTGGGAAACCTTTTCCTTCCCAGGAGATGCTTTGAAAATGAGTACAAGTTTTGAAGACCTCATACAAGCTGGCGGATATTCTCAGGAAGGAGATCCATATCTTTAATCGGTGCCATGGATCTGTCCCTTGTATGCATCCCTTGTTTCTGTACCTTTACCCTGAGCTCAGTGTGCTTGCAAGTAGGAACTGATCAAGGGGACAAATAAAAAATAGCCGTAGGTTGCATTTAGCCCCTTGGCCTGCGATTCCCCATCCTTGTGCGAGGCAGATGGGAGGAAGTCTCCCAGCCTAATTACACACCCTTTGGTATTGTTTGCATTCTCTCAGTGGAATGAACATAAATATGCATAGCTGCAGATATTTATGTCATACAAGGCGTTAGAAAGAATGCCAGCTATGTAGGTTACTGCTACGGGACAAAGAAATGCTCACAAGTGGAGCAGTCAGGACTACTGCGTCTGGGTGACAGACAACAAGGGGAGAAAAATTGCTCCTCTCTACAAACAGATTATTATTATTATTTTATTAGCATTTGTATAGCGCCAGCTGTGTACCTGGCGCTTTACAGAACAATAAGATAGATACGATCCCTGCCTATGGCTTACAGACAAGGAGAGGGGACATAGGGAGAGACAAGGGATAAATAACATTCAAGCAGATGCGAAGTCTCAGGTGCACGTGCTTGTCTTGGTTGCAGTTAGGCAGGAGTCTGTGGGGAGGTTAGACAGTAAATATTGAAAGGAAAGTTCTTAACAGGCATCGGGAAACGCGGCGAGGAAGAGGTGGGTTTTGAGGAGGGATTTGAAGGTGTGGAGAGAGGGGGCAAGGCAGATGTGGGCAGTATAATCTCTTTATACGCACATCAGTATAAAGAGATTAGAGAGCCGATTTCTGGGTTTGAAGCACTTTTGTAGGAAAGGGGAAGTAGTTACAGTGCACTCAAAAGCTCCGCCACTGTTTTGGATAGCATAATCTGTTCATGTAAGGAACACTCTCCGTTATATTTTTGGTCACTGCTAGAAATACTATAGATTCTCTATTATGCTTAAATAATCTTCAGAGATGAACTGTAAATATTCCATGTTAAAATATTGCTTGGGGGGAAAAAAGGAATGAAAAACCTCATCTAACATCTGTTCTGCAGTGCCAGCCTTAGGTGCAAGTTAAATCTAGGTGTGGGATTTTAGTGTCAGACCTTGCAGCTCATAGCCAAATGTGCTCTTAACTAAATCACAAATATTCCTACTTGTACTTCGTGTCATTTTGATTGGGTTAATACTAGTGTGAAAACTATTTTACATGACAACCCAAAGAGCCTTTAAAAATTAAGAAAAGGATATTGAACTAGATGCTGAAAAAAAATTGTGTTGGAAGCTCCAGAGATGTTCCAACATAGTAGATAAAGATTGAAGGGATGCTATGGATAGGTTTCAGTCCAGAATCCTTGTAATCAGTGGGGCTCATAGAGAGCATACAAAGGGTGTCAAAGTATATCTGATGATTTAATAGTGTCATGCCCTGCCCCCCTTCCCCTCCCCCAGTCATTCACAAGTGGAAAGTTTTCCTGCTTTAATAATTGGATTGCAGGAAATTGTATATTATTAAAATGCTTGTGTCCCATTTGCCTAGCATATGCTTAACTGGTTTGTCTTCTCCTGAATAAAAAAATGACTGTAAAATCACCTGTCAGGCTGTGGATAATGCAGCTCCCTGCTACCAATATATATCCCTGTGCAGACTGAGGTAATTTGCATTCAGTACAGTGTTCCCTGCAGCAGCACTCTTAGCAAAGTCACAGAGAAAACCTTGCACTTTCCTTCTCATGCTGCTTTACTTCTGCTTTACTTCATGCTGCTTTACTTAGTTGAATAATTCAACCTATACTTTGAGAGGGGGTGGGGTGCTTTGGGGAAAGTTGAACGAGAGTCCAGTAATATGCTCTTCGGAGGAATTGGGTGGTTCTGTGATTAAATAGTGCATCTAAAACAGGCTGAAAGCTCTGAACAAAACAAACTCTGCCCTGATTGTGCCCCTCCACTCCTCCAACTGCCTGCCTTTAGCCATGAATAAAGTAATTACCCTTGGGTACTGGCTCTCCTTTCTCACCCACTGCAATCTCTGTGAATCACCCACTGCATTGCTGTTGATTGGACTGGATTTATTGAATAGCTGATAGCTAGAGGATATGTTCAGGAAAACCCTATGAGCATTAGTTGATGCAGACGATTACAGTAGCTGAACAATGGGGATAGCTGTGACCTGGAGCTGCTCGTGTTCTCGTTTTTCTGGTGTGTATAAGATGGTAGGATGAGCATCGTGTACATTGTAGAGCACAAGGGAAGACTCTACAAAATATTTTGTTTTTGTTTTTTTGTTTTTAAAAAAAATGAGGAATGTGCAAGGCAGTTGCTTCATTGTCTAAGATATCAGCTTGGAAATGTTGTCCAGTCAGCTGTTGTTCAGCAAATTTGTATCGCCACAGACCAAATTCTGCCCACAGAAAAAAGCACTTGTAACTCCCACTAGAGCAATTGGAACTTGTGTGAAAATATCAAAGGGCAGAATATGCCCCTTAAGGACTCTGTCAGCAAGGCTGGTAGCAAACTTCATTTAAATGTACTGACTTAAGTAGAATTTCACAAGGATTGATTTTTGTTTCACATTTCTTTATCATTGGAATATTTGGCACAGACCCCCTTTTCTCAAATGCATGTCTATTTCCGCTTATTATTTTTAGCTTTTAGAGTTCCATGAAGTTAATACACTTCAAACTGCTCAGTGAGGCATGCGTTGTAAGGGTAGAAGGGTCCGTTACAGTCACTGATGATAATTCCAAATGAAGTATTAGCCTCTTACATACCTGTGTTTTTGTGCATTTTTGTACACCCAAACATAGGAATGGCTGCTTGACAAACCCAGGTTTCCTGCTCCAGGGGAAAAGAAAATGCCCAGGGCTGCTGCAGAACAGGGAGAGAGGGAGTGTCATGCTGTGGGACTGCCCCACCCATGCTGAAGACTCCCTAGTCACTTCTTAGCTATGGGTGCTGGTGGCAGCCATGACGGGGATGAACATGGGTGTGCCACCAGCAGAATCATGTGGGTGCCCTCATAACTTGCAGCATGTGTTAATTCCTTCTACAGGAGATCATACATGTTGCTCTTCATGCCTTTCCTACAGACATGAGGAATCTTTAGAAACAGTGGTGTAACCAAGGTGTGTCAGATGGGGGGGGGGGGCACAACTAGGAGGTGGGAAATTGCAGACAAGAGGAGAAATGAGTGGAGTGCATTGACCTTGAATGGGAGACATATGGGCAGAGCCTTCTCACCAGATGTAGTTGGTAGACGGCGCCCCTGGCCACAGCTGACACCTGGGAATCCAATCACAGCTGTGAATCCAGGAGCACTTCCAGGCTCCGCACAGAAAGAACCAACGGAGGGTGAACACCCCCATTAATAGGAGTAGTCCCCTCCCACAGATCACCGACCCCACCTACCAGCATCACTTCCATCTTATTGGGATTAAGCTTCAATTGTCTCGACCTCATCCAGTCCCCTCACAGCGGCCAAACACCGGGACAACAAGGAGACAGCAGGGCCTGGGTCAGATGAAAAAAATAAATACAGCTGGGCGAATCACGTCAAAAAACCCACACGCACCAACGGAGCCTGATGTGATTTCTGCTCATGGCATTCATCTTCCTGACCCCGCCCCCCTTCCCTGTCCTGTCTCCTGTGTGTGTCATGAACTGGTGGTATGAATAGAACACTTAACCTGATTCACAGAGTAAGATTACCATTCCTCCTAATAACTCCATTGTGCCGGCATCGTGAGAATATTGGATGTTGCCTAGAAGTGTTTAGTTTTCAAAAGGGACCTTAAGTTCTCAGGAAGTGTGCTGCTCTTACTCTGCTGTTATAACAAAAACTATCTCAAGTTGTTTTTGAAAGGCGAGGTGTTAATGCCAAGGGAATTAATAATTTGTTCATTAGCTTTTTGCTTGGTTTCTGGTGGAAAATGAAGTTTATCTAATAATCCTGTCTCTGTGTATGTCTCTTTGCTGTCTTAATAACTATTAATTTCAAGTCAAACTTCATAGAGGGGCAAAAAGGTAGGCAGTGAGGTGAAATTTATGACCATTAGTGCAGCGATGCACCAATTTTTGAAGGAAGAGATACCCCTTTTGTAGGAAACCAAGGTTCATTCGTGTAGGTTCTTTCTGCATGGAACTTCTTATTTTGTATAAGTATTGTCTAAAACAAGGTTTTCACCCTTTTTCATAAGGTGAGCTGGGGCGGGCCTGATTCTCTGCAGACCCTGTGATGGGCATGCGCAGCCACCACACTTGGGGCTAGTGGGATGATCTGGCCACACGTTCCGCTACCCTTTGTCCATCACCAGTTCCTCCTCGGCCCTGGGTGGCCAAGGAGCTGGCCACACAAGGCTGGATGCTCTGACTCCTGCTGGGCTGGAGGATTGGGCCCACTGCCATGAGTCAGCTGTTGGGAGGTGGGGCAGAGGAGCGCATGCGCTACTTCCCCCACTTAACAGCTGATCGTGGAGGAGGGAAGTCCAGAAGGAAAGTGTGTGCACTCCTGTGCCCACCCTGTCACAGTGCATTGGGTGGGGAGAGGGACATGTGCTCTTCTGCCTCCTGATTTTCCTCAATCTGCTGTTCGTTGGTGTGGGAAGAGGGGCACGCACACACTCCCCTGGGACCCTTCTCCATTTCATCAGCTGTTGGGCAGCTGTTGGGTGGATCGGGGGAGTGAGGCTTAGGAAGAGGGTGTGCCCCCCACCCAACAGCTGTTCGAGGGGAGGGGAGTCTGTAAAGGGTGCACGTGCTCCTCCCAGCCCCCTCCCCTGATCAGCCATTGGGCAAGTGGGAGGAGTATGCACCCTCTTCCCAGGCCCCCCCTTCCCTGCAATCAGCTGTTAGGCAGGTGGACTGCAGGGGAGGGGAACCTTCTTCCCAGGCTGCCTTCTCCCCCGATCATCTGTTAGACCATGGGAAAGAAGGCGCACGCTCTTCCCAGACTCTGCTCCCCTGCATTCAGCTGGGGGGGGGGGGAAGGGGGGGAGCATGCTCCTCTGGGCCTAATCCACAGATCCTTCCTTGTGGCAGGGCTGCATGGTCCAGCTATACAGGAGGCAGGTCCTTTAGCCCACTTGGGCAGCCTTATGCCACTTTGGGTAACCTTACTATGCACTGGGTCCCTTGCCTTTATTCGAGGACGCATCGTGTAGTAGTTGGCTGCCTGCCCTGCCATGGGACAGGGTAAACATCTGGCGGCCGTCGGGCATATGAGCCACTTCATAACATGGTAGCCTTGCCCGAAGTGGGATAAGGCTACCCAAAGTGGGCTAACGTCTTGTGTGGCTACACCCATAGGCTGGACCACATCAGAAGAGTACTTTTTCATTCATCATCATATGGCCTATTTCTATTCCTGGCCTCCTCAAACAGTTGCCAGATCAACATTGCAAGAATAAGGGAAACTACAGAGCTGAGGGATTCTGAAATAAGGGATGACCGTTATGTTCCATGAAGCTGTGGTGTTTAAGGATAAGGGACGTCCAGTGTGTAAATAAGGGATGTCCATTATGTTCCATGGAGCTGTGGGGCTCTGAAATAACGGATGTTCCATTAGAATAAGGGACATCTGGCAACCGTGCTTCCAAATCCTATTTACAGTTGTGCAGAAAGCTTTGTCAATCATTGTTTTAATGCATCTATCTCTCCTCTCTGACAAGTGAATCTTGGTATAATGTAATCCATGGCTGAACATTTCAATCACTGAGCAGGTCATGTAACGTAGACAGTAAACACTCAAGAGTTTGGGAGAGCCAAGAGAGAAAAATGGTCCAGTCATATTATAAAATATTATTTTTGATTGTTAGTTGTAATTCCAATTGAGATTTGTCAAATGGCCAAAAGTTTTGGCAATTGCTGCTATTAATCCCAGTCAATGGTGAGTGTGGCTTTCATGGGATCCGGGTCCTCTACCCCACTCTAGGCTGTTTGTGACTGTTTCCCTTGTTTGCAGCTCTCACCGAACCAAATTCTCTCAAAAACTGATTCAGCCCGCAACAGGTTAACCCTTTTGCCACCTTTAAGCCACAGAGATTCCCAAGCAAGACTCTTCTCTCTAGGTCCGCCTGTGTTTGAAAACACAGAATTAACCCCACACATGAGGAGGGACATACACTGGATTTGGTTTTCTGCACTGGCCTTGAGGCGGGAGGTGGGGGGGTCAGTTAGTAGGAGTTAACGGGTGGAGCCTTTGTCATGGTCTGACCATTACCTCCTTAAGGCATGCATCCTGGCGCATGTCAGCCTCGAACAGGGTGCAGGACCTATTAGATTAGCCCGCCCCCAGAGACTTATGGACCCGGATCAGTTCCGGAATGCTCTGGGGGAGTTTTCCCTGGACCTTGACACTCGCTCTGTCGATGATCTCATAGCCTTCTGGAACACCTTGTTGACTGAGACCATTGACAGAGTGGCTCCCAGGCGTCTGCTGCCCTCCCGAGTCTCCCGCAGGTCTCCTTGGTTTACTGAGGGCCTGCGTGTTTGAAGCGGGAGAGTAGGCAGTTAGAGCGATGGTGGCGCCGGACTCGCGACGAGTATGATCGATTGCAGCATAAGAGCAGTTTAAAGGCCTATGCTGTGGTGGTGCAGGCAGCAAAGAAGCAGTTCTTTGCTGCCCTCATTGCATCTGCAAAGTCACGTCCAGTGGAGCTTTTCCGGGTGGTTAAAGGCTTGGTCAGTCCTGCCTGCCTCTACCTTGACCTGGAGCAATCCAGTGACTGCTGTGACCAGTTTATTGAGTACTTTGTAGATAAGATCGCTCGCATCTGCCACGATTTCAGTACCACAGTTATTGCAGAGGATCATCTTGGGGCTATGGATGCCCCATGCTGTCCTGTTTTGTGGGATTGGTTTCAGGTGGTGTCGCCTGCCGATGTGAAGTTGTTGGGAGCTGTTCGTGCCACTACTTGTGAACAAGTTCCATGCTTGTCCTGATTGGTGAAAGCCAGCCAGGAGACGTTACGGCCGTTGCTGGCTGGGGTGGTTAGTGTCTCCCTTCAGGAAGGCAGGGTGCCTGATTGCCTGAAAGAGGTTGTGGTTAGGCCTCTGCTCAAGAAACCATCTCTTGATGCTGATGCTCCTGTCAGTTATTGGGCGGTCTCTAACCTCCCCTTTTTAGGGAAGGTTATTGAATGGGCTGTGGCATGGCAGCTCCAGGAACATCTGGACCGCACCGGTTTCCTTGATCCCTTTCAGTATAGTTTTCGGCCTGGGTATGGTACGGAGACTGCATTGGTGGCCTTGGTTGACGATCTCCGTCTGACATTAGACCAGGGTCGTCAGACCTTACTGGTCCTGCTATACCTTTCGGCTGCATTCGACAAAGTCGACCATGAGGTGTTGCTGGCTATCTGCGGGACCGTGCCGGGATTGACGGAACAGTCTTGGACTGGTTTCGTTCATTCCTGGCTGGGAGAACTCACTGGGTGGTCTTGGGGGAGTGTACGTCTTCCCCCCGGGACCTCACATGTGGAGTCCTGCAGGGTGCCATTTTGTCCCCCCCCCCCTCTTGTTTAACATCTATATGCAGCCTTTAGGGGAGATCGTGAGGGGGTTTCATTAGTATGGTGATGACACTCAGCTCTACCTCTCTTTTTCCATCGACCCAGGCCATGCGGTCTCCTTATTTTCCCAGTGCCTGTCAACTGTGGGGACTTGGATGAGGGGCTTACAGTCTAAGAAAGGAAGAGGAGAGGAGACAAGGGAGAGGAGAACCTAGGGAGAGACAAGGATACTTTCATGAATTTGAGAAGTTAGAGGTGCGTGTGCGCAGCTTAGTTACAGGAAGAAGGGAACTCTGATGATAGGACAGTAGAGGAGCATTGGGCGAGCCATCTGTGGGGATGAGGAGCTACAGAGAGCCTGATGGAAGGGGTAGGTTTTTAGGAGGCATTTGAAGATAGGAATTTAAAGGTTTAGAGATCGGGATAATCTGGGGTGGACATCATATTGTATAATATCAAACTAGCACAGACCTAAGACTATACTAGCACAGACCTAAGACTATAGTACAGTATAGATGTCAACATACAATAGTATGAAAGAAAGAGGAGACGGTGGGAGATTTGAGGTTGAGGGACAAGATCATAAAGTAATGTAGCATAAAAGCAGAAGATATGGGATCTTCTGGGGTGGGGCGGGGCGATGTACAGACGTTTAAGGGTCTCAGCAGAAAGGAATTGAAACTGAGCAGATACGATCCAATGGACTGAATAAATAACTGGGAAATACAGCAAAAGCTTTAACAATGCGGCAATGAAGAAATGTCTTTTTTCAGAGCAATTTTTCTGATGACACTGAACTAGCATAAGATGGATTCAGAGGCCAGAGTGCCATGAAGGGGGAAGGGCCGAGAAATATACTCTTTATTGGAAATTCATATATTTGGGTGAGAGAGAGCCTAAGGAAAGGTGGAATGAAGATAAAAATAACATAAAATACCAGGCTTGTGGCATATTAAAGACAAGAATTTAATGCAAATGTTCTTCCCTGGCATATGCAACAATTAACTTTTTCATTAATACATATTCGTGACATCCTCAGACTGTCTAGCACTTGCACTAATGGCTAATGCCAATGGACATTAACACATGTGCTGCTGGCCCGGTTTGCTGGCTCTGACCCGCTCCATCCAGTGCCAAATCCTGCACGTCTGTTCCAGACCTGCCAGATGTGAGTCCAGTTCATACATTCGTCACCTCGAGGCTGGACTACTGCAACGTGCTCTACGTGGGGCTAGCCTTGTGCCTGGTTCGGAGGCTGCAGCTAGTGCAAAATGTGGCGGCTCGTCTCCTTACGGGAACGGGTCATCGGGAGCATATTACACCTGTGCTCCGGACTGTGCACTGGCTGCCAATAGCGTGCCGAGCTAGGTTCAAGGTTTTAGTTTTGGTCTATAAGGCCCTTCACAGTCTGGNTTGTGCCTGGTTCGGAGGCTGCAGCTAGTGCAAACTGCGGCTGGCTGGGGGTGTCTTCTTGGAGGTCCCCCGCGTAAAGCGGGGGCCACAATGGAGAGGGCATTCTTGGTGGCCGTGCCGTGCCTTTGGAGCTCCCTTCCGGAGGAAGTTCGCCTGGCCCCAAGCCTGTTGTCATTCCGGCGTTGTTGCAAAACCTGGCTGTTCGCCCAGGCCTTTGGGGAGGGTGGGTTAGGGTTGTGTTTTCTCCCCCTACCTTGTTTTATTGTTTTAATTTTGAATTGTTTCTCGGAGCCCTGTTTTAAAAGTATTTAAATTATTGATTGTTTTAAACTGTTTTATATTGTTTTATGTTTGTTTTATTACTGTTGGAAGCCGCCCCGAGCTGTTTACAGGAGGGGCGGGGTATAAATGCTTTAAATAAATAAATACCTGGAAGAAAATAGGCACTGGGTGCCTATTGTCTTCCGGGCTCAATTCAGGGTGTTGGTATTGACATATAAAGCCCCAAACAGTCTGGGCCACGCTTGCCTGCGGGAACGCCTCACGCCCCGGGCTGTGGTGTGGTCCCTGAGGTCGGCCGGGGACGCCCGACTTGAAGTCCTCTGGGTTTCCCGGGTGACAATGATGGGGAGGGCGTTCTCGGTAGCCGCTCCTAGACCGTAGAATTCCCTCCCGACGGAGGCCCGCCTGGCCCCAGACCTCCCCACTTTCTGGAAACCGTGTAAGACGTGGCTGTTCCTGCAGGCTTTGGGGGGTTTGGTTCTGCTTTTTTAATGATTTTTAATATAAATTTTATGCATTTGATTTTAGTTATCGAATTGTTTTATATTTTTTACTTTTGTTGTGAGCCGCCCCGAGTTGCTGTTGTGAGCAGGAGGGAGCGAGCTAAAAATGGCTCGAAATAAATAAATAAATACCCCACCTGGGTTGGCAACCAAGGTGGAAGCATGAGCCTGGAACAAACTGGGCCCACAGTTTGGCCCCACGAGTCACCCAGGTGGGGCAGACCCAGGCGAACAGGGCGAGTGCATCTGTTTTCATGCCTTCCTGGCCAGCATGGTGGGTCTCTATGACAGCCAGCCAGTCAGATGACTGCAGGATCATGCCCACATGCGTCTCCACGCATTCACCTCTTTCATGGATGCCAGTGGAAAACGCAAATGTCTATTAGACAGAATACAAGATCTTTAGCATAAAATAATTTGATGTGCGTGACATGAATAGAGGTTATTTTTTCACTGGCAGTGCTGCCTTAAAAATATGGTTCCCTCTTGGCAGTAATATTTCTATGCTGGTGGTAGGGAAAGAGAGAGGTTTTTCCAAAGAAGGTATAAATAGTAAATACTACCTGGAAGCAAAGCTAGATTTAAAATCAAAATGTGTTACACAAAAGACTTCTTAGCACTACTTCTATCACAATAAAATAAAATAAAATAAAATAAAATAAATAACTTGCCTCAGCTTTTCCTTTATGTTTAAAATGATGCAATCCTCCTTGTAGTTATGTGGCATTTCCAAGGGGTCAAAGGAAATGTCTGATGACTTCAAATACTGTATTAAAGCTTTATTGATTAATGTAAGTAGGAAGTAAATCTATATGGTTAATGATATCTAGTTTTGACAGCTAGTGTTTCTGAGCTACAAACCCAATAATGGAATAAGGAAAGTTCTTTTAGGTTTAACTGGAACATATAACATTATTCAGCTGAGCTTTTCTTTATCAGTGTTCCTTCATTTGTATCCTTTTTTATTTTTACACATTTTTCCTCTTTCATAGTAAGCTTGGGAAGCTTGTAAGCGTGGGAAGATAGTCTAATCTAGTGGATAAGGTATGAGGCTTGATCTGTGAAACCAGGGTTCAAATCCTGTTTAGGGGTGGTACTAGATGACTTTTGAGGTCCCTTTCCAAACTGCAATTCTATGGTTCTAAAACCTACCACAAAATTGTTGCACTGCCACCCAGGAGTACAGAATCTTTCCTGCTCAGTGTGGTACAAGACTCCCTCTGTACGAAACCCTTTGGCTACAGTGACCTTGGTTCTTTCTATCCATATCATGTCCATTAAGATTAAGTTAGGAATTAAGAAACAGAAATTATTTTTCACTTGCCTGAGGGTAACAAACAGCCATTTAATATGAGAAAGACGCTAAGGTTACCCAATGGCTTTTTAGTGATCTTGTCTTTAATGACTTACTCCCACCCCAGAGCTGTAAGCATTGCAATTGTGTAGTGAGCTGTGTTCCCTATAGTTCTTGTTTTTGTTGCTTGTAATGGTAGGACTATACCACTTCTACATCACAGAGCCCTAATCTTTGAAACAATTATATTAATAGATTCTGTTGAAGAAAAGGAGACTGCTCACAAGTTTGAAATTATACAAATGTGTGTCTGCAGGACTGGGATCAAAATGTGTAAATACTGTGTAAGGACAGAATCCAGTACGTATATAGTCCCAGTCTGCAGATAGTAGTTGACGCTCGCCATTCACACAGACTTATTTCCACATTTATTTATTTATTTATTGGACTTGTATCCCGCTCCCTACAGCCCTACAGCAACTCGGGATGGCTCACAAAATACTTAAAACAATATATAAAAACAATACATAAAAGGGATTACTAAAACAATAAAGACAACAACAAAGAGGTAAAACAACTAGTAAAAACCCCACCCTTATTCCCCCTTCCCCCAAAGGCCCTGATGATTAGCCAGGTCTTACAGGGCCGACGAAAGGCCAACAGGCCAGGAGTCCGGCGAGCTTCCTCTGGGAGGGAGTTCCACAGCCATGATCCGGCCACCAAGAATACCCTCTCCATTGTGGCCCCCCAGTTCACCCAGGGGACCTCCAAGAAGGCGCCCCTGGTAGACCGCAAAGGTCATTCCATGGCCCGGGGAGTGAGACGGTCTCTCAGATAGGAGGGGCCCAGAACTTGTATGGCTTTAAAGGTCAAAATCAGCACATTGAATCGGGCCCGGAACGCTATAGGCAGCCAGTGCAGAGCCCGGACACTGCTGTAATGTGCTCCCTACAGCCCGTCCCCGTCAGGAAACAGGCCGCCGCATTCTGCACCAGGTGCAGCTTCCGAGTTATCACCAAGGGCAGACCCACATAGAGTGCGTTTCAGTAATCCAACCTTGAGGTGACGAATGCATGGATGAGGGTGGCCAGGTAGAGCTTGAAACATATGGCTGGATCCTCCGCACAAGATGTAATTGGTGAAAGGCTCCCTTTGCCACCGCCGCCACCTGATGATCCAAGCGGAGGCCAGGATCCAACAGTACCCCCAAAACTCTGCACCTGCGGGGCCAGCAGGGAGTGGCACCTCTCCACAAGGGGAGCCATCAGCTCTGCTGCCCTACCCACCAACATCACCTCCATCTTATCAGGATTCAGCTTCAGTCTGCTCAGCCTCATCCAGTCACTCGCTGCTAGTAAGCACTGAGAAAGCACCAAGACTGCAGGATCTGGGTTTGTTGAAAAAGAGAGAGAAAGCTGGGTATCATCAGCATACTGGTGGCAACACACACCAAACCATCTCACGACCTCACCCAGGGGTTGCATATAGATGTTAAATAAAAGTGGAGGCAGAAACAAACCTTGCGCTACGCCACAAACAAGATTCCAGGGGCCAGATGTTTCTTCCCCCAGCACCACCCGCTGACTTCTCCCCGAGAGGAACGAGCGGAGCCAGCCTAAGAGTCCCATCCGCACCCCCCCAGGGTCCACAACCGTCTCTAAAGCAACCCTTGGTCCACCATATCAAACGCTGCCAAGAGATCTAATAGGACCAGAAGTGTTGAATGTCCTAAATTCATCTCTCGGCAGAAGTAGTGTACCAAGGCCACCAACACAGTCTCGGTGCCATATCCTGAACGAAAACCTGATTGAAAAGGATCCAAAAAACCAATGCTATCCAGATGGCCCTGGAGCTGCTGGGCTGCCACCCGTTCAGTAATGGGTTTAGAGGTTGCAGTGTATATTTTTGCCAGCAGAATGTTCCTAATTAGATACAGTCTAAAATCTACTTTTCTTTGACCCATATTAGCCTGATTTCACCCTGCATGTGTGTGTATGTGCAAAACCTTTGGTTCGGCAGGCTGGTTTTCAAGTAAATTTGTTATGGGGGCAGATGGTAAGCAAGGATGGACCCAAAACTTTGTAACAATAGGTGCTCCTAGAGAGGAGACAAGACTCTTCTGTATTTCCTCCAAACCCATAGACTTAGATTGAGAACTGGCCCTCACCCCAACTTTGGATTCCTCAACCAAATCTAAAAACTTTCCTTTCCCCCGAAGTGGAATGTTTCAGTTGAAATCACCTTGCAAGAGAAGGTTCTTAGTGTTCGAATTTTGCCCACATCTGCCCTAGGGCTAGTTAGCTCTGCTTGAGCAGGATGTTCATAAATTTGAGCCTGGCGCTCAGACAAGCTAGCTCACTTAAGAAGGCTTCAGCAGTATAGCCCTACAAGAAATTAAGCCTAAACTTGGTCCAAGAGTGACCTGAACCTGGTCCTGATGTAGCCAGGCCTTGCTACACCTGCCCCCACATGAATTGCTATAACAACACTGTTACAGTGGGTCTACGTAAGGAATGTGCACCAAGATCTAGGATGAAATTCATTAAGCCCCGCTGATTTAAATTAATTCAAATTAGACAGGTATTTTTGACATGCTGTTATGTTAATCCATTTTCACTATTTCTTGTCCTGACTATGAGACTAAAAGTTTAGTTCAATCATCCGCTTGGATCCCCATTATCCAGACTGTTTACCATGGAGTATAACTGAGAGTAGAAATGACCCAAGTGGAAAGGCAGTGGAGGTGTGCCTCAAGACTTGGTGTACTGTCAATGTTGAGTAACTGTTGCTCTAGAAGAGAACAATTCTTACTGTGTGTTTCACAGAAATCTGGCAGTAACTTCAAACACAAATGAACTCTTGAAGGTTTTCTGGTTAGTAGCTAATTTCTTAATACTTCATAAAAACTTTTCTAAAATGAGCTATCCATATTCCTCAAACTTCTTCTTTCCTGAAAGTTATGAAGAACTGCTTGCTTCCTGGTTTGAACAGCTGGGACAAATGTGTCAACTGGTAATTTCTGACAAAAAAAGAAGTAATAAATAACCTTTGCTTTTCATAAATGTCTTCTACTAATGGTAAGAGAGGGAGTCAAAGTAGTTCAGATGGTATCTTTTATCCAAATTACTTTTTCTCCATCTCTTACGTTTAGGATGAACAACCAACCACACACTCTTTATTCTACTTACCATGTAAATTATCAGCTTGATATATCACCTTATCTTCCTTTATAAATTTTAGTGGACATTAAATTGGAAAAACTCTGAAGTTTTGTCTTTCTCATTTGGCTACTATGGGCAGTAAATAGTCACATTAATAGGACTTGTTTTATACTGTTCAGTGTTTCCTGTCTAATATTCAACAATCTCACTGGAGGTGGACTTTGATTAGCTGCAGCCATGTTTTTACAGGAACTAAAACTTTAGTACTGCAAATGAGCCTAAGGATAGGCTAGCACGGTTTTTGGTCCTAGTTTTCGAGGCTAGACTACTGCAATGCGCTCTACGTAGGGCTTACCTTGGCTCTAGTTTGGAGGCTACAGCTGGTGCAGAATGTGGCAGCCCGTTTCCTCACAGGGACGAGGCGGTGGGAGCATATAACACCTGTGCTCCGCACTCTGCGCTGGCTGCCTATAGCGTACCAAGCCAGATTCTAGGTGTTGGTGTCGATCTATAAAGCCCTACGTGTTCTGGGCCCCTCATACCTTCGGGACCACTTCGCCCTCCGCGCCACAGAGCGATCCCTGCGGTCTGCCGGGGGTACCTTCTTGGAGGTTCCCCGTGTTAAATGGGGGGCCACAATGGAGAGGCGGTTCTCGGTGGCCAGGCCGTGACTTTGGAATTCCCTCCCGGAGGAAGCTTGCCTGGCCCCGGGTCTGATGGCATTTCGTAGAACCTGTAAGACCTGGCTGTTCACCCAGGCCTTCGGAGGGGAGCGTGAGAGGGTAGGATAGGTTGGGGAGATTTGGGGGGAAGGGTTCTAGTAAATGTTGTGGGGGTTGTTCTTTTTTAATAATTTTTATTCTATGATGTTTGATGAGTTTTTATTATTGTTTTATTTGTTGTGAGCTGCCCCGGGATGCCGTGGGCATGAGGGAGCGGCCAATAAATAAATAAATAAATGTTTGTTTTAAGCCTGCGTTTTAGAAGTTATTGAGAAGCCAACTGCCCACTCCAAGACACCCCCCACCCCCCCACCCACCCCCACTAAACAGTGAAACCTACTTAGGACAGTCGCTTAGGGTGTTAACAAATGAGATGTTGTCCCTCATTAGCTCCAGATTCACCTGCTTGTCTGTCCTGGGGCTGCCAGGGGCTGTCCTGGGGCTCCTCCACACGGCACCAACCCAGGAAATGTGGAGCCTGCTGTGCGGGCAAATTCAAGCAAAACTGGGGCAATGAGTGTCCACTGCCCGTCTGTTGGGGCACGCACATGTCTTCCACACCACAGAGGCTTGGGTGCAGCCTTGAGCATTGCTAGAGCTACCACAACTCAGTGGAGGAAAGGGGGCGTGGGTGTGTGTGGGGGGTGTGGCGAGGAGGAATGCCTGCTTGTTTGTTGCACTCCCCACATGGGACCTGCAAGAGGCAGCTGCGCAGAGCCACTATGCGCTCCAGCAGGCTCTCAGCCTGTATATTAACACCCTTTGGTAACGTTCAATTTGAGTTCCTCTGAAATTCCACTCCTTATTAGAACAACATCCGTTTTTGTCAGTTTTTCCTCCTGGTTGTGCTGATAAATGATAAATGTTTCAATGAGTTTGACGCCTGCATAAATTTTATAATATTATAGACAAGACACTTCGTTTTCAGCATATAGAGGGAGCATGGTACATTGTGTGATAGCAGAGAGCAGGAACAATGATTCTCTAAAGATGACTTCTTAAATGCCACTTCCAGAATTGCTTTGGCAAAATAATCCAGGATTATACTTTGTATAGTTCAAAACTGACACTGATGTTTCTCCATAGCTAGATTTTAAACACATGGCGGTTAAAGCAGAACAGAAAGGGGTGTTTAAGCTTCCACTCCCTGCGTCCTGTGTTGCTGCTATAACTGTCCCACATAACTGCCGGCACAAAAACATAAATTCCCTTTATTACCCCTTTCCCCACTGTTATCGCTTCTCTCAAAATGCCATTCAGATTATGCATAGAGGTGCTTATCACACCAGAAGAGCACGTGACTTTTCTTTACAATGTACTGACCTGCACAACGTGTGCTGTTTCTGAGGCATAGCTGAGTTGGATCAGATACTGGTGCAGATCTTTTAGCAGGAATGGCTCCCCCAATAGCAGGCGATAGAGCTGCACCAGGGAGGCTGGGCTCTCCAGGCTTGTGGGCTTCAGTGCAGGTGATCCACCTTTCCTTATTATAGTTAATGCCCTTGGGCAGTTTACCTTTTACAAAGGTAAGACAGTTACTCTATTCAATGATATCCCGGGCCTCCATTGGGACGGAGATCCACAGCCTAGGTGCGGCCACTGAGAACGCCCTCCTTGCCGTTGCCACCCAGAATACCCGGGGGACCTCGAGTTGGGTGCCCCCTGCCGACCGCAGGGGTCGCAAAATGACCCGGGGCCTGAGACGGTCTCACAGATAAGCAGGTCCCAAGCCGTTTAGGGCTTTAAAGGTCATTACCAACACTTTAAATTGGGCCCGGTAGACTATAGGCAGCCAGTGCAGAGAACAGCACAGGTGTAATGTGCTCACGGCGACCGTTCCCATTAGGAGACGAACCGCTGCATTCTGCACAAGCTGCAGCCTCCAAACCGTTTTCAAAGGTAGCCCCATGTAGAGTGAGTTACAGTAGTCTAGTCGAGAGGTAATGAAAGCATGGATGATGGTTGCCAGGTCCGAGTTGGAGACATACGGCCGAAGCCGTCGCACCAGATGTAATTGGTGAAATGCTCCCCTTGCCACAGCCTCCACCTGACAATCCAGGCAGAGCTGTGGGTTGAGGAGCACCCCCGAACTACAGACCTGGGCGGCCAGAGGGGGGCAGACCCCACCAATAATAGGAGCCCCCCTCCCCCAGTCCTACCAACCAAAATCACCTCCGTCTTATTGGGCTTAAACCTCAGTTGATTCGCCCTCATCCAGTCCCCCACAGCCACCAAACACTGGGTAAGCACCAAGACTGCTGGACCTGGATCTTCAGAAAACAAGAGGTAAAGTTGTGTATCATCGGCGTACTGATGACATCATGCGCCAGACCATCTAATGACCTCCCCCAAGGGTTGCATATACACATTGAACAGGAGAGGGAACAGACTAGAACCCTGCGGGACTCCACACGTGAGGTCCTGGGGAGAAGATGTATATTCCCTGAGAACCACCTGCTGAGTTCTCCCTGCCAGGAGTGAGCAGAACCATTCAAGAACAATCCCACTCACCCTGGCCCAGTCCCGCAGCCTTGTCACCAGCATCTAATTATTAACGGTATCAAACACCGCCGACAGATCCTACAAGATCAAAATAGATGATCTGCCCTGATCTAATTCACAGCATAGGTCATCGATCAAGTGCAGTCACTCCACAAGTGCAGTCTCCGTGGCAAGCCCCAAACGAAAGCCGGACTGCGAGGGATCAAGAAAACCGACCCGGTCCAGATGCCCCTGTAACTGCTGGGCCACCACCCGTTCAATAACCTTCCCTAAAATGGGAAGGTTAGAGACTGGCCGATAGCTGGCCGGGCAGTCAACACTCAGATGGTTTCTTGAGCAGAGGCTGCACCACCACCTTCTTTCGGCGACTCAGCACTCCGCCCTCCCTAAGGGAGGCATTGACCACCCTCGCCAGCAACAACCCTAATGTCTCCAGGCTGACCTTCACCAGCCATGATGGGCATGGATCTAATTCACAACAGGTGGCCTGCACTGTCCCAAGGACATCCGCCGCGTCAGCGGGCAATACCCACTGAAACTGATTCAACAAATACTGATATGATGGGGCTTCCTCTACCTCTAGTTCACTACCTGTCACAACTGTAGTATCGAGGTCGTGATGGATCTGAGTGATTTTATCTGCAAAAAAGTTAACAAACATGTCACAGCGGGCACTGGAAGATTCCAGTTCCAGGCGGAGAGAAACCGAACTGACCAGCCGCTGCACCACCTGGAAAAGTTCCGCTGGATGTGACTTTGCAGATGCAATGAGGGCAGCAAAGAATTCTTTCTTTGCTGCCCACACCGCCACAGCATACACTCTTAAACTAGCTTTATGCTGCAATCAGTCGGTTTCAGTGCGAGTCCGACGCCACCGTCACTCCAACCACCATCCATCTTGCACCATCGGCATTCCGGAAGTGGACGCCTTGGGGCCGTTCAGTCAATGGCCTCAGTGAAATAGCTGTTCCAAAAAGCAATGAGGCAATCGAGTGAACGGTCATCGAGATCAGGAGGTAATTCCTCTAGAGCATTCTGGAACCTTTCTGGTTACATAAGTCTCCGGGGGTGGACCCAACGAACTGGTCCTACACCTTTTGGGGGGCTGACATGTGCCAGGAGCCTCGTCTGAAGGAGGTAATGATCTGTTCATGACGGGTAAAATTGTCACACAGATTGATTACCCTCTGCTAGTCTATGTGCACCTAGTTAGAAGCAGTGACCAAACTCATGCTGCAGTTCAGTCATGTTCTTCATTCATGTATCATGGAAACCTGGCTGGACGAGCTGGACGGTCCAACTTTGGCCGATCTCGTTCCAGCCGGGTATGCCGTGCAGCATCAACCTCGCACGGAGGGCCGGGGTGGTGGTGTTGCTATTATTTTTAGAGAGGAGTGGCCTGTTAGGAGGTATCCAGTTCAGGAGATTGTGGGTATCAAGGTCCTTCACGTGGTGTTTGATTTGGCTGGGGGCAAGCTAGGGGTGCTGCTGGTATACTGGGCCCCTTCCTGTCCGGCGGCATCCCTTACCGCTCTAGCAGAGCTGGCCTCGGAGGTGGCGTTGGGCTCCTCTAGGACTTTGGTTCTGAGGGACTTCAACATCCATGCCGATGCCGGGCGTCTCGGGGCGGAGTGAGAATTCATGGCCGCCATGGCAACCATGGATTTGCCCCAGGTGGCTATCTGCCCGACCCACGTGGGGAGGGGGCATACCCTCAACCTGATCTTCAGCTCTGGCCTTGAGGCGGGGGTCCGGTTGTGGGGGAGGTTACAGCAGTGCCCTTGTCATGGACGGACCATTACCTCCTTCAGGCCAGTCTTCTAGCGCACCCCCTCCAGAAGGGGAAAGGACCAGTTAG
>QEPC01004942.1:914357-940586 GCA_003113815.1 Sphenodon punctatus
ACAAGGTCTTTGGTATTTCCAGCTGGCCTGTGGTGTCCGTTTTTAATTGCCTTGCTTGGACCATTGTGGTCTGTGCCAAAAAATGTGCCATCTTTCTATGTCCTATGCCAAAAAGAGCTTCTGTTCCCAGTCTCTTGGGGGTGGCTGGTGGGGAACAGGGGTAGAAAATCTGGTTGCTGTCATTTTGCAGCTTTTTTCCAGGTTTCTTCTTTGCGGTAGGGGGGGGGGGGGATTCCTTTACAGTGCAATAGCAATATATAATCTACCATTCAACTGTACTTGGAAATGCACGCTGCAGTTATTTTGTTGTGGCCCTGAGGTTTTGTATATGTTAAATATTTGATCAGGTTTTGGAATAATTTTGCGGACACTTGCACTAGTTAGTACAAGCTCGGCCTACAATGGACAAACCCCACCCTAGAACTCTGCCAGGAATAAGGTTGCGCTGGCCCGCCGGCAGCTTTGCTGCCACCGGGCCGGCCGGCCTTACTGCCCCACCAAGCTCTAAACCCACCAGCCGCCACTGGGGGGGCGGGGTTAGTGGTGGGAGTGTGCAGGGGAGAGCATCTGCCTGTCAGGCTAGTGACACGAAACCTGTGCACGGGGATGCACAACTACGATAGGGAGCTGCCCGTTTATTAGGCTCCAAGCGCTAAACATGTGAGCGGGGGCTGCACGGAGAGAACTCTGACCCCAGAAGGCTATCGTCTCGTTTGTTAACAGCCACTGTATCAATACATCTGTGTAGATCTTGTCTAATAAAATTTCTTGAACTAACCACCTTTCACTTCCCCTGAAGGACTTCAATAGTGGGCAGGTGAATTAATCTTAAATCTGCTTTGGTAAATGCTGTCAAGGAGAAGTTGTCAGGCAGTTCCCAGTTTCCCAGCACAAAGGCTGCTTCAGTGAGTTGCTTTACTGCAGTTGCTGCAGCAGGGGGATTGACCTCTCGGTACACTGGCTTTGTCGCAGGCACTGCAGCACAGACAATTTGTTTAAGCACACATAGTGGTAATCTAAAAAAAAATCTTCTTGTGTAAAAGTGGGTCAAATTAATCCCATGCTCACTTTGTAGGTTGAACCTGACCCCAATGTGTTTAGCATTTAGCTATACCTACAGCTGAATATTAGGGATCAAATCATGGGCTGTATTCTTCATGTCAGCCAGTTAAAGTCAAGCACCACGCCATTTTGTTATAACTTACTGGCTTTGAGACTCAAACATTCAGAAGACTTTTTAAATAATAGTTGGTTATTAGTACACAGCCTTAGATTTATAATGCAGTTTGAAAGGAGACTGTATTAATATCACACTTGATATCTGCTTTGTGTGTTTCCATGTAAAATATGTACTGCTTGTAGAGAAAGCATACTGCTGTATTATAATGTCGAAAGATCAACATGGTAGTGGCAGAGTGAATGAAATTCTATCCAGGCTCACCTATCAACGAATTTTGTCAGTAGAAAACGGACTACTTACAACAGGGGTGGGGAACCTCAGGCCTGGGGGCCAAATGCAGCCTTTGGCAAATTTATATGTGGCCCCTTTCCGGTGCCTGGATCTGGACCCTGGACCCAGTCTCTACCCCCAAGCACTGAAAAACTGAGCTCCGGATAAGGGAGCAGAGAGTAGGGAATGCACACGAGGGTAGGCGACACATCCATGGCACAGATCCAAGATGTGGACCCTCCTTTTCTTGAATACACCTGTTAAGCACCCCCGCCCCCAACCTCTATGTGGTGCTCGGAGCTCTTACTATGGTTACATTATTAAAAACGGAGAGTAGCTCCTTTTTAATATCCCCGTTTGACAGTAGCTGAGCTGAGTAAACTTCATCTCCTGAATGTAAAACAAAATAAATTTGTAAATGAACACTTGAGAATGTAAATCTAAATCCCGAAGATGTCTGTTTTACAGGCAACATTATGAATGCAACTGTTCTCACCCTGTATAAACGAAACAAGCAGTAAATACCATTTAATTTCAGACTTACTATGAACTTGCAAAGGTAATTTCTGGGTGTTGAACACCCAGATCTTAAACAGCTGTAATTTTTAGAAATGTGTAGAACTGTAGGTGAGATGTTAAAGGCCATATGTCCTATCAAAAGAGACTTTCCATAGATTTGCGATCAGTCGTTTCTTAGGGTCATGATTTCATCATTCTTTGCATGGTCTCCTCCACTAGTGATTGACTGATAAATAGTGCAAAAAGAGATTTTTTAAATGAATTTAAGGAGTTTGTTTTTCTATTGTCCTGCTGCTAATTCCTCTTAATCTGTGTAAGAATGGTACTTGCAATACACAGACATCAAAATAACTAGTTTAAAATGTGTGATGCTTGTTTAGCTGTAATCGCCAACCTTTGGATTTTGCATAGAGCTACAACTTTACTGAGCACGTCTGACTCAATTAACAGGAACTCTAGGAGCTAAATAGGATTTGGACAAGTTCTCATTCTTTTCTAAGATATGGTTAAGGTTGGTAGCAGCAGTTCTCCCAGATAAGCAGCAGAGCAGTCAGTTGTTTGAGTTAAACTTTACCACACCTTCTGCTTCCCTCTTTAAGTGGTCTGGTTTATTTTATTTTTTCTAAAGATTTTGTTCAGACACGGTGTGAGGGGTAGACGTATTTATTATTTTTTTTACATATATACCCCTCCCCTCCTGCCTCCGGCAGCTTGGGGTGGCTCACATCATATCAATAATTAAATTACAAATCACATCAAAATACAATACAATATAGCAAACAATTAAAACAATCCTTAAAATAATAAAAAAAGTAACAATAAAATGTGCTGAAGAACATCTAACCCATCCCTTAATCTCCCCCTACCCATCCCCCCCCCCAAACACCTGACGGAAGAGCCATGTATTACACTGACGGTGGAAGGTGAGGAGACCTGGACTGAGGTGGACACCCACCAGGAGCCAGTTCCACAACACTGGAGTGGCCGCAGAGAACACCCACCTGTCAGTCATCACCCACTGATACTGTGGGACCTCCAGGAGGGTGCCCCCTGACAACCACAGCAGCCACCCAGGGACTTGGAGAATGAGGCAATCCTTCAAGTAGCTAGAGCCCAGACCATTTAGGGCTTTATAAGTCAAAACCAGCACCTTGAATCAGGCCCAGAACACTATAGGCAGCCAGGGCAGAGTCCAAAGCACTGGCATAATTTGGCCAGCCCCAGCAAGTAGACAAGCCGCCACATTCTGTACCAGCTGCAGCCTCCGGACCATCACCATGGACAGCCCCATGTAGAGGCCATTATAGTAATCTAACCCTGAGGTGGCAAATGCACGAATGACGGTAGTGAGGTGGAGTCAGAGACATATGGGCAGAGCCGTATCACCAGATGTAATTGGCAAAAGGTGCTCCTGGCCAAAGCCGACACCTGGAGATGCAGGTGCAGCTGCACATCCAGGAGCACCCCCAGGCTCCGTATCTGAAAAGCCAATAAGGGGCGGACCCCGTCAATGACGGGCTTTTCCCCCCTCGCCCAGATCACCGGCCCCACCAACGAGCATCACCCCTGTCTTGTTAGGATTAAGCTTCAATCGGCTTGACCTCATCTAATCCCCGACAGCTGCCAAACATTGGGAAAACATCAAGACTGCAGGGCCTGGGTCGGATGAAAAGGAGAAGTACAATTGAGTGTCATTAGCATACTGATGACAACAACCCACCCACCCCAATCTGTGTACAACCTTTCCCAGTGGCTGCATATACACGTTCAATGAGAGAGGGGACAGCATAGAACCCTTCGGGACCCACGTGGGAGACCCCTACGGGATGAGGTACAGCCCCCCAGAACTACTCGCTAAGATCTATTTCATAGGAAGGAACGTAACCACTGTAAAACGGTCCCATTCACCCCAGCTAGGTTTCGCAGGCGAGTCATCAACACCTTATGATTCACTGTCAAATGCTGCTGATAGGACAAGATATCGCATAATATCTCTAGAGTTACTATGTAGTAACTTCTGAATTACTGTAGTAGCCATGTGGTAGTGAGAGGTAGCTATTATCTTTTTAGGCAATAAAGACAAAATAATAAATGATATTTTTTTTATTGGACCAACTACAGTTGGTTTAGGTATGCAAGCTTTCGGACCTCACAGGGTCCAAGCTTGAGGTCTGAAAACTTGCATACCTCCACCAACTGTAGTTGGTTCAATAGATGTTATCGCTTTACTACTTTGTCTCTATTGCCTATATTTGGTACCAACATGGCAAACCCTTCTCTTTATCTTTTTAGGGTGATAGAGGGGCAGTGTTGAGGTATGGATGTAGTACAGACTTGCCGTGTAGCACTGTCAACACTGAATGCTTGTTTGTGATAAACCCGTCACTCTCAAGACTCCAGGAATCGCACAAACACACTTTACCGCATCTGACACTTACCCTCAGTAAACCATCTGGCTCTCTCTCCCAAGGAGTACATTACCCTTGTGTAATCAGAAAGGAGCAACATTATTATTATTTTTCTGAAGTCTCAAGGTGGCTCACAGTATATAAAAACAGAATACAAATGAGTATAAAATGAAATGTTAGTGTCTGGTAACATTCACACCATTTTGCATGAACGAGTCAGACATAACCTGGGAAGCAGGTGCTGGTGAAACTGAACCCAACTTCCTTAAAGGTGTGATCTTGGAACAGACATTCTGGGACATGCATTTATTCAGGACTGGTAGTAACTACAAGTTTCTGAAATCATTAACCATACAGCAAACAAGGAAAGATGTTTTTTAACCGTTGTATTCTAGCCTGTTGCTGTTGGTTTCCTTCTAATAAAATTTCTTCAAGATAAAATTTCCTTCTGATAAAAAAATGTTCTTCAATTTCTTCCTTCAATTTCTAATCTTCATTTTAAAAAAATTTTGTACTCAGGAATCTTAGACATTATTTTGAATTTATATCCCACCCTTTTCCAAAAGGACACAGGGCAGCGTAAAACAAATAAACACAATAAATCACTTTAACCTCATCCAAACAACCAAGCCCTTAAACCCACCCTACACTACAATAAAACCTAAAGTAAAACACAACCACCAACACAACTTCACATTCCTACCCTTTACAACTCCCTTGCCTCTCACCCAAAGGAATCCCCCACCCCATCCTCGTCTATCTATCCCTCAGTTCCTCCCTCAATGCCCAAATCAGGAAATGTACATAGAAATGGCTTTATTGTTTAAAACTGACCAGTAAATTTTATTTAAATTAGTTCAAAGTTACACTGCTTATAAAGACTTGACATACAACCATTTTGAACTCCGTTGCATCAGGGGCTGGTGACACCTGACTATATGCAAGTGAATCCAGGCAGGTATGCTCAACATCTGATAAAAATCCACGGCGCAATTAGGCTCCAAAACAAAACCACCACCACTACATCATCATTTCTATAGTGCTATTAGATGTACGCAACTCTTTACAGTCACAGATTTTGGAGACAGGTCCCTGTCCAGTGGGCTTACAATCAAAGTTGAATAAGGATGAGGGGAACACAAGGAACACTCTCTCTCTCTCTCTCTCTCTCTCTCTCTCCCTCCCATTTTACAGACGGGGAACTGAGGCGGAGAGGTTACTTGCCCAAGGCCACCCAGTGAGTTTATTGGCTGGGATGAGATTTGAACCAAGGTCGAAGTCCAGCACCTTATCCACTACACCACTCTGGCTGTCGTCTAGTCTGTTCCTCTAGCCTATTCCCTTTCTTGCACAAAACTCAAACTCTTCAACCTCAGAAAGACAGCCAATTTTAATGTCCATTATAGATTTGCTTTCCTTGGCCTTGACTACTTATCTGAACTAGAGGTGAAAGGAGTACTCAACACAAGCGTGCTATGCATTAGATTCAGGTGTTGTGATCCAAATTCACTTGATCAGATATGCAACTTGCTCCTCTGTTGGATATGGTTAGTTTGGCAGACAGTTGGGTTGTTGGTTTGGGTTTAGTATTCGGTTGTCAGTTTGCTGCGGTCCTTTGTTCTATTTGGCCATTGGCTTGGTTTGGAACGGAACCAACAATTAATGTTGGAACTGGAACGGGACAGGATATCCACTCTGATGCAGACATTTGGCTGCCGACCAAAACAGGAGACCAGCAAGAAGAATCATCATTATTCCTTTCATCACTAATTTGAACCCACCTTCCTCTTCTGTCTCTTGTCTCCCTAAGTATGTTGTACCACTATCTGCTCCTTCTGTTTTGTCACTTTATTGCTTTATTTTATTGGACTCCTATAAGCCTTTCCATAGGTAGGACTGAAGAAACACAGAACTCTGAATTAATTGTTTTGAGATGGAGCCCTAATTATCACTTTTGTATGCCCTGGACTGTAGAAATAAATGGACATTACAGGATAACTATGGTGAAAGTATGGGGCAGTAATGGGGATGTACCTGAGAGATTATGGCAACAAGGAGATGGAGGAGCCAGAAGGGGTGAGGGGGATGATATAGGAATATCAATATGAAGAACCAACAGGCCTTTGCTGTGAACTAAATGCTGAATTAGTTCTAAGTGTATCTTTTAAAAGCTTTGGCCATTTATTTATAAGCATAGATTTAAAACCAAAAAACCACCTTATGCAAATTTGCCCAGCAGAATATTTGTCATTTCTAAGACAGGATAACTTGCTTTACCTTCTTTTTCCACTTTGGATATACATGAACAATTCTTGCAACATAATTATTGATCTTGCAAAGCTAGACACTTTTTATTTTTTCCTAAATAGTTTTTCTGTCTTTGATTAAAGGAGTAGGAAAGAAAATGGACAAACTAGATCCTGACATAATTAGAAATTCCTTTTACTACTAAAACTTGCTTTCGTTCTGTCATCCTGCTGGGAGGATTACATACCCCTGTACTATTCCGTTTCCACCAGTAGAGGTCAGTGAGGAAATATGGACTACTAGGAGTCATTGCTGCTCTAGCTTCAGCTTGTTGTGAAACCAATGTTTTTAAATCCAAATATCCCTGAATTTCAATTCTTGTTCAAAATTCATCATAATTATGCAAGAAGGAAGGCACTCAAAAGGGCAATTGCAAAAGGGGCATATATACATTATTGGAACATGTGGTAGTTGTGTCTAGAAATTACTTCTCAGAGAAATAGTCAAAGAAATTCACTATATCACACATTGTCACATTCCTAGAGATCTCCAGTCGTGGCTATTAATATCTCAGCAAAGAACTCACAATTAAACAATGATTTTTTATTTATTTTTTAATCTCATTTATTAACGTGGTTGTCTCAGGTCATATTTAACACCCTTGTCACATCGTTTCCCCCCCCCCCCCGTGTGCTGGTGGGGAGGTGCCCGTGCAAATGTCGTCCACCGTGGGTGTGAAGGTGGGGGGGCACCGCATCGCATGGGAACAGCGCCGCGGTGGGTGGGTGGGGGCGTGAATGCTCCCACGCTCCACCCAACACCCACACATGGAGCAGTGAGCTCCAATACTGGTTGCTCTGTGCATGGAGATGGGTATGCGCCTGTAGGAATGGCTGCACACCCACCTCCATCCACTGCGGGCACACACCCTTCTCCCTACCCACTGCAACCCGTGTGAAAAGGGCCTAAGACTTATTTCATTTATTTATTTGGATTTATACCTCACCTTTTCCCCCAGGCTCAGGGTATCTTACAGCATATGAAAATATAAAAACCAATAAATATTAACCATGCAAAATTATAAATTATAAACATTTTCCATCTCCTAAACCCTATGCCTGCCCACCAAAGTTCTAGCAAAATAAATAGATTTTACGCTGCCTTCTGAAGATGCTCAGGCTTTAGCCAATGTCCAAGGGAAGGGAGTTCTAAAGCTGTGGGACAGCCACTAAGAATGCCTCTCTGTGGACCTTTGTTGTTGTCTGGACCTGGTATGGTGGTGGAACCTGCAAGAGGGTGCCCCAGCTGTCCTAAGAGAGGATGGCAGCCATTGGCGGGAGATAGGGGTGAAGACAGTCTCTGAGATAAGCAGAGCCAAAGCCGTGAAGGGCTTTATAGATCTAAATCATATGCTGAAATATGTTTTTAAAAGTTGTTGTGGAAGATTCCATAATCTTCCCATAGTACGGAAGTTAACCTGAAAGTGCTTACAAATATTTCCTGTCTCATAATGGTGGCTAAATAGAAATGATATCATTGAGTATACATAGGCCATCTTATCTAAGAGATAAGGAGAGTTCTTTGTGTTAAACCAGTTTGGGCCTATCATGTGCTCAAGCTGAATGAAATATGATTGTGGTAAAGAATGCGTTTCTTTTCCAGACAGACTTCCTCTTTCCATTCCCAATAAAATTTCTTATACATTGGAGATGGATTTAGTTTCTGTAACCATGGAAGTGCCTAATGATACTATAAAATAGTTGTACTTGACAGTTATAAGCTATAGGTTGCTATCTTGATTGTTGAAGCCTTACATGGGTGTAGTTCTAGTTACGTGAAACTTACATGCATTTACTTATGTGCAATAATACCTACAATGAAGCAGTCTAGCTCAGCTGAAACAATATATAGACACTTGGTCCTGCTCCTGCTCCTGTCTCTGTGTCCCAAGGCTGTGGGCAATACTACTAGAAGAAATGTGAAGGATCACAAATGTCAATACAAAACTCACCTTTTTATCTTAGCTTTCCCACAATAGTCTTCATTTTCATTGGTGTCCACATGCAGCAAATAGAAAAAACACCACAACCTTAGGATTTTTTCCTGTGAGCGCTGCTGGAAAAGACACTATGGTTTTATTTCTCTTGGGCCAAGTTCACATGCCATGATGAATTGTAAGTGTGGAGATTCTAGGTGGCAATCTCCCTCTTGGTTCCAGAGCTACAGAGACAGACCGCACATCTAGTTAGGGTAGTTAAAGGACAATTTAGGGGTTTTTCTTATTAGAAGACAGACTTAATGGAACTAGGCAGAGCTTAGCTCCTTTCTTCAGGGAAGCATAAGTTAGCACCTGGCTGAAGAGGTTTGCTTTAGAGTAGATGTTTTCTAACAGAGACAACAGTAAGTGCTTTTAACTCCACTGTAACACCCTGTTTGTGGGAACAGTGGAGGTGTCAGTTAATTAGGAGGTGGTTCTCTCTTTTTCCACCTGATTTGACAGGTCAAACACTCATAATTTGAGTGGTCGAACCCCGATAAGACGGAGGTGATGGCCCCCCTTGTGGAGGGGATTCACCCCCTACTGGCCTCACAAGTTTGGGGGTCCTGTTGGACCCTGGCCTCTGCTTGGATTGTCAAGTGGAGACGGTAGCAAAGGGAGCCTTTCGCCAATTACATCTCGTGTGTAGAATCCAGCCATATGTTTCAAAGTCTGACCTGGCCACCCTCAACCGTGCATTCATCATCTCAAGGCTAAATTACTGCAACATGCTCTATGTGGGACTGCCCTTGGTGACAACTCAGAGACTGCAGCTGGTGCAGAATGCGGCAGTCCATCTCCTGATGGGGACGGGCTGCAGGGAGCACTTTACACCAGTGCTCTGGGGTCTACGCTGGCTGCCTATAGCGTTCCGGGCTCGATTCAAGGTGCTGGTTTTGACCTTGAATGGTCTGGGCCCCTCCTACATGGTCTGGGCCCCTCCTACCTGAGAGACCGCCTTACTCCCCGGGTCCTGGAGTGACCTCTGCGCTCTGCCGGGAGCACCTTTTTGGAGGTCCCCCGGGTCAACTGGGGGGCCACGATGGAGAGGGTGTTCTCGGTGGTCGCACCACAGCTGCGGAACTCCTTCCCAGAGGAAGCCCGTCTAGCTCCCAGCCTGTTGGCCTTTCGTCAGGCCTATAAGACCCGGCTGTTTGTCCAGGCCTTTGGGGAAGTGGGGGTGGGTTTGTTTGCCAGTGGTTTTCTACCTCTTTTATTGTTTTATGTTTTAATAATCCCCCTTTGTATATTGTGCTTTTTTTAAACTTATTTTGTGAGCCGTTCCAAGCTGCTGTAAGGCTGGAGGGGGCAGGATATAAATTGTTAAATAAATAAATAATAATTTAAAACAAAACTATTGGTATTGCATGGATAGCAGATAGATAAAAGTTACACACTGAACTTTTTTCAGTGATGTGACACACACCCACCCCCCCGAGGAGCTTAAATTGTATTTTGTAGGGTGTGTGTGTGTGTGTGTGTGTGTGTGTGTGTGTGTGTGTACACACGCACGCGATAAGGACTGATGACTTTAGAGACCGAACTCCTGTATTTACTCATTTGTAAGGTCCCAGACTTGAAGCGGTCCCTGGGACCCCAAGTACAGTGGCTGGCACCTCAGTGCCACCAAGGCACTCTGGCCAGGGCCCTCGGGCTTTGCTTAAAAGGCCCTCCCAGGGCTGGTCAGGCCACACCTCTCCCTTAGCCTTGTTCCATGCCCCCAGCCTCCTGGTTAGCTGCTGGCCTGTAGATGAGGCCAGCCCAAAGTCACAGAAAGCTGGGTGGATCAACAGTCTTCTTCCTACCTGCATCCAGTCAACATCCTGTCTGTCTCCCTGGATCCCAGTTGCCTTCCTGGTTCCTTGTCTAGGCTTTTGTCTGCTCCGTCCTGCCCAGGAGTGGTCTGCTGGATGAAAATGTGGTTTGGTACCGTTTGCAGTTCTGATTCCACAATTTATGGATTTAAATATGGATCCGTATTGCAGAACCATGTTTAAATCAATTAAACCCGGCTATGGTACTGAGATGGCGTTGGTGGCCTTGGTGGACGATCTCCGCCGGGAGATGGACGCAGGATGTTAGACTTTTCTGATCCTGCTAGATCTTTAAGCCGCTTTTGACACTGTGGACCATGGGCTGCTGTTGAGATGGTTACAAGACCTGGGGGGTCTGGATGGGACTGTCCTTTGATGGTTCCACTCATTCCTCTTGGGGAGAAGCCAGCAGGTGGTGCTGCGGGCTGAAACATCAACCCCCTGGCCCTTATCCTGCGGCGTTCCGCAAGGTTTGATCCTGTCTCCATTATTGTTTAATGTGTATATGCAGCTCCTGGGGGAGATCATGAGAGGGTTCGGGTTGCGATGTCACCAATATGCTTCTGCCTTCCGCCAGCTGTTTCTGGTACGGAGGCTGTGCCCATACATTTCCAGGCCCGACCGGGCCACCCTTATCCATGCCTTGATCACCTCGAGGCTGGACTACTGCAATGCACTCTACGTGGGGCTTCCCTTGTTTCTGGTTCAGAGGCTGCAGCTGGTGCAGAATGCGACAGCCCATTTCCTTATGGGGACTGGGCGACGGGAGCACATAACACCATTGCTCCGTGCTCTGCACTGACTGCCTATAGCATACCGAGCCAGATTCAAGGTGTTGGTATTGATCTATAAAGCCCTGCACGGTCTGGGCCCCTCATACCTCGTGGACCGCCTCCACCTGCCAACACCACCCCCAGACTCCGAACCTGCTGGGCAATAGGATTATGGACCCCCCCCACAAGGGGGGCCAGAACCTCTCCTGCCCTCCCCACCACCATCACCTCCGTCTTATCGGGATTTAGTCTGCTCTGCCTCATCCAATCCACCACAGCCTCCAAACATTGGGAAAGCAATGAGACAGCAGGACCTGGGTCAGTTGAAAACAAGAGGTACAGCTGAGTATCATCAGCATATTGGTGACATTGCAACCCGAACCCTCTCATGATCTCCCCCAGGAGCTGCATATGTTTCTGGTTCAGAGGCTGCAGCTGGTGCAGAATGCGGCAGCCCATTTCCTTATGGGGACTGGCCAACGGGAGCACACAACACCATTGCTCCGTGCTCTGCACTGGCTGCCTATAGCATACCGAGCCAGATTCAAGGTGTTGGTATTGATCTATAAAGCCCTGCACGGTCTGGGCCCCTCATACCTCGTGGACCCCCTCACCCTCTGTCCTCAGAGCGATCCCTTTGGTCCACTGGAGGCACCTTCTTGGAGGTCCCCCGGGTGAGATGGGGGGCTACAATGGAGAGGGCGTTCTCGGTGGCCGGGCCGCGACTCTGGAACTCCCTCCCGGAGGAAGCCCGCCTGGCCCCAGGTCTGCTGGCATTTTGTCGAGCCTACAAGACCTGGTTGTTCGCCCAGGCCTTCGGAGGGGAGGGTTGGGTAGCTGTGGGGGTGGGTGGATATGGGACTGTTTTTAATTTATTGATGAAGTTGTTTTTTAAATACTGTTTTTATGAATGTTATTGTGTTGTTGTAAGCTGCCCCGAGATGCCATAGGCATGAGGGGGTGGTGAAAAAATACTTATAAATAAAAAATTATAAATAAAATAAAAAGCTTTAAAATAATTTTTTTTAAAAAAAAATCCCTGTAATCCCTGTGCATGTGCAAAAAATGGCTGTTGGACCATTCTGCGCATGCTCACCGTTTTCCAAATTGGAAAAGGGCAGCTTGTCTGTGCATGTGCAAATGGCCACAGTGTATGCGCAGACTAGCTGTCATTTCCCAAAATGGTGGCAACGCTGCCATCGCCCTTTTGGAAAAGGATGCATATGTACAGAATGGTCTGGTAGCCATTTTGTGTATGCACTGTGATTTATTTTTTTAATGGTACATTTTCAGTTTGGTATGGATTGATCTTTAATGGGTCATTACAAGCCGTTACAGATTAATCTGAATCCATAAGACCACCCCCTGGTTCGCTTGCATGTTTCCCCATCTTGATGCTCCAACCCTTGGACTCTGTTCCTGTTCTGACTATCCAGACACCAGTTCTGATCCTGCATGACTCCTGGACCCTTGTGACCTGATCCTGCTTACTCTCCATGCCCTTGGCGTTTGGGTTCTTGACTCCCAATGTACAGGAACAACTAGGGACTTCCCTTTTATCAACTCTTGTTTTCTTAACTGCAAAGACTGGAGGTAGCACGGTACATGGTCATATATTACTTCATGATTTAACAGCCTAACAAATAAAAAGTCTGTAAGAAATAACAGTATAAGTAATGCTTATTGTGAAAACCGGGACATGGAACAACATTATAGTAAAGTTAATTAGTTTTGTGTAGCATATAGTAACATGTTAATTGCAGTGGCAACCCAGCAATAGGTTGACCTGTTAGCAACTGAAATTCAGATGCTTCTTCAAGTTTTTTAATTGACAAAGGGACCAGAGGTCAATCATATCAAAATGTGAATACCACCGTTGAGGCAGCAGAAATATTATCTAACTTTTGATGCATCGCTGATTCGTGTAGATTTAATCTTGCCTAAGAAGGCAAGACAAACGAGTTTTTAGCTGGCTATCTACATATATTTTATTTATTTATTTATTTATTTATTTATTTAATAAATTTATATCCCGCTCCTCCTGCCATGCAGCCCGGGGCGGCTTACAACATAAAATATAATAAAAACAATTTAAAACACTCAATACAATATAAAAGTATTTAAAACCGGGCTAGCAATATATAAATAATAAGTTATAAGTTAGGTGGGGGAGATAACCCCCCCTCCCCCAAGAACTGCAGTTGTTGCAGCTATTATAGTCCTAAAGGTCAGAATTCAGTTTCACACATTTCAATTTCAAACTTTATGAATATTCACAAATATAAATGTAGGTAATAACATGCACAAAAGGGTCTACTCTTTAATAATTGGCTTTTAGAGAATGTCTCCAGTGTTCTGCTCTGAAAAGTTAGCGTTGTAGGTCTTAATAGGAAGATTAATTATAAAACTCAAACGGCAAGTATTAAATCTTCACTTAAGGAAATTAACCCTTTCTGGAACAGCCAGGGATTGCGAAAATGGTATTTCCTTGCTACCGAGTCTGTTGAGTGTTTGGCAGAACAATGCACAAATTGGCAGCGTTTAAACTAGTTTGATTTTTCTCTCTCTCTAAACAGGTTTGTGAAAAATGCACCTTTGTGGCAACTAAACTGTGGTAGGAAAATGGACTTTATTGTACTGTACTTGGTCCAAAATGAATAGCTGCTTTTATTTATATATATATATATATATATATTTAAGCCCCTAGGGGATTTGGGGGGGGGGGAGGTATTTTTGTTTGTTTGTTTGGGTATTCAGTTGAATAACCAAATATCCAAACAAAATTGAATGAATTAACTGTGAAACCAGCAAAAAAAACCCTCCAAAGTGAATATCTGAATGAAGTTGGTATCAATAGTGTTTTCTACCTGATTTGTGAGATCTGGAGCAAAGTGGGCGAATTTGACAAATATGGTATTTGCAGTGAATACTCACTTCAGCATTATGTTATACATACAACTTGAGACAAACATTTAAAAAATGGCCGGAATACCACAAACTAAAGTCAACTGGCCTTTTGGAAGGGAAGGCCATCATGAGAATGAAGAAATGCAAATAACATATTAGTTGCATGTAGCACACTCTTTCATTGTGGCACAAGTGGTAATCAGAAGCCACTGTCAGAGAATCTCAAAGGTACTTAAGGGACTTGGGCTCCAACTCATGGAATTCCAAGGAGATTTAGGGTGAAAACAGCATAATGCTAACTCCACTTTAACAGTGCGTTAACATTTCTTATGCATGTTGCAGGGATGTATTGGTGCCCTATGCAGCTCTGCAGCATCCATAAGAAATGTTAAAGTGGAGTTAGCACTTGAGTCTCTTTTCACCCGTAGTCACCTAGATACCTCTGAATAATCCAAGCTCAACAATTATGAAATTCTTGTGCACACCTAGATACACCCTCAAAAAGTACATCTCTATGAAATTGAGAAAAACTACTACATAATAAAATGGAACTGTGAGAGGCCATATCAACAGAGAAAGTTGGGAGCAGCACTTACTAAAGGAATCTTGAGGAGGAGAAGGAACTATGGATCATAAGTGCCATACTGGGTCATACCAATGGTCCATTGAGTCCAGCATCCTGTCCCTGATGGTGACCACCCTTGGTCGCTTCAGAGAAGTACCCAACAGGTCATGCTGGAGAAATCCATTTCCTGCTACTTACCCCCAGCGCCTGAAAGTCAGCAGTTGTGTCCCTTGACCTATTTGGCTAATAGCCGTTTATGGACCTATTCTTCAAGACCTTATCCAATCCTTGTTTAAACCCAGCTGTACTGCTGGCCTTCATGACCTCCCCTGACAACAAGTTCCACACGTTAATTGTATGTTGAGTGAAAAAGTTTTTGATTTGTTTTAAATGTGCTACCAGCTATTTTAGAATCATGGAGTGTCCTCTAGTTCTATTATTATTTATTATTATTATTAACAAACATTTATATAGCGCCAGCAGTGTACCTGGCACTTTACAAAGTAATAAAATAGACACGGTCCCTGCCCCTAGGGCTTACAATCTGAGAGACAGGAGCTGGGGGAGAGACTTAGGAAGGGGAACAGAGGGAGAGACAAGGGGTCTAACATTCATGAAGATGCGAGGTCTCAAGTGCACGTACTTGGCTTGGTTACGATGAGAATGACAGCAGGCAGGTCCATGTTGCAAGGATAAGGGTAAACCGATCGTAGGTATAGGAATAGTGGCTCAGCAGGATAAAGAGTCAGACAGAGCAGAGCGAAAGAGGTGAGTTTTAAGGAGAGATTTGAAGGTATGAAGGGAGGGGGCAAGGCGGATGTGGACAGGGAGGGAGTTCCAGGCATGGGGGGCAGCAAGTGAGAAGGGACGAAGGTGCTTAGGGGAGCAGGGAAGGCGTGGAAGGGTGAGAGAAGGGATAGAGGAGGAGCGAAGTGCACGGGCTGGAGTATGGAGGGCGATAAGTGCAGAGAGGTAGGGGGGAGCATAAGTAACAGCTCCCTAGTTACTTGCTCCACACCACTCATGATTTTATAACGTTCTGTCCTATCCCTTTTTAGTCTTCCCCAAGCTGAAGAGCCCTAAGATTGTTAGTTAACACTAATAGGCCAGAACTCTTTAATTTTGTGGATGGGCATTTCTTGCCTAGCCTCCCCCTCAAATTCACCTTGCCTAGCCTCCCCCCACCCTAGTATACAGAATTTCAAGGTGTAGCTGGTGCACTTTTGAAGGAGTCCTGTTCTGGAAAGAACAAAGAGAAATCTGTACCAAGGATCTGTTACACTGACTGACTTTTGGGTGAGTGTAATGACTGAATTAGAAGATGTGTGTATGCTGCTTCTGTTTTCCGATTGCTGCTTGCAAGGTGGGATTGCCAGCACTGGCCTTCCAGTGAGTACAGGATTAGTTTGGTCTGCTCTTTGACTCTGCTGTTTTGGCAGGAAGCAAAAATTTTGATGATTAATATTTTGAAGCAGATTTTTTACACGCTGTACCATCTAGGATCGGGCTGTCCAACTGGCTGTTCCATCTTGCCCAGGGCCTTCAAATCCAATTTTATTACGTATCAGGATATTTTAATAAAATATAAATTTCCGGAATGATTTAATGCAATAACAACTTCAAAATTATTTCCTGTTTTAAGTATTGGTTGTAGTCTCTAGTTGTGGTTGGGTTTTTTAATCTTGTTTTTGTTTTTTAAATCTGGCTCAGTTTCTTGTTGGATAGATTTTTCTGTGCAGGTAGTTTGGATGTGGTGAATTCTGCATTGGTGCAAGGGGCTGGCCTACATGGCCCTCGAGAGTATTGTCGAGCTCTGACATCCACTTTAACACCGCTTTTACATTTCTTATGCATGTTCTGGAGTTGTGTAGGGCACCAATATAGCCCTGAACATGCATAAAAAACGTTAAAGCAGTGTTGAAGTAGAGTTATGTGTTATGTCTTTTTTCACTCACTGACTACAAACTCTGCATATTTAATTCTCACAGTTTATGTTGATACGTTTGAATCCCTACACTATAAAAAATAACCTATACTGGCCACGTGAGTTTTTGGGGGTACACCAACCGACAGAGAGATAGCAGTGGAGGAAGATCCACCATAGGATACTTTCTTTTCTTTCTTTTAACTGTTATTTACTTAGCCAAAGGCCATTATAAAACATATTACAAAATCATAACACAAGAGACCATAAGATACACTGAATGTGCAGTCGGAGAGGTAAGAAGAGAACTGAGATAGGATGGAATCCCGAAAAACAAAGGAAGAGAGAGTGTCAAGGAGAGTATGGTGGCCAACCGTGTCAAAAAGCAAGCAGAAAGGTCTAGGAGGATGAGAACAGAGTAATGGGCCTTGGCCTTGGCCATGAAGCAGTCATTGGAGACTTTGACAAGGACTGTCTCCATGGAATGTAGAGGGCGGAAATCAGATTGGAGTGGATCAAGAATGGCCTAAGTTGTGAGGAAGCTGAGGTAGTAGGCATGAATGGCACTTTGAAGCAGTTTGGAGGTAAAGGGAAGAAGGGAAACGGGGCAATAGCTAGCAGGGCAAGTAGGTCCAGTGAAGGGTTTTTTTTGTTTTGTTTTGTTTTTGAGGAGTGGTGTGACCACAGCATGTTTGAAGGCAGCAGAGAAGGTTGCAGTAGAAAGAGATGAATTGAGGATGCAAAAGATGGACAAAGATGTTGCATAATTTTGGGGAAAAAGCAGGCTCAGGCTTAGACAAATCTCCAAGGGAAGGGAATTCCATAATTGTGGGGCAGCCACCAAGAACACCACGCTGCATGCCCTTGCTGTAGAAACTTCAGGGGCAGATAGTACCTTCAAGAGGGTGCTCCCAGCTGACCTTGGAGGCTGTGATTGAACATGAGGGAAGAGGTGATCTTTCAGATATGGAGGAAGAAATTACTGACTATTGATCATCTTCATAACTTCACAAATTCCTGTGAGTCTAGTTGTCATTTAATACATGAAATTATCACCATGTATGCAGTAACTGAATATTCTTTTTCCCTTCCCCATAGAACTGAGCTGTTGACTTCCTCTTCCAGATGAATTTTCTTCCTATTTTGAAATGTTTATTTTCAGAAAGGAAAGTTTAAAAAAATAAAGAAATCATCAGCACTTTTTCTGGGGGGAAAATGGCTATAGTTTCAGATTTTTATTCCAAGATATATATTTTTTCATGGAGAAGGGACCCAAACTAAAAATATCCATTTAAAAAGCTTCATCCTGGAAAGAATGATAAAACACTTCAATGTTTTTTTTTAGTATACATTTTTCTTTTTGACCAGGTCTCCTCAAAAGACCATGAACACTAGATCAGATGTATACATCTTGTTAAACGGCCACAGTACTTTTCAGATGTTCTTTTGACATTGTATCTAAAACATTCTATCTAAAACTGCATCAGCTCCCTATATATTTATTTTTGGGGGGAGGGGGTGGGGTGAATGTTCTGTTTTTAAAGCACATGCCTTTGACCTGCTAGTTTTATTGTGCTGGGATACATCTTTGACCTATCAGCACTACAGTTGCTACATGCAACATGTTAGAGCTTCCTGCTGGCCAGATCTTTTGTTGCTTAAAAACAATAGCGCAGAACTCACTCTCCAAAAAGAAAAGCCACCTGGCACACACCCAAACTCCTGGTGAAAATATCATTTTGTATTTGTTCCTTCATTCTGAATATTTATTGATTGATTTATTTATTGCAAGGCACTGAGTCACAATAGTGGTCTTAATATTGAGAAAGCATTCTGCTTGAATAATACACTTGGAAGTGTGGGTGTATGTGCAGGGGCTGAGGAAGTGGAAGGAAATGCTCCTGCTGTTGGTGCTTTGTGAAAAACTGTGCCGAAAGCTTCCATTTGATGACACAGTCTCCTTGCTGTATCCTCCGAGTGCAAGTGGCTGCAAGGGCTGGTGGGCTTGTTCACATGAAGTTGATTTTGTTTCAGCTCTTCCTCAAGCCCCTATCCCACCAGATTCTTGGCAAGCACTAGGACCTATTTGAAGTTGTGCAAAAGGAAAAGTGTTCTTTTGACTGGAGTACTTTTTTATTATTTATTTATTTATTTATTTATTTATTAGCTAGCATTTATATAGTGCCATATAAATAGTTAAATACGGTATGAGGGGGATACTGCCCACCTTCGCTCATGTGGCTGCACCCTGTGTATTGTTTCTCAACAGCCTTCAACAGTATGCCCTTCAACAGTATGCCCTTCTCCCAACCCCCCCTTCCAACCCTGTAAAAATCCATTTTTCACCATTGTTTGGCATTCCTATAGAAATGTGGAAGTAGGTATTAATATTAGATGACCAAATAACTGTGTGATAAACAGCAATGTGTGGACATTCAAAAGAATGATCAATCAATAAGAGACTGTTTGACACAGACTCTCCTTTCCTTTACGTAGTATGCTTGGGGTTCTATAAAGTTTTATTAAATATATACCTGATGAAAGAACAGATCAGCCAAACCGATATAGTGCAACAGCAAGGAAAATATAAGGTATGTGTTCTGATAACACTGGCTCTTATACAGAGGCTGGTGTACATTTTGAACAAGGGTTCGAATGCTCACATGCAAATCTGTCCCATACTGTTAGCGGTGCCATGCTACTGAAAAGGTAGTTTTTTCTCCTATGTATGCAAGTTTTCAGACTTTAAGACTGGACCATATGTAAGTTGCATAGCCAGATGTCTTTCGAAAGCTGTTTTGGAAGGCAACTGAATGTTCTTAGCCATATTACTAACTTCTAACCAATAGGATTTGAATGATTCTGTACCAAAATATACACCCAGGGCTGACCTTAGAATTTGCAGGGTCCAGGGCAAAGATAAAATGTGGTGCCCCTCGTAGCCCCTCCCTCTTGGTGGCACCATCCACGGGGCCCTAAAAGTGGTCGTGCTTGGGGCCCTGTTGGGAGGGACTGGGGCCCCCAGGTCCTGCCCTGGTGAAAAGAGGGACCGGTGCTGGGCCCCCGGAAAGAGTAGGCGCCCGGTGGTCGCCCCAGAGCTCCCTGTGGTAAGGCCGGCCCTGTATACCCCCTCTGTTTGTATCCAGCAATCTTGTGATGCGATATGTAGCTTATCAGTAACCAAAGAGGAGAATTTGTTTTCAGTGTATGTGGTTTATTTACAGGAATGAAAGCAAATACCAAATTTTGGGGAGAGATTAATTTCTTTAAGCACATCCTTTTTGAATTGTCTCATAATCTTGACCCCATGAAGACTTCGCATATTTCAAGATGTTGGACAGAGAAAAGAGAATCTTAGCTACAATACTGTGAGGTAGATTCTGCCAGAATCTCGTTTCTATTTTTATACAAATGTATATATGTTCAAATAATTACTGTGATTAAGCTTAAAAAAGTAATAACCATAAATTTATTTATGGTTATGATTATAAAAAAAGTAATAATTTTCAATGGCAAAGGTGCTGTTCGTCTGTCATGACCTTAAAGCCACAGCGGATGTAAGATGCTGCTGGTCCTTTCAGTGCATAAAGCATCTCTGTCCTGCCCTGAGTGTTTCAGTATTCAGGATGTGAACAGGAAGTGTGCTCAGCAAAGTAAAAAAGAGAAATATGTGAGGTTAAACAGCAGAAAATGAACCAAGCTGTTTGTAATCAAATATCCTCAAACTGCCTTCACCGGTAAGTGAATCCACTGCCTTGATGGGACAAAAGTACTTAGACAAGTATCAACTCTAACTTTCATTAGACTTTTTCTTATATTTTAGTTCTGCAGACTGCATCTGCTCAGTAAAATTCTAATGATTAAAGTGTTGAAAAGAGAGGCATGCGGTTTTATTAACCAAAGTGTGACTAATACTGAGAATGAGTGTGACGTGTGCTGGGAGGGGTGTAATGTGTGATCATTTTCAGGGTGCTGTAGCCAAAACTGGACACCAATTCCACATTTTGACACCTCATTAAGTTGTCTGACTTGGAGCTGGACAAGACAGTGTCAACATCTGAAAATACACTGAGAATGTACAGCTAGATATGCATTTGGCCTCCAAACGTGTAAAGAATTCATCTCTTGGTAAAAGGCAACATTAATACAATCCCTCTGGCAGTTTATGAAGAAACAAAGAAAGCACTTGGCAGGCACATGCCTGTAGTCGAGTGCAGGTCAAAGAGCACTTTTCTCTTGGTACTATCTGGAGCATGACTTTGCATTAGAAAAGGACAAAATCTTCCTTCAGGGCAAGTAACATCTGGAGGCTGGAGTTTCATGGTTGACTGAAATTCTGAAGTGCTGAGTGTGGTGGTAGAGCAGACTCTCAATAGCCATAAGCTGAGCCAGTGGTTGTGATCTGTATTTAAAGTGTGAACAAAGCATCCCTGCATTTGCTTTGGTGTCCCTTTTTATTGCTGCATTACAGCAGCTGCTGTCCACTTACTCAGCTCATCCACAGAGTTGCTATTGGCACACTTACTGTAGGAGTGTCTGTTTTGTAAGAGAATTGATAATAATCCAAGACAAGCGGCCTTTTGTGTGGGCTGCAGCCCTACAAAAAGTACTGCAGCTAGTTATGCACCATATGAACATGATCCTGTTTGAAATATAGGAGACATATCACCATTTTTACCAATTAGCTTTTGAAAAGCATCCTCTTGTTTTTGTAAATCATTTTTTTGACCTGTAAATAAATGCAAGTGGTAAATCTAATGCTGCACTTGATACCATAGGAAAATCTTATGTAGCATGTCAACTATTTGTTGCTAATAAGGGATGTGGTGATGCTTAAGAGGGCATCTGATAATCATTTCGCAGTTCTTGTTACAAAATGAGTATATGCATGGTGTATGTATGTTAAGGTGCTCAATTAAAGCAAGGATGACTGTCTTGGTAAGACTTTTGTTGGTAAGACTTTTGCAGATGTCATTTGGCAATTAAAGAAAAATGTGTGGAATAATTTTCAAGGGTCTTACAATATTTGTAAAATGTTGCTGCTTGGTTTAAGTTCACAGTACGATTTTTGTCAAAGGGAATATGTTTTTGGAGAAATACCAAAGATCAGAGACCACCAAAATAGGGGTCATGCCATTTGTAGATGGGGCTGTGATTGTGATTGATATGATATAGTGCATCTTTGCTGTCTGGAGTCATACGATTATAATTAATTTTCAAAATAGGGTCAAGCAGACAGAAGGTTTGGGAACTGCTGCCTAAAGTTCATCCTTCATAGCAAATGAAATGTCACCAGTTAAGTATATTATTGTATTAGCACAAACTAGAAAAACTGGTTCCAAACGCGATTCTATTTCAGTAGTTTATCAACACTGCTGTGCACTAAGTGGCAAGATTTGAGCTTATCCAATGACTATTTTCATAATTCTTTGAATAATGTGGATGCTGTTAGCTCCGTGTATCTGAGCTCTTCATAAGCTGGTCATATCGCTGCATTTCCAGAGCAATTCTACTTAAAAGGAAATAATGTTTTGACATTTGCTGATTCCTGAGCCTATGCCTATGAATCTGTGCTGTCAGCATTTGAGCCTAAATCCTTTTATATTGCATTAGGTCTCTTCTTTGAGGGAGCACCACTTACTGAAACTAATATTTTGCAGATCAGCACTAAAAACCATGAAAATTGAGCATCTTATTATGGCTTTGGTGGGCTGAACTTTTAAAAAATGGAAATGAGAACTATATTTTAGCAGTTACGGGATAGTTTACTGGAAGAGCTTCGATACCTTAGGTCCGTTATTGGCATTGAAGTACTTCGGAGATTGTGGAGCCACTTCTGCAATCTTCTGTGCACGTTGAGTAAGTTTGCATCTTTGATCGTTAACAAGCAAGATATTAACTCACAGTCCACACCAAGTGGGTGTCCACCTTCCCGTTCATTGGGTGTTCATCTGCACCCCACCCACCATACCTGCAGCCCCCACTCTCAGTTCCGTATCATAACCTTTTCAAACTCTAAGGCGAGCCGTCTGAAGCTGAATTCTGACAAAATGGAGGTGATGTTAGTGGGTAAGGCAATGGGTGTGGCGTCCCTCTCATTGATGGGGTTAATCTGCCCCTAGTCTCCCAGGTTTGTAGTCTGGGAGTGCTCCTTGATTCCCAGCTCCGCTTGGATATCCAAGTGGGGGCTGTGGCGAGGAGTGCATTTTGCCAATTACATCCGGTGTAATGGCTTCGGACATACATCTCGGACTCCTACCTGGCCGCTATCATCACCTCATACCTCAGGGATCGCCTCGCCCTCCACGCCCCAGAGCGGCTCCTTCGGTCTGCCGGGGGTGCCTTGTTGGAGGTCCCCCGTGTTAAGCGGGGGGCCACAATGGAGAGGGCATTCTCGGTGGCCACGCCGCGCCTTTGGAATTCCCTCCCAGAGGAAGCTCGCCTGGCCCCGAGCCTTTTAACATTCCGACGAGTTTGTAAAACCTGGCTGTTCGCCCAGGCCTTTTGAGAGGGTGGGTTAGCGGGTTTTTATCCTCCTACCCTTCTTTATTATTCTTTATATTTTCTTGTTGTCCTGTCCCTGTTTTATTTGTGAGATTTTTATAACTGTTTAAAATGTTTTTAAAAGCTGTTGTTTTTTAAAAATTTGTTAGCCGCCCTGAGCTGCTTGCAGGAGGGGCGGGGTATAATATATTAAATAAAATAAAAATAAATAAAATAAAAGACTAGAATATTTAATGTGCTCTATGTGGGGTTACCCATGGGGACGGTTCGTAGACTGCAGCTGGTGTAGAATGCGGCGGCCCGTCTCAGGTCATCCTGAGCACATTACACCAGTGCTCCAATACTTTTATTATTTATCACTACCTAAACTATCACATTATTTCTTTGTTGATCATTTCTTTATTATCATGATTCATTGACAGTTTTTTCAAGATGCCTTCATTCTGTCATTTATATGTATAAAAATGGTATACTCGTTGACAATGTCAGTGTAGACATCTTTATACAATCAGTTGTACACAATGCAATTCTGCGCAAAAGTACGGAGTGAAAAGTATAGAGTGAAAAGTCTGCAACTTTTCACTCCGTACCTTTCACTCCGTATGAAACATTGCAGGTTTTTGACGCCGTGTGAAAAGTCTCCAACTTTTCTTATGCTGTTTCTTTCTAACAACACAAATGGTGGTCAACAGGTGCTCGACTGCGCATGCTAAGAGAACTAATTTTTTTCATGTTTAATAGCTTGTTTTTGGCTGCACTAATTATTACACTACACCAGCACTTGAACAAGATCTCAAGCTCCAAGACTCTGAAATCTGGAGGCTCAGCTCAGGGGGGAGATCTTGATGATTCAAAATTGTCAGGATGCTGTGCATTTTGACCACAACCAGTTAACTTTTAAACAGTTATAACTTTTGATTTTCTGACTGGATCTCCTTCAAGCTTTGCACATATGATGGTCCCAGCAAATATAATATAAGTCACAGATAAATTTTCAGAACTGTAGCTCAAGTAGTTTCCTTAATATTGGGGCTTCAACAGTCCCCTGTTGATGATGGAGAGCAGTTCTGCCTTTAACTTTCTTGCAGCTACCATTGCAAGAAAATGCATATAATATATATGCACAAAGTCTGTATATCCAAAAGTTCTCCCTGGCTTCTAGTAGCCATTGTATTGGTGGATTCTCTATGGGGAATATTAACAAGTCCGAAAGGCTGTGACCCTCGGAGTTAAATCCTTACACCCCGAGGTCTCAACCTAGAAGTCAACACCTAAGATCTTCCTCATTTTTAGTACTTCTCCCCTTCCTTTCAGCTTCACCTGCCTTGGAATTCTTCTTCCTTCGACATTCTACATTCTGTTACCTTGACTCCCAGAAGCATACACTTTAAATCCAACTGATTACTGAAGAAGGCAGAAGCTGAAACGTTTAACTAAAAGATTTAATTTACCTCTGTTTGGTCATTCACTTTTTGACATATTTAATTACTAGTGATTAACAATATCCTTGTAGGATCCAGAGTACACTTGTCCATTGTCCTGTTCAGTTGCTTTTTAACATTGTTATAATGTTATAATAGCTGCCCCAAGCTGCTTTGGCAGGAGGGGCGGGGTATAAATTTGTAAAAAAAAAAAATAAAAAAATGTTAGCAACGCAGAATTTTGGGTGGTATGGAATACAAGCCAGAGCAGAATTTTGTAACTTAGGCCCCTGTTTCCTTCATTAGTATCTAATTTTAAGCTAAGTTGAGACATTTATGAAGTCAGTGTTGAAGTACCAGTTTAGCGTGACTAAAGAATGAGCTATGTTGTACAGTGCCTGTCAGATGAAAGCACTTGTTAAATTTAGAAACTTCTACTGTGAGCTCATAAGTCAAAGCTGCTTCAGAAGTATCAAAATATTCTCTCCTTTAAAAAAAGGAGTATGGTGAGGAAGTGGAAGATGACAAACTGAATAAATGCTTCTGCTGCTATAGCTAAGGATTTTTGCCAACAGACAATATTTATTTATTTATTTTATTGTATTTATTTTTCAATTTAATACCCCACCCCTATTGCTATCAGGCTGCCCGGGGTGGCTTACAATATAAAAACACAAATAAAATCCAATATAAAACATTTTTAAAACTGCCCAAAGAGAGCAACATTTAACACCCCCACCCCACTCCCACACCCCCTCCACCCTTTCACCCCTCTTCCCCCACCAAAAGCCTGCTGGAACAACCAGGTCTTGTAACTTTTCCAAAAAGAGGGGAGGTCCAGGGCGAGCCGCACCCGCACCGGAAGGGAGTTCCACAGCTGCGGCGCAGCCACCGAGAATGCCATCTCCTATGTGGCCCCCCGGAAGTCTTGGGGGACCTCGATCAGGACACCCTCAGACAACTGCAAGGTTCGATCTAACACCCAGGGGGTGAGGCGGTCCTGCAGGTAGGCAGGGTCTAGACTGTTTAGGGCTTTATAGGTCAAAACCAGCACCTTGAAGCGGGCCCGGAATGCTATCGACAGCCAGTTCAGAGCACGGAGCTCCGGTCTTATGTACTCCCAGAAGCCCAATCCCACCAAGAGACGGGCTGCTGCATTCTGCACTAGCTGCAGCCTCTGAGCCGTTGTCATGGGTAGCCCCATGTAAAGCGCATTACCATAGTCTAGTCTAGAGGTGATGAAAGCATGGATGAGGGTGGCCAGGTCAGAGTCTGAAACGTACGGCTGAAGCCACCAGATGTAACTGGTGAAAGGCACTCCTAGCCACAGCTTCCACCTGGCCATCCAGGCGGAACTGCGCATTGAGGAGCATCCCCCAGACTCCGTACCTGGGGAACCAACGCGGGACAGACCCCATCCACAACGGGGACCGATACCCCCGTTGCCTTATCCACCAGCATCACCGCCATCTTGTCAGGATTCAACCTCAGTCAGTTGACCCTCATCCAGTCCCACACAGCCGTCAGACACCGGGTAAGCACCGAGACTGCAGGGCCTGGGTCTGTTGTAAAAGAGAGGTACAGCTGGCTGTCATCCACATATTGATGACACCACACACCGAACCGCCTAATCACCTCACCGAGTGGCTGCATATACAC
>QEPC01004942.1:945344-961118 GCA_003113815.1 Sphenodon punctatus
GGGCCGAGACCATGAAGGGCTTTGTAAATCAATACCAACACCTTGAACCTGGCTCGGCACGCTATCGGCAACCAGTGCAGAGCCCGGAGCACAGGTGTTATGTGCTCCCAATGACCTGTCCCCAAAAGGAGACAGCTACTGCATTGTGCACTAGCTGCAGCCTCCGAACCAGGCACAAGGGAAGCCCCACGTAGAGCGCGTTGCAGTAGTCCAGCCTCAAGGTGATGAAGGCATGGATGAGGGAGGCCAGGTCCGGCCCAGAGACGAACGGACGCAGCCTCCGCACCAGATGCAACTGGCGAAAGGCAGCCTTTGCAACTGCCTCCACCTGCCGCTCCAGGTGGTGTTCCGCGTCCAGCACCACCCCCAGACTCCGGACCTGTTGAGCCATGGGAGGGCGAAACCCCCAATAAGGGGAGGCGACACCTCCCTCGCTCTCCCCACCACCATTACCTCCGTCTTATCGGGGTTGAGCTTCAGTCTGCTCTGCCACATCCATTCCATCACGGCCTCCAAACACTGGGATAGCACTGAGATAGCAGGGTCTGGGTCCTTCAAAAAAGAGAGTTACAGCTGAGTATCATCAGCATATTGGTGACAACGCACCCCGAAACCTCTCACGACCTCCCCCAGGGGCTGCATATATACATTAAATAATAATGGAGACAGAATGGAACCCTGCAGAACGCTGCATAATAAGGCGCGGCGGCAAGATGTCTCTTCCCCCAGCACCACCCGCTGGCATCTCCCCAAGAGGAATTAATGGAACCATTCAAGAACAGTTCCATCCAGACCCCCCAGGTCACGCAGCCGTCTCAACAGCAGCCCATCGTCCACGGTATCAAAAGCGGCCAAGAGATAGAGTAGGATGAGAAATGTTGAACATCCTGCATCCATCTCCCAGCGGAGATCGTCGACCAAGGCCAGCAACGCCGTCTCGGTGCCATAGCCGGGTCGGAACCCAGATTGAAACGGGTCCAGGAAACCGATGCTGTCTAGATGCGCCTGGAGCTGGATTGCCACTGCCCGCTCAATACCTTCCCTAAAAAGGGAAGGTTAGAGACAGGTCGGTAACTGGCGAGGTCATCCACGTCCAAAGATGGTTTCTTCAGCAGGGGGTGCACCACAGCCTCCTTGAGACTGGGCGACAACCTCCCCTGCTGCAAAGGCGCGTTCACTACCCTTGCCAGCACCGTCCCTAACGTCTCCCTGGAGGCTTTCACCAACCAGGACGGGCACGGATCAAGTTCGCATTAAGTGGCCCTCACAGACTCCAAGACTTCTGCTGCATTGGCCAGCGTCACTTCCTGAAACTCCTCCCACAAAGATGGACCAGACGGGGCCTCCCATCACCTCGCGCTCTCTACCTACTGCCCCTAATCCAGTGGCAAAGTCGCTCTGAATCCGAGCGATCTTGTCTGCAAAGTAGGTGACAAACTCCTCACAGCGGACCTGGGACAAGTCCCCATCCAGGTGGAGCGAGGCCGGACTAACTAACCCCCGCACCATGCAAAACAGCTCCGCCGGACGTGACTTCACAGACGCTATGAGGACAACGAGGAACTCCTTCCTCGCTGCCCTCACAGCCTCAACATAGGACCGCAAATGGGCCCTACGGAGAAGTCGGTCGGAGTCAGAGCGAGTACGTCGCCAGTGTCGCTCCTGCCTACTTGCTTCATACACCGCAGCCCCTCAGTAAACCAAGGGGCTCTGCGGTGACAAGACTGAGGCAGAGGGCGTCTCGGAGCCATCCTGTCGATGGACTTCTCCAGCAAGATGTTCCAAGACTGGACCAGCTCATCGACAGAGTGACCGTCCAGGCCCAAGGTCAATTCCCTCATGACTTCCTGGAACTGCTGGGGTTCCATCAGCCTCCGAGGGCAGACCATCCTAACTGGTTCTTACCCCTCCCTTCTGGAGGGGGTGTGCGGAGAGACCGGCCTGAAGGAGATAATGGTCTGTCCATGACCTGTCTCTTATACACATCTAGATGTGTATAAGAGACAGGTGCGGGGCTGATGCTGCACAGCATACCCGGCCGGAACGAGATCCGCCAGAGTTGGACCAGCAAACGCGTCCAGCTAGGTCTCGATGATACGTGCGAGGTCCACGGCCCCATCCAAGAGTGTGTCCTGGACAATCGGGCCTTGTTGACCACGGACCTCACATTCAACAACATCAACCCCCCACAAGTGGACCTTGGACCCGGCTCCTCCCTCACCCCCAGTGGGGGGGGGGTGGGAATCTGCACCTCCCTCAGACCCCTTGGTCCCCTAGGGATGCGAGCCATCCAACCCCATGGACCATACCGTCCATGCCCCAGAACCACCTATAGCCGCCCCCTCCCCCCCCGTCCACCACACCCCGACCCCCAAAACCCGGCTGCTTGCCCTGTGGCCTTCCCCCACTCCACCCGCCTACAACCTCCCTCCCACCCCCCTGGCCATCCTGCTGCCACCAGGGGCCGGTAGGGGCCATATCCCCCCGCCTGACTCCCTCTCTCACCGGGTATGGGCTCCTCCCCCCTCCCCACTTTGACGTTGGCTGGAGGCAGACCAGGTTTGATGGCACTGCTGAGGGTAGAAATAAATCATGCAGAAGGGGCCCCAAAATTACAAACTTGTCCCCACCCACAAGCTGAATTATGTACAGGAAGTGAAACTTCCAAAAATAGGTATTTGGAGTGCAAATGTGACTGAATTTTTGGTGCCTTTATATGTGTACTAGGTGGTCTTTTTTTACTACTCGTGCTATTAATCTAAAATCTGCAGCAGTAACAAAACAGCTTTGCTTATTGCGCATCCCACTGCAAGGAAACGGTTTTAAATGTATCAAGTCGCATCTTACTTTTTATTACTATAGCACTGAAGCTGATGCGTTGTTGTGTTTTCCTACTTAAAGTTTTGAATTTAACTTAACATTTAATATAGCTTTTGGGGGCTAAGTTTTAAAAGAAGGTTTGCTACAATGCAGCTGCAAGAGCGTTTGTAATGGATACTACATATTATGTAGTAATAATATTATTACTGCATATTAATACTTGCATCTGGACAGCATTTCCTTTTTGCTTTTGAGTCTTGAACAATTTAGATTTGTCCCTTTTTACCTTGTTTTTTTGTTTGTATGTACATAGTTGCATCTTTTTGTGTATATATAGACAATGAATAGTTTGTATCCAGTTTAGTAAAGGAAAGAGTTCTTTTAAAAACTTGTCTAGAAAATAAGCTTAGCTTGCACTGCATCGATATTGAAGGCTTTGTGATATCCACCTAGTCATACAATAAATGCTAATTATAAACCATATTAGTTTATATTCTTTTTTTATTAATGTTCTTCATGCCTTCCATAGACACATGCTAAATCATAATTTCTTGGACTCAAGTAATATTCATCCCATCAAGCCTGTGTAATGTTGTCATGTACTTAGCTTCAGGAAAGGTTTAGCTTGTTACACTTTCTTTTTCCAGTATAAAAATGTACTTAGCCTGTGGGTTTCTGTGTCTGACCGCCACTAGTATCAGCTAGCTAGAGCTCTAGTTTGCACAACTGTAGAAGAGAAACGTTATTGTGCTTTTGATCTCTTGTAGTGTATTTCTTAAGAACTAATAATGGTGGTGTAAAAAAAAACTTAGTAAACGTTATTACCAAAGCTGAAGCACCTTGTCGGGGGCAAATCAAAGGTATTAGAGAATGCCTATTCATTTATTTATTTAAATGTATATACTGCCCCTCCCATAAAGGCTCAGAGCAACTCACAATCAATAAAAACAATAAAAATAATTAGTCAATTAAAAATATCCCTTCAACCCCCCCCCCCCCCCCATACAACCCTCTCCCTGCCTGCCAAATGACTGGCCAAATAGAAAAGTCTTGCACTTCCTGAAGATGAACATGATCGGACTTAGATGAACCTCCAAGGGGAGGGCGTTCCATAATTGTGGGCAGCTGCTGAGAATGCCTCTGTGTGCGCTAGCTGTAGAAACTTTATGGGTCAATGGTACTCACAAGAGGGTCCTCCCGGCTGACCGCAGAGGCAACGACAGGACGTGAGAGGAGGCAGCAATCTTTCAGATACCTGGGACCCAAGCTATATAGAACGTTGTTATGGCATCCCATGGGATTTATAAAATAGTTACAAATAAAAGATGAAGTGCTTTGAGAGCAGTGTTAAGACCCTCTTTTCTTTCCCCTAATACTCTGTCGGGAACCCATGTTCATTGTGTTTTTCCCATTGCCACCAATGGGAAAAGCGCAGTGAACACACCCCTTCTCTCTGTATATGCCTACTAGTAGGAGGAATTAAATGGCAAATGTGAATTTCAGAACTATTAATTTGTAGGCGGCTCTCTTCTTAGCCTATAGATAAAAAGCTTGCACATTGGTCCTGTGTGTCGATGCCCGTCACCCAGCCTTAATGAATGATACCAGGGAATGACTTTCAACAAGCACTGACTTTCATATTACAAGGGGCCCACTTCTGTTCTCACTTGTCCATTAGTAATTTCACCATTTACTTGTGCAAATGCTAGAGCATTTTCTTTCCTTAAAAATTCCAACCATTGCTACCACCAGTGCAGCTCCACTAGTAATAGCAATGGTGGGATTGCCATTGAAGAGAGGATGCTGGTGTCAGTTAAATTAAGAGGCATTTTAACACTAGCACAGTCTACTCTGCACAGGAGCTTCCATAATTTCTGACACTGGTAGTTGTGTTACGGCCAGCCTACTTAAACTTTGAACTGTATGTAGAGATGTCTTTTAAGCATATAAGGTTTGTAGTAGCACAAATTCACAGTAAGACTTTCAAACTGATTGTTATTTATTATTATTACAACCATTTGTATAGTGACAGCAATGTACCTGGCACTTTATAAAGTAATGGAATAGATACAGTCCCTGCCCTAGGGCTTAGTCTGAGAGACAGGGAGGTGGGGGGGGGGAGATGAAGAAAGGGGAACAGAGGGAGAGACAAGGAGTGTAACATTCACGAAGATGTGAGGTCTCAGGTGCATGCGCTTGGCTTGGTTACATCGAGAATGATGGCTGGCTGGTCCGTGTGGTGAGGATATGAATACACAGGCCTCGGGTAACAGTGTTCTGAATGGAGGGTATCAGCAGGAGTTGGGTGAGGGGAGTGGTGATTTTCAAAAACTTAATTTAGTTTAAATTTCATTAGTAAGTCAGTCTTTTTAGAGATTTAATGTGGACAAGTGCAAAGTGATGGACATAGAGAAAAATAACCCAAACTATGAGTACACAATGCTGGGTACTAAGCGACGAGTTACCACTCAGGAAAAGGATCTGAGAGTGATTGTGGACAATGCACTGAAATCCTCAGCCCAATGTGCAGCAGCAGTTAAAAAAGCAAACAGAATGTTAGGAGTTATTTGCAAAGGGATAGAGAATAAAACTGAGGATGTCATAATGCCTCTATACAAATCAGTGCGAATACACCTAGAATATTGTATGCAGTTCTGGTCCCCCATCTCAAAAAAAATGTAGCTGAACTAGAAAAGGTACAGAGAATGGCAACGAGAATGATAAAGTGTATGGAACGGCTTCCGTACAAAGAGAGGCTTGACAAGCTGGGTCTCTTCAGCTTAGAGAAGAGAGGACTGAGAGGGGACATGATAGAGATTTATAAAATCTTGAGTGGTATGGAACGAGTAGATAGGGAATGGTTATTTACCCTCTCAAATAGTACTAGAACTAGGGGACACTCCATGAAACTAACTGCCGGCAGCTTTAAAACAGATAAAAGGAAGTACTTTTTCACTCAACACATAATTAACATATGGAATTTGTTGCCAGAGGACGTTGTCAGGGCCAGTAGTATAGCTTCATTTAAAAAAGGACTGGATAAGTTCTTAGAGAGTAGGTCCATTAATGGCTGTTAACCAAGTAGCTTCCGGGATGAGCTTCTTACTGTCGGGAGCTGGGAGTGAACAACGGGGAATGGTTTGTCTGTTGTGACTGTTTGTTGTTCTCCCGTGCGATCGAGATTGGCCACTGTTGGAGGACATGATGCTGGGCTTGATGGACCATTGGTCTGACTCAGTATGTCACTACTTGTGTTCTTATGTTTTTTAAATGGATCTCAGGATTTTTTGGAAACTTACCTTCTACCTTTTGCTTTAGAAGTGAAGGCTTTGAGTTATATCCTTCTTGCCTCTCACACAAATTGTTGTTCAATTATCTTAAATTGGATTCATTGCCAATGGGGCTTAGCTTTGTGATGCAAAACTTGCCAAAATAGGCATGAAGCCGCCTTATCTACTCTTGTAGTTGTAAGATGCTGCTGGAGTTAAAATGCTCGAGTTAATGTCCATGGAATATATGATTTCTTTGTTGTTGAAGCCAACTTCTCCTTATTGAAAGCTTTTACCCATTTGCGTTAATCTCTGTGAATAAGATTGAATTTGGGGAAGAATGTTCTAAAGCCTCAGTAGGGTAGTGTAAGTCTTGCAGGCTATATCAATATCATGCTTTCTGTACTTGGGATCAAGATCAAATATGTAAAATGGTTTAGAACCAATATCAGTCATTTCCCTCAGAATAACTACTTACCCAGGAGAAAAATAAGTTGGCTTTCTCTTAGTATTGACTTACTGTAAATGAATATTCTTAACCAGTTCCCTGATGTCAATAGAAAAAAAATATTAATGCCACGTTATAGCTAATATAAATAGGTAAGTAGTGATTTGGTGGTAGATATTAAACTTATTTATTTTGATTTATATACTGATCTCTCTCACAGGCTCAAGGCAGCTCACAATGTACAAAAATGTGAAAGTCAATAAAACCATATAAAATTCCTACTAAATTCCCACTAAAACCATTTCACCCCGCTCTCCAAACCTCTATCCCTGCCACTAAAAAGCCTGGCAAATAAATAGCTCTTACATTGCTTTCTGTATCACTGGATACCGAATCTTATCTTTTGTGTTATAAAAGTAATTTTTCCCTAAGTAACTATTTCAGATAACAAGAGCCAGACCCCTATCACTCATAAGAAATTTTTTTTAAAAAAAAAAAATTATTCCCTTTTTGCAAGATCACTGCTGTGCTGACACTCCCCCATGATCTTTTTATAGCAGACTTTCCTGTGAATGGATCTTTAACATGTTGGAGAAGCAGCTGTAAGAACAAAGTAGTCATTGGCAGACGGCTAATGATTACTGCATCTTTTTCTTTTCTGGGTTGTATATCTTCCGATCAGTTTCCTTTTTCTCTTGTTACTGAGGAGAAGTCATGTTCTTGGGCCTGGTTTGCTTTGGCCACTAAGGATAAATTAAAAGAGAAAAGTTTTAGGAACTGTGCTAAATGTTAGGAAGAATTTTCTAACTATCAGGACAGTTTAAGCAGTGGACTCATTTGCCAAGGGAGGTTGTGGGGGGCCTGTTACTGAAGGTCGTCTTTTAAAAAAGTTCGACTGACCTCTGGGTTTGTGTAGGTCCAGTGAAGTCTGCTTAGTGTTATGAGGTTGGACTAGGTTCTAAGGGGAAGGTGTCCTGGGGGAGGGGTGTGTGAGGACTCCAGCTGGCAAGCACCTAGCTTCACTTGCTCACTGTGACCTGTGGTCATGCCTAAATAAACTTACTACTACTACTTGCTCACTGAGATGGGGCGGAATCTCTAAAATGATGGGATAACAAAGGAGAGAAAAGGGGTGTCGAACAAGGGGGGTGGAGTGGAGAAGCAATAGGAGGATGGAAAGGGGGAGAGGAAGACCGAGAACATGATACATGTAGGGGTGTGGTGGGGAGTTGACTTCAGTTACGACAGACAAGTGGAAGGTGGGGAGCAAGGCTAAAAAATGTTTGAGAATCACTGGATTAGATACCCCTTGGGGTTCCTTCCAGCCCTACGATTCTATGGTGGTTTCATTTGTCAAGATGGACCTGGTTGTCTTGGTTTTCCTTGCTTCTTCCATTTCATATTAGGTTGTCAGTCAGTCCTCTTCATTCCAAGTAGAAATGATGTACATTCTTTAATTTTAAATTGTCTTTTAAGCCAATAACATGCTTAGTAGTTTTGTGGTTGGAGATCTGAATTTCACCTATTAGTCTCCTCTGTTTTCATACTTGTCATCCCATTAATTGACTACCTCATTGACTGGAATTTAGGAATGTGCACAGTAACTCCTTAGGTTTTGTTATTACTTTCATTTGCATTATTAAAATGTAATTTTTTATTAGTTTTTTTTTTTTTAGTTTAGTTTTTACTTTTGGTTTCGTTTTCCATTGGTTTCAACAGAAAACACATCTTCAGCTGTAACAATTTTGTTTTTCATTCAATGTGGATGGAACGTGGGAGGCTTGTACCCCCAACGGAGGGCATTTTGTGTACTGAATTTCAGAAGGACTGGATAAAGGAATCAGATTTATAATCAGTTGAAGTTTATCGTTTTATGAAAAGCTATGTACACATTCCTGGCTGTAACTTCTTTGTGTCCCATCCAATTTGGATGAAACTTGGTAAGATTATACCCCTTCCCACCAAACTTTGTTTATTTATTTATTTATTTATTTGCAGCGCCCTCCAGCTCAAGGTGGCTCACAAATGTTAAAAACAATATACTACAATAAAAACACTAAAAATCAGCAAGAAAACCCACAAAGCATAAAAACAACTCTCACCACACCCAACCTCCCACCCATTCCCCGTCTCCCTCACCAAAAGCCTGGCATTACAGCCAGGTCTTTCATTGTCTTTGGAAGGTGAGGAGGTCTAGGGACAGGCAGATCTCTGTCAGGAGGGAGTTCCACAACTGCGGTGCAGCCACCGAGAATGCCGCCTCATAGTAGCCACCTGGGATACCCGGGGGAACTCGAGGAGGGCGCCTTGAATTGGGCCCGGAAGTCTTATCAGCAACCAGTGCAGAGAACGGAGCACTGTTGTAATGTGCTCATAGTGACCCATCCCCATAAGGAGACGGCCTGCCGCATTCTACACCAGGTGCAGTCTCCGGATCGTCACCAAAGAAAGCTCCATGTAGAGCGCCTTCAGTAGTCTAGTCTTGAGATGATAAAAGCATGGATGATGGTGGCAAGGTCAGTCTGAGACATGAGGCCTAAGCTATCACACCCGATGTGATTGGCGAAATGCTCGCTACACCACAACTGCCACCTGGACCTCCAGGTGGAGCTGCGGGTCCAGAAGAACCCCAGACTACGAACCTGAGGAACCGATGTAGGGCAGACCCCATCAATGATGCTTGCCTCCACTCCCTCTTCCAGTCCCCCACAGCTATCAGACACCAGGTAAGCAATCTCTCAGATTGTAAGCCCTAGGGGCAGGGACCGTGTCTATTTTATTACTTTGTAAAGTGCCAGTTACACTGCTGGCGCTATATAAATGTTTGTTAATAATAATAATAATAACACCGAGACTGCCAGGCCTGGGTCAGCTGAAAAAGACAGGTACAGTTTGGTGTCGTCAGCATATTGATGACACCGCACACCGAACCCTCTGACGGCCTCATCCAAAGGCTATATGTACATGTTGAACAGGAGAGGGGACAAAATAAAGCCTTGCAAGTCTCCACACATGAGGTTCTGGGGAGAAGATGAACAATTGCCCACCACCACATGTTGAGTTCTCCCGGCCAGGAAGGAACAGAACCATTCAAGAACAGTTCCTCCCACCTTGGGTCGGTCCCACACCCAAGTCACCAACAACTCATGGTCAATGGTAGCAAATGCAGCCGAAAGATCTAATAGGATCAACAGGGTCGAATGACCCTGGTCCAGCTCATGGTAGAAGTTGTTGATCAAGGCGGCAAGTGCTGTCTCAGTGCCATAACCCAGATGAAAGCCAGACTGCAAGGGACTCGTGTGGAGTCTCGTAGGTTTCGGTTTTGTCCCCTCTCCTGTTCAACGTATACATGCAGCCACTCGGTGATGTGATCAGGAGGTTCAGCGTGTGGCGTCATCAATATGTTGATGACACCCAGCTGTCTCTCTCTTTTTTTAACAGACCCAGGCCCTGAAGTCTCGGTGCTAACTCGGTGTTTGAAAGCATCATCCATGCTTTCATCACTTCCAGATTGGACTAATGTAAGGTGCTCTACGTGGGGCTACCCATGGTGACGGCTCGGAAACTGCAGCTGGTGCAGAATGTGGCGGCCCATCTTCTGGTAGGACTGGGCCGCCGGGAGCATATTACACCAGTGCTCCGCTCTCTGCACTGGCGGTTTTCTGGATCCGGTTCACGGTGTTGGTTTTGGCCTATAAAGCCCTAAACAGCCTAGGCTCTACCTATCTGCAGGACTGCCTCACTCCCCGGGTGCTGGACCGACCCCTGAGGTCATCTGCAGGCGCCCTGCTGGAGGTCCCCTCAGTCTTCCAGGGGGCCACGCAGGGGAGGGCGCTCTCGGTGGCCGCACCACAGCTGTGGAACTCTCTTCCGGTGGAGGCCCGGCTGGCCCCGGATCTTCCCTCTTTTCAGAGAAATTGTAAGACTTGGCTGTTCCGCCAGGCATTTGGCAGGGGAGATGGGTGGGTTGTTGGGTAGGAATTTTTCTTTTTGGCCTCCTTTTAGTTGTTTTTGAATTGTTTTTTTAATGTTTTGCAAATTGTAAGCCACCCCGAGCCATGAGGGGGCGGGGTAGCAAAATTCTAAAAATAAATAAAATCAGATCTAGAAAGCTGATCTGATCCAGATGCCCCTGAAGCTGCTGGGCCACTACCTGCTCAATAACCTTCCCTAAAAAGGGAAGGTTAGAGAGACTGGCCGATAGCTGACCAGGGAGTCAACGTCCAGAGATTTTTTTTGAGCAGAGGCCGCACCACTGTCTAATTGAGGCAACCTGGCACTCTGCTCTCCCTAAGGGTGGCATTGACTATCCCAGCCAGCGATGGCCCCAACATCTCCCGGCTTCAAAGCCAACTTCAGAAAGAATGGATAAAGGATCCTGATGTTATAAGCAGTTAACTTGAAAATGCATTTCTGGCTGTAACATCTGTATTCCAGACAGTTCACATGAAATGTGGCAGAGTTGTATTTCACACCTTCAGGATCATCTCTGCCAAATATTGGAAAGATTTGTTAAAGGGTCCCAATTTTATAAGCCTGCACATCATCTGCAGAGAATGAGCCTATGCCAGCTGGGATTCTTATGCTTGTCCCTGTGGTACAAAAAGTGTTTGTGAAATATTATTATATGCTGTGACCAACACAACCCCTCTCCTCCACTTGTTACTGGGAAGTTGGAAGCATTTGCTTACGAAAGAGTCAATAAGAGATTCTCTTATGTCCTCTGTCACAGTGCTGCAGGATGTGATTGTAATGACAACTGTCCAGCCTGGATGTATGAACTATGTCTTCTGATTTCTGGGATGCTATCTCCCTGTCCTCTTCCTTGTTGCCTGAAGTCCCAGTTATGTCCCTTCTATGCCTGCCTCAGTGCCAACCAGGATTGGTTCTGGAAAACTGAAAACATGTAGTAAGAGAGATCAATTTCACTTCTCTGTCCCATCCACGGTGTCTTTGAACTGCCAAGCCAATTGACCAGAGGAGATTCCAGTCTGGGTGGGCATTCCAGGTGTAGGCACAGATGTGCATGCACACGCTCTCTCTCTCTCTCTCGCTCTCTCTCTCTCTCTCTCTCTCGCTCTCTCTCTCTCATGGCATCAAGTGGCAGCAGGGGGACACAGATGGTCTCTCATGGCATCAGGTGGGCACTTAAGCTTCCCTCTCTCTGTCTCTCATGGTGGTGATAGAGACTGAGAAGGTCACACGTACTGGCAGGCAGGTGGTGGCAAGCTGTGGCATGGTATGGTGTGGCACCCCCAGAGCGTGATTGTGTACCAACTTGCAGTGTGTCCCAGGAGGGCATGATGTGACACCCCCAAAGTGTGAAAGCGGTAGTCAGCATGCAGCGAACACCCCAGGAGGGCATGGTATGGCACCCCAAAGCATGAATGGGCATCATCTTGCAGAGAGCACCCCAGGAGAGTGTGTGTGTGTGTGTGTGTGCATTTGATGGCAGACGGTGGCATGTGGTATGGCACCCTCAAAGCGTGAAGGAGTATCCACTTGCAGAGAGCACAGGGCAGTAGCAGCAGGTGGTTGTGTGTGTGTGTGAGCGAGTGTTTGATAGCAGCAGAGTGTGTCTCGCACACGGGCGGGCAGGTGGAGATCAGAGGAGCAGCAGCAGTGGCAGTTTGTGGGGCATCTCGTGTGGTGTGGCGTGGCAGCCTCTTCCACTGGCAGTCTGCGCCACTGCCTAGTGCTGCTGCTGCTGCTTGTACTGCTGCTCCTGCTCCTCAGCCTGCTCCTGCCATCCTAGGGTTCCATGCCAGCTGGGCTGTTCTCCCTGCTGCTATCAGACAAAGGACGAGACAATAAGGGGCTGGCTGGGGAGTTGCCTATTGGGAGGATTTGCCCAATGTCCTCCTGAACCAGTGTCAGCGTGATAGTCTCATCCTCAAGCACCCCTCCATGCTGTCAATGATTTGCTCCTGCCCTATGACTATCTCGTCCATGCTGGGACCAGGTGGAGAAGCCTGACCAAGAACTACGTGGGGGGAGGGGTGTGGCTGCTCACCACTAGCAGCACCTACATCTCCACCACTCCTGCCTGCTGCTCCGAGTTCAAAAAGAGTGTGCTGCACTTTGTGCTTCTTACCCCCCTCGCTCCTCCTACTGCTCCATCCGCTGCCTCTCCTGACTTCCACCAGTCAGTATTGCACATGCCTCCTCCCCCAAATAAGACCCGGTGCTGCTTCCCCATTCCACCAAAGGATGGACGTTTGATCTTGTGTGTGTGTGTAAATAGGGCCAGCTCCTCACCCAGATTCTTTCCCCAGGCTGCAGAGCCACCTTCCTGCCCAGTCCCACGGGCACTAACTCTTCCCCTCCAAGTGCTCATGATTGCCTATATCAACAGGCTGTGCTGCGCTAAAAGTGATATGTGCTGTTTGTAGTGCAAAATCCGACACTGACAGAGAGACACACAAAACAGCACATGCAGAGGACAAAGACAAGACAAAGACTTAAAATGAAATGGGGTGGGGGCTAAATAAAAAACACAGGCGAGAAAGGATTAAAGGAGGGCAGGTACTGGGAAGGAAACACAGAAAATATGGATTTGGAGGGGTAATGGAATAAGGGAGGAATTGCTATATATCTAGCTAAACTCTTGCAGTGAGGCTGCTAAGCGTGTGCACACACAAAAAAAGCCTGCCAGCAAAGTCTGAGAAAATGCTCTGACCAAAGCCAGAACTAACTACAGACAGAGCAGGCCCAAAGAACAGCAACTTATATCTGCCCTCTATGCCCGCCTCGAAGCCACATTGATTGGTCCTGTAAATCTGGAAGCATGCAGTAATTGGCCAGTGAATGTGTCTGTCAGTCTGCTGGGTTGCTCCTCCTCCTTCCTCCTACAAGGTCCCCTCCCCCTTCCTCTGCCTGCCTCAGACTGGCACTGCATGTGCTGCTATAGATCTGAATAATGGTTTTCAAGGGGGAAACTTCAAATTACTTATAAAATTGGGACCTTTTATCAAATCATCCTGAAATTCAGCAGAGATGAAAGGTGTGAGATACAGTCCTGCCACATTTCATGTAAACTGGATGGATATAAAAAATGTACAGCTAGAAATGCATTTTCAAATAAATGGCTTATAACTAGGGATGGGTGAACAGATCGTGGTTCGGATTCGGCCGTTCGGTTGCGTTTGGTTTGTGCATTCAGTTTGGGTGTTCGGGTCATTCACCGAGTTCGGGTTCAGCTGTTCAGTTTGGTGCAGTTTGGCTGTTCGGAAAAAGTATCGCAAGAACTCGTGATCACGCCAGAAACCGGAAATTCGAGTGCGTGTGGAGCTGTGTCTCGAGAGAGAGTGTGTTTGGCTGGGTGGCTGTTCATTTTGTGTGTTTTGGCTGTTTGGGTTGGGTTTGGCTGTGTTGTTTGGCTGGTTTGGTGAGTGTTGGTGTGTGGTGGGTGCAAATGTCCCCCGCCACAGAGAACATCCACTCGCTGGGGACACTGGTTGGTGGGCAGGACAGGATATCCTTGCCAGCCCTGTCAAAGGTGGCCCACATGTTGACCTTGCCAGCCCGGTAGGTCAAGGGATCGCTGCTGGGATCAATGCATGGTTCCTCCTCCAGGTAGGTCTCCACTGCTGCTGAGGCGCCATCATACTCCCTCTGGTAGCTCTGGATAAGCACCACCTGCCCCACTGCCCTCAGCCACGCTGCTTGCCCTTTTGTGCTGGGCCCCATGCTCCCCAGAGTGGCCTGCACACAGGAGGAGCTGCTGGCACTAGTAGTGGTTCTGTTGCTGTTGCTCATCCTGCTGCTGGTGCTGCTGCTACCAGTAGGGCTGGGGGCAGGAATAGACCGAGATGGCTGGAAGGGGTCACTGCTCCCACTCCCACCATCCCCATGGGCGTGCTGCTGCATGGCCTGCTCTGCCTGCCGGACCTTCTGCACTAGTGTACACTTCCGGAGGCCATAGACTGTTTTCTCGTGTGCCATGCTGTCCTTGATCCTAGGGTCCAGCATGGCTGCCAGGACACATTGCTACTGGCGCAGGAGCTCATCAAAGCGCACACTCAGCCCCGCCTTCAGCTTCCGTGCCAGGTCAAGCACCTCATCGGAGAGCTTCCTGCCCGGTGGGCCACAATCCCACCTCCCAATAATCTCGTCCAGGCTCCTCTTGAGACTATGGACCAGTGGGGTCACCTGGCTGAGGGTGGCGGTGAGCTCCGTCACAGCCAGGAACGGTCTCAGGACGAAGACCGTCTAAACAATCATCTCCCATTCCTCCCCCTGGAGGTGCCTCGATGTCTGTCTCCAGTTCCACCTGATGCAGGGCAGCTTTCTGCTCAAGAAGCCGCTCGAGCATCAGGAAGGTGGAATTCCACTTGGTGGAGACATCCTGGATGAGCGTGTGCACAGGGGACCCTTGCTCGGCCTGCTTCTCCCGGAGTAGCTCGCTGCCCTTCATGCTGCAGTTGAAAAACCCCGCCAGCTTCCTCCCCCGCTCGACCAGGGAGCTAAGGGTGCCTGGTCCAATCCCTTTCTCCCCCCAATCCCAGTGCGTCCTTCACCACGAGATTGAGGGTGTGTGTGGTGCAAGGGATGCTTGTGAAGCCCCCGTCATGGATTGCCTTTAGTATATTGGCCACGTTGTTCGTGACAACACACCCCTTGGTGAAGGCCGCACCTGGCGTGACCCACTCCCTCACCATGGTGGCCAGGGCTGCCTCGGGATCCTGCCACCAGTGTGCAGTCACTGCCAGGTAGGCATGCTGGGTGTTTCTGGCGGACCACAAGTCAGTGGTGAAGTGGACCGTGGCCCCCCCAGCACCTGTCAGCTGCTCCCTCACTCGCTCCTTCAAAGCCCCATAGAGCTGTAGCACCACAGTCCGACTCAGGATGGAGCGCGAAGGCAGCTTAAAGTTGGGAGCCAGGAACCGAGTCAGCCGCTGGAAGCCCTTGTCCTCCACAATTGAGAAGGGCTGGTCATCCAGGGCAATCATCTTGGCCAAAAGGCGCTTCACTTTATCTTGGAAGCCAGTGCCACGGCGTCCTGCCGATGGCCTTGACCGATCCCCACCCCACCCCACCCCAGCTCATCCATGATGGACTGATGGCGCTGCTGGGGAGGGCACCTGGTCGCTGCAGTTGGGAACCCGCTTGCATCCACTTCCCCTGACTTCCCGCTGAGCAGCAGAGCACTGTGGCATGACTTTAGGTGCCTTGCCATTGCCGTTGTCCCCAGGTTGCTGAGCACCTGCCCACGCTTTACCACCTTTTTGCACACAG
>QEPC01004942.1:962739-991454 GCA_003113815.1 Sphenodon punctatus
CAGGAGGCGACACTGAGACAATGAAGCCTGGGGCCCTAAAGCAGGCCTGCTGAGTTTGGGGCGTGGTGATGTGCTCAGGCTACTGCTTCTGCCTGCTGCCACTCCCCTGGCATGGTTCCTGCTGCCTCTGGGATGTGCCCCATTGTCTCCCCTATGGGCAGCAGACCGGCCTCTCCTTCCCTTCTCCATTTCTCCCACCAAAAGAATGCACAAATATTTCATAAAAACAATTTTAAAAAATTTAAAATTTAAATTTCTTAATCTAATATTATATATATATATCTCTACACTAAATCTAACTGCTATTAACTATTCTAAAACCAATAAACTAAATGGAATATCCTAATAATTAACTACAAAGGCCTTGTCCTACAAACACACCGTATCTCTATCTATGTCTTATAACTAAGCTAACTACTATGTATATCTATCTACTAACTATCTAATAACTATCGATATATACAATATTACACAGAGGGAAACACAAAGAACACAGGGAGGGGTACAAAACGGAAATGAAAATCAATCTAAAAATAAATAATCGTACTCTAAATAAATCCAAAACTTAAAACAGGGGAAGGGAATCAGGGATGGAATAAGTGGGAGAGGGAAAGGATTCAATGGAGGGGGGAGGGAGTAAGGAAGATGGAACACAGGGAGGGGTAAAAACAAAAATAACACCTAAATCTATCTAATCTAAGTTAAATAAATGATAATATGGAGGTAGATGGGTTGGATGGGTGAAATAGGAGGAGGTTTGCAATGGATTGAGAACAAAACTACTGGGAGAGAAAGTCTTCTGAAACGCCTGCTGTTCAGGAACAGTGACTAGCTCAGAAGGTGTTGGGAAGGGGGGAGGCAATCAGCTTTGTTTCTTGCTGTGCCTGCCTCACCGCAAGCCCCATTGGCTCTGTTCAGCCTAGCCCGTGGCCAATCGCAGACTGCGAATCCAGTGGTCTGAGGCGAAAAGGGATGGTGATTGGGCAGGCTGACTGCTACTCCAAGCCTCTTCACCCCTGGTGCCTGAAGTCTGCTCCTCAGCTGACACACCCCCCCACGTTTTGCCTTCCAGTGACACATTTTTGCCACCCGAACGCGATCCGAACTGTTCGGTCACTTCGGTGTTCAGAGTTGAGTTCAGTTCGGTCTGTTCGTGTTCGGATTCGGTCGTCCGAACAGGCCGAGTTCGGGCCGAACTTCCAAACCGCATTCGCCATCCCTACTTATAACATCAGGACCCTTTACCCAAACCTTTTGAAATTTGGCAGAGATGGTACCCTTGAGGAGGGGCATAATCTACCCAGGTTTCATGCAAATTGAATGGAAGACACAGAAGTTGTAACCAGGAATGTGTATGCAGCTTAAAATCACAGAATTCAATTACTTATAAAATTTGGTACATATAATGCCCTCTGTTGGTGATACAATCTCCCCAAGATTCATCAAAATTGAATAAGGAAAAAAAAAAAAGGCATAGCCCCATAATGTGTTTTTCAGTGTTTTCCCATTATTTTGTAATGAAACCTCCCACCCATCCACACACATGAAGCAACCTGCCTTAATGTTGTTACTTCAGTTTTACTCTCTACCTTTTTGCAAGATAACCTTTATGGGAAACTTTGAAGCATGCTTTCTGCTTCTCCTCAATGGGACTAAAAAAACCACCCACAAATCTCTAGTCTTTTCTTCAAACATGTATTCCTCTCCTGCTTTGGAACATTTGTAACCCACAAAAATGTATGAAGCAGCCCAAAAATAAATTAAGAAAAAATAATTTCTGTAACTGTAAAACTGACTGAGTCTCGGATGTAAGCAAATACACTTGCCAGCAGGGGCAGCTGCCTCAAAATTTACATGAAAGAAAAGTACTGGTGTTTGAAATGGTAGCAACAGAACAATTTTCTTTTTCATTGTCCACCTGTACCATTCCTTTAGAGGTCAGGGTTAGTGCCTAGGGCTGGCTTTAGTCAAGATAAGAATTGCGAGGATCCTGCCTTTGCTAGGAGAAGGCTACCCTGGGTATATGTTGATTGCTGAAATTTTGCTAACTTAAAAGATTTTTCTACTTCAGCTCTCGAAGCGATTTACTTTGCACAGCTGTCAAGACCTTGCTAAAGAGCTGTTGGTATATTATATGCTGCTGTTGTTTATTTTAAGGCTCAATTGCCACTTACTGCACAATAGTAAATAGTAATGCATTCTTTCCAGTGTTCCACATTTGCTGGCTGAATATGAATAACATTCTCTCCCTAAAGCCAGCAGATGAAATTAAAATAGAGTAGATTCCAAGTGAAGATGCTTTTTTCCAGCTTAGAAAGGTGCCCAGATATGGGAGGGTCAGAAGGCACGTCTGGAATAAAAGAGGATCTAGATATGGAAGATCAAACTGCATTTGTTCTAATATATAAAATGTCTAAAACAAAGATTCCCGAACTGTGGCTGAAGAACCAAAGTTGGGGTTGCATCGTCCGTGAATGCTCTGATTGATATTTCATATACTTTATCTTTGTTATCTGGGGACATAGAATTATATTTAAGTCTGAAAATGGGGCCTCACAGGTGTAAAAGATTGGGTACCACTGCCCTTAGAGGCATGGGTACTCTATTTTCTCTGTTAGGGTACCTGTGTTTAGCATTCATTGGGTGTTTTCAGACAAGACGCTATCCCGCATGGCCATCCAGAAGCCATGCATCTGACCACCCAACTGAAGATGGAACGACCGGAAGCGCGTTCCCGTGAGCCATGGTGCACCCACTCATGGCCACACACAGAGCAATGCTGGGAAATTCAGAGTGCTCTGTGCAGGGTCAGCCAAATGAACAGTGACCACTTCCATGATTGGGCTAACCACACTGGGAGCTGCCTGTTTGAAGCTCTGCCCACTCACTCCACCTGCGTGGGTGCTCCACAGCATTGCCACTTGGCAGCCACAAACCCCTTTCCCCCATTGCCCTGCTTGTTTAAAAAGCACCCAGTCAGGGCATAATGGAATGTGATTGACAATACAGCCGGTTGGGGTTGTGTTAAACCTGAAAACAGCTTAACTCAAGAAAATCTCTCCTCTGTGTACTGCTTGTTGCTGCGGCATTGACTGTGGCATTGGCATTTGGGTTTCTTTCGTAGCTGCTATGGTGTAACATTGTTACAGCTCCTCTTCTTTCTGAACATTTGCTGCCCCCGTCTTCTGCCACTCAACTTGGCCTTGTCATTGCTGTTTTTGGAGAGCAAACACTTGAAGGCAGTGGTGTATCTAGGCTTAATAGGGCCCAGGGGCAAGCATGGGTGGAGGACGGGATACAGAGGGGCGGCCGGGGCATGGAGGTGTAGGAAGGCCCTAAAACAGACTGGGGCTTGGGAGGGTGCTGGAGTAGGGGAGATGAGGCTTGGAGGTGGGGGGAGATTAAGCACTAGGGGGTGGAGTGGCAGCTGTTGACAGACACAGTACCGGTCCTTACTCATTGGGGTGACACCGGCAGAGACAAAGCAGGACATTTTGAAGTCTTGATGATGGGGCTGGCCCTGGGGCAGTGCCCTCCCCCTTGCCCCACCTGTAATTTGACATAATTTCTGGAGGGAGAAAAACAAACAAAAGAACAGCAGTAGCATTTAACTTTTTAAAAAAGGAGACCATGACAAAATGAGGAAACTAGTTAAAAAGAAACTAAAAAGCATAGTTGCAAGGGCTACAAGTTTGCAAGAGGTGTGGAGGCTGTTTAAAAGCACCCTTCTGGAAGCCCAGATTAAATGCATCCCGCAAGTTAAAAAAGTAAGCAGGAAGACCAAAAGTATTCCACTATGGCTAAATGGGGAGGTGAAAGAGGCTATTAGAGCCAAAAAGGCATCCTTTAAGAAATGGAAGGCTAGTCCCAATGAAAGTAATATGAAAGAGCATAAACACTGGCAACGTAAGTGTAAAGTGTTTATAAGGCAGGCTAAGAGAGATTTTGATGGGAGGCTTGCAAAAGAGGCAAAAACAAGCAACAAAAACTTTTTCAAATACATAAGAAGCCTGCTAGGGAGTCAGTAGGGCCATTAGATGACAAGGGAGTAAAAGGGGTGCTCAGGGAGCATAAGGACATTGCAGAGAAGCTGAATGAGTTCTTTGCATCGGTCTTCGCTGCGGAGGATTTTAGAGAGGTACCCACGCTGGATCCTTGCTTTGTGGGTGAGGAATTGGAAGAGCTGTTACAAATCAACGTGACACTGGAGGATGTTCTAGGGCAAATTGACAAACTGAATACTAACAAGTCACCAGAGCCAGATGGCATTCACCCCAGAGTTCTGAAGGAACTCAGATATGACATCGCAGACCTACTGTTAGTAATTTGTAACCTGTCACTAAAATCTGCCACTGTACCCGAGGACTGGAGGGTGGCAAATGTAACCCCGATATATTTAAAAAGGGATCCAGAGACAATCCTGGAAACTACAGACCAGTAAGCTTGATGTCTGGGCCGGGCAAAATGGTGGAAATCATAATTAAGGACAGAATTGCAGGGTATGTTGACAAACATGATTTAATGGGGAAGAGGCAACACAGATTTAGTAAAGGTATGTCCTGCCTCACTAACCTGTTGGAATTCTTTGAGGGTGTAAATAAGCATGTGGACAAGGGAGACCCAGTAGATATAGTGTACCTGGATTTCCAGAAAGCATTTGATAAGGTCCCTCATGAGAGACTCTTGAGAAAATTAAAAAGTCATGGGATAGGAGGTAGTGTCTTACTATGGATCAGAAACTGGTTAAAAGATAGAAAGCAAAGGGTAGGACTAAATGGTCAGTTTTCACAATGGAGAGATGTAAAAAGTGGTGTGCCTCAGGGATCTGTATTGGGACCGGTGCTGTTTAATGTATTCATTAATGATTTGGAAAAGGGTGTTAAGAGTGAGGTGATCAAATTTGCAGACGACACCAAGTTATTCAAGGTAGTTAAAACACGAGCAGACTGTGAGGAACTGCAACAGGATCTTACGACACTGGGTGCCTGGGCATCTAAATGGCAAATGAGATTTAATGTGGACAAGTGCAAAGTGATGCACGTAGGGAAAAATAATCCAAACTATGCGTACACAATGCTGGGTACTAAGCTAGGAGTTACCACTCAGGAAAAGGATCTGGGGGTGGTTGTGGACAATACAATGAAATCCACAGCGCAGTGCGCAGCAGCAGTCAAAAAAGCAAACAGAATGTTAGGAATTATTCGGAAGGGGATAGAGAATAAAACTGAGGATGTCATAATGCCTCTATACAAATCAATGGTGCGACCGCACCTCGAATATTGTGTGCAGTTCTGGTCGCCCCATCTCAAAAAAGACATAGCTGAACTAGAAAAGGTACAGAGAAGGGCAACAAAAATGATCAAGGGCATGGAAGGGCTCCCGTATGAGGAGAGGCTTGGTAGGTTGGGGCTCTTCAGTTTGGAGAAGAGACGACTGAGAGGAGATATGATAGAGGTCTATAAAATCATGAGTGGTGTGGAACTAATAAACAAGGAGCAGTTATTTACCCTCTCAGCTAGTACTAGAACTAGGGGACACTCCATGAAACTCATGGGTGGCAAGTTTAAAACAAATAAAAGAAAATATTTTTTCACTCAGCGTATAATTGGGTTGTGGAATCTACTGCCAGAGGCTGTGGTAAGGGCCAGTACTATAGCTGAGTTTAAAAGAGGTTTGGACAAGTTTCTGGAAGATAGGTCCATTAGTAGCTATTAGCCAGACAGGATCAGGGAACATTACGGGAGCTGGGGGAGGGAATGGATCCCCCATTGTGACCTGTTGGTGCTTCTCCTAAGCCACCGTGATTGGCCACTGTTGGAGACAGGATACTGGGCTAGATGGACCATTGTTCTGACCCAGTATGGCACTACTTATGTTTTTATGTAGCTACACCCCTGCTTGAAGGATAAACTTGAATCCTGTGTGATGGCATCATTGTGCACAAGCATTATATCCACACATCACTTCATTTAGTCTGAAGTGTGGAGAATTCTGTGGTCAGTGGAATGGTCCTAAAATAATAATAAAAATAACTATTTTTGATTTATAGCCTGCTTTTCTCCCTAAAAATCTCAGGGAAGTTTAGAAATAAATACAAAATAAAATACTTCATTAATATAAAACCAAAAATAACTTTTTAGTTTTAAAACCAATATAAAACAATTTGTTATCCCTCCTATGCCAATATTCCCCTCAGGGCATAACCCCCACCCCCGTATTCATACCTTCACCTCACCGAGGGGTTCAGACACTCCTCCTCCACCTCAAATACTCCTTACCCAACCAAACTTTGCCCCCACCCCTTCAAATGACACAAGCTACTGAATCTTTTATTTATTTTATTTATTTCAATTTATATTTCGCCCTTCCCTGAGGCTCAGGGCAGTTTATAATCCATACAAATGTTTAAAACTCCACCAAACCCACATAAAACCACTTACCCACTCAACTCCCCTCTCGCACCTTTACCCCCAAACCACCCACCAAACCCCACGTGAATGCCCACCCGCCAAATAATATTATTTTACTCTTTTCAAATAATAAAAGTTTTACACTGCCTCTGGAAGGCGCTCAGACCTGGGCTCAAATGAACTTCTGCGGGAAGGGAGTTCCAAAGCCCTGGGGCAGTGACTGAGAATTCCAAGGGGCATTCTAGTACTTAATAAATTAATTTTCATTCAAACGCGTTAATGAGTTAATTTTGGTTTTGAAATTGTATAGTTTCGTTAGAAATCCTGAAATAAAATACAAGTTGATATATTGTAAGAAGTAATTAACTTAACGCGTTTGAATGAAAATGAATTTATTAAATAGCAGAGATGTGAAGTGGTGGGAATTTTTTGTTGATATAATGGTGGTATTTAAGGAATAATGAGAGTTATGATGAGAACATTGATATAGACACTTAGACAGTGTTGTTAGTGAAAGGTATGAGATTGAGTGCGATAGATGTAGTTGAAAAGGAAGTATTATAATAGTAATATGTTTTTAGGTGGTAGAGTAGTGAAATTATTTTTCACTAATTTGCCTTAACTCAGAATTTAGAAGCGAAGGTTTTTAAATGTTGGAATTAAGTTTTTGAATGGTTTAACATTACATGTTAGAGGTTTCATTATTATTATTTATTAATAATCATTTATATAGTGCCAGCAATGTACATGGCACTTTACAGTTGTAAGGAAGAGACACGGTCCCTGCCCCAGCGAGCTTACAATCTAAGAGAGACGGGGGGAGACAAACAGAGGAAAAGACAAGGATGCATACATGAACTCGTGAGGTCTCAGGTGCATGTGCTTTGTGGTGTAGTTACTCATTTTATGTTACACAAGATACAATGATTCAGGATAAATCAGCAGGGGGCAAAGGGAACGAGGAGCCAGGAAAAGCTTGACGGAAGAGGTTGGTTTTGAGGAGGGATTTGAAGGATTGGAGGGAGGAAGCCAAGCGAATGTGTTCAGGGAGGGAATTTCAGGCATGGGGGGCTGCCAGAGAAAAGGGGCAGATGCGTTTTGAGGAGCAGGGGAGCTGTGAGCAGGCGAGGGCAGTGACAGAGGAGGAGCAGAGCTCCCGGACAGAAATGATTGCTGAGAGATAGTGGGGAGCAAGGCCCTGAAGAGCCTTGTAGGTAAAAACCAGGAGTTTGTGCAGAATGCGTTCAGGAATTAGGGAGCCAGTGGAGAGAGGAGAGGAGGGGCTGTACATGGTCAGAGCGGCAGGCAAGGTAGATGATCTTGGCAGCAGTGTTATGAACAGAAATGAGAGGAGCAAGATAAGAGCGAGGAAGGCCAGTGAGAAGGAGGTTGAAGTAGTTAAGGGGAGAAATGACCAGGGCATGGACCAGGGTTTTAGCAGAGGAAACAGTGAGGAAGGGATGGATCTTTGCAATGTTGTGCAGAGAGAAGTGACAGGATTTGGCAACAGAATCAATCTGAGGTTTAAAGGAGAGGGAGGCGTCAACATTGAACCCTAGGCTACGTGCCTGAGGGACAGACTGGATATTGACCCCATCAATGAAGACCAAGAAAGAAAAGAGAGAGGAAGGATTAGGGGGGAAGATGACGAGTTCATTTTTAGCCATGTTAAGTTTGAGCCGGTGATGAGACATCCAGGTAGAAATGTCAGAGAGGCAGTTAGCGAGGTGAGACTGAATAGAGGGAGAGAGAGAGTTTGGTATCATCAGCATACCGATGGTACTGGAAGCCATGAGATTCAGTGAGTTGGCCCTCTTCTGTCTATACACTCTGTCCCTAGGCAAAGGACAGAGCCTTGGGGAACTCCAACTGAGAGGGGAAGAGAAGTAGAGGAGGCACCAGCAAGAGACCCATTGAAGGATCGGTCAGAGAGGTAGGAGGAGAACCACTTGAGAACTGAGTCACAGAAACCAAGGGAGTGGAGGGAGTCAAGTAAGAGAGAGTGGTCAACACAGTGTCAAAAGCATCAGAGAGATCAAGGAGGACAAGTATGGAGTAGAGGCGATTGGATTTTTCTAAGAGAAGAGCATGAGTTAGTTAATTGTGAAATTCGTAATTATTTGTTTAGATCAGGAAAGCCCAGTAGCCAATAGATTGGCTTGGGTAGCTAACCGGAGCTATAGGTTACCTTTTTGATGTTCTATATTGTATGATTGCTTCTGCCACTTACCTATGACGTTTGATATTTATTAGTTTGTTTATGTTGTATTCTCTGTTTTATGTTCTTTGCTTATGGTATGTGTTGTTTTTGGTTTGTCTATTTGTTGTGTATTTGTCTGGCCATGGTGAAAGCTGGTGCTGAATAAAGTTACTTTACTTTAGTTAATTGTGAAAACAAACCCCATGCAGCATTTTCTGATGAGTTTTGCAGATGCCAGCATCAGGGATACTGCTAGCAGAAGCAGCCAACTCTGGTTCCCCTGTAGCTTTGTAGGAGACGGGGTTGGGGTGAGGGCTGGTACATTAACCAAAAGAGAGACCAGCTTGTCTATGGTCACTTGCACCGATGGGAACACCTCAACTCCTGTGAAGTTTACACCCCCAGCTTCCCCCTGCCATGCTGAATCCAGCAGTCTGAGGACCGAGCAAGAGTCACCTGGGTGACATGAGTCTGCCCTGCCCACCATACCCCCCGCCGCCCGCCCGAGCTGGGCTGAGCCCCCTGCTCACCATACCCCCCTGGCCCAAACTGCCTTGAGCCTCCTGCTCACATTACCCCCACCGCCTAAACTGCCCTAACTCCCCCCCGCCCTAAGGTGCCCTAACTTCCCCCGGCCAAGCTGACGTGAGCCCCCCTCGCAATACCCCTGTCCCAGCTGCCCTGAGCTCTCCACCCCACCATACCCCCCTGCCCGAACTTCCCTGAGCCCCTACCAGCCCTACTTATCTCCCTGCCCTAGAAATCCACTGAATCCCCCTCTTCTCCTCCATCCTTCCATATAATGTCATTTAATCAACACAGAATGGTCTGTGCTGCTGCTGTCAAACTCTCCCCCCCCCCTTTTTCTGCACACTCCCCCTGTTCCTATCCACCTGGTACCCCCAGACAAAGTAACCCTCCACTTGCACTACTCCTGGCCTGCCGCCACCCGAACTGCCCCCCCGCCCCAAGCCATTTCCCTGCCCCAGCCCACCTGGCCGGGGATGTACTGAGGACTGGAAAACAGCGCTGGCTGAGCGATGTTTATACTGTGTTCCTAACAGACAGGAATATGCATGCACGATGTAAGGATTTCTATGTTGACTTTTAATGTCTTCTTTAATTAAGGATATCTTCCTATGAAATCCCCCAGTTTATTCACCAGTTCACCAGCGATTACTCCAGATTATCTTTGAATTTTGACATTAAGATTAGCCCCTTACTAAAGCAGAAATTTCCAACAACGTCAGTCGCAACCTGGAAGTGAAGTGAATCAAAAATCCCATGTTAAAGATAGGCGGAGATTGCATGAGAATTGCATCTTGCCTTAACTAATAGAGGACACTATTGCACCCTCTAAAATGTTTTTACAAGGATACTCAAATCCTGCTGCTTTGGATGCACTGAATGCATTGTAATTGGATGTACTGTGATTATAACTGGAAAACATGCACTTTCAGTACATGTTGGGAGCCATGCAGCACACTGTGCTATAACCGGATTCACACTATAACCTTATCTGATAAGGTTGTGACTTTCTCTTCCAAGAGAAACCAGTTTAAGCAGTTCGAGGAAAAACCTAATGGCTCCCTTTTTTAAAAGTGTTTTTCCCCCCATTATGCCAGAAGCCATGAAACCCAACACAACTTGGCTGCTTAGTCTATTAGCATCTTAATTTTATATTAAAAGATATTAAAGGCCTTGGGTTGAAGATTTTTGGTTGTGTGTGGATTGAACAAAAATTAAACTAATGCTGGTAGAATGGTGGAGAGAGCGACTGAGTGGGAGAAATGATTTGTTCCACCAGTCTTTTGATTTTTTTGGTATTTTGAGACCCTTGATTTTTTCCTGCAATATCAAGAAGGCTTTAATGACCAAAAGTGTGGGTCTGTTTAAACACTAGTATTGGATGTGAACCTTGCAATACTCAACCATGTTGCTCTGAGACTGAATAGCTGCAATACAATCCACCCTTTCAGGTTTTTACTGGAAAAGTGGTGTGCTTCTAGGTGGCATTTATTTTTGCAATTTTAGCAGGTTTGCTATTTATTTATTTTTGTATTCTAAGTTTTATAGAAAATTGAAAAGAAACAATATATGCCTCCAGTTTAAATTTTATTTTACAAAGTGCAGCTGATAAATGTGTCATGAGGTAAGATAAACAGCAGTTTGGTTAGTTGTGCTCTGAAGAAATGGAATCTTTAAGATCCAGTGTAATGCATGCATCTGTGTGTGCACGACCACGTATGCCATTGCCCTCTACTGGACTGGATCAAAGAGAGTGTTTCTTGCTGTGCTAGAAAAGATATCCATAAGAACTTCAAACATAGAGTTATATCTATACTATATGCAAGGCTAAAATCTTAAAAGTTTAACCTTGGTATTGAACTTGGAATGCTATGTGAATAATATTGCATTTACTAGGTTAATAAAGGAGAATGTTGAATACCCTTACCAAACCGCTGATTCTTACTTCTTGACATGCACTGAAAAGTTGTCCTATGACTTTTCACTTATGTTTTGATTTGGCAAGTGGGTGGGGGAATCCTAAGTGCTCATGAAAGATGCTGTATTGAACTCAGTCTTCAAAACCGAGCCCTACATTTCTACACTTTGGTGCTTAGGTGGCCAAATGAGTGTGAGGGACTAAAACCTCCTTTGTATGGCTGAGGAAGACAGACTTTTTGGAGTAGAAAAATTGGCAACTTGGTTGGATTGTGTGTAATGAATGAAAGTGACACAATAAGAGGGCACAGTGTTAACTTGGGCAGCAGGGAACACATTCCAGATAATTAAGATGGAATGCTGCTTAAAAAATAATAAAAATAATTGAAGGCAGTGTATATTTATTATTTACCAAAATGCTATGCCTTGTGCAGTAAAGCTGGAGAGCTGAAAATTTAGGGAAAACAGGGGAATTGAAAATGAAATAGATAATATGTAAGAAGAGCAGGAAGTGTTCTCAGGAGGTTTACAGCATAATAGTGCACTGAAAGGAAAAGCATGGTAGGGTAGCTGAAAAGTTTTGTTGGCTACAATATTTAAATGTCAATATTTGAAATGTTACTGCAGTTCATGATTCTTGTCATTCTCCTTCAATCAGCATAGGCTTTTAAAAAAAAAAAGGAAAAAAAAAAGGAAAAAAAAAAGATTTATTTATCCAAATATACAAGGCTATCCTTATGGGTTTTTAAAAAAATATATCGGCACAAATGTCTACAGCAGACAAAAACAAAAAATATATGTGGAAGAAACATGGATTACTTTTGTACAGACACACAAAAAAACCATGAGTTGAAGCCTTAAGAAAGGCAGAATTTTAGCTCAAGGAGGAGATTGAAGAAGGTGGCATAAGAATTCTGGAAATACATGAATGGCAATTTTTTTTGAGAGAGAGAGAGAGAGAAATTTAAATGTAGAAACTGAAAGGTATCTGGTAATCTCTGTAAAAAAAGGTGTGGGTTGTACCTATCGTGTGTATACATGTATATCAATGGGTACTTTCAGACATGACGCTAACCACCCTTGGTGGTTATTTATGCATGTTGCAGGGCTGTATTGGTGCCCTATGCAGCACTGAAACATGCATAAATAACCACCAAGAGTGGTTAAAGGGTGGTTAGCGTCATGTCTGAAAGTACCCAATATGTTCATTGTGGTGAATATCTTCTGATGTAGTGTTCAAAATCTTCCAGAACTGCAGTCCTACCATGCTTTAAAAATAGTCCTTTCAAAGTTACCCTGGCAAATATTTATCCTGTAGTCTATCTACAGAAATAGCTTGATCACACAGTTCTTCCTATGAATGGTAGTTGGCCTTTGACTAAGGCTGTGGACTGAGATTCTGGTGACTCTCCATTCACTTCTTAGCTTTGCCTCAGACTTCATTCGAGACCCTTGGCAAGTTGTGTAATTGTTCAGTCACTAGGTTCTCTGGTTGTAAGGTGGGTATGTTTCCATTGTCCCATGTTTCTGAAGCTTTTCCAAAGCATAACTCTTTATACTGCTTTGTTGGTGTCTCTGTGTCTCAGTTGGGACCATTAAATGATACCAGAAGAAAGTGATAGTATATTTATTGATTGATCAGGTTTATTTAGCGAGACCAATGGTCATAGCTGACTGAGCAATAGTAAATATCAAGGAAAATAAAATAAGTTATATAAACTTATACAAATTTATTTATACAAATCCTATATTTATTAGGAATTCATTTAGAACGAAGAGCTTGAATTGTAGCTTGCCTACAGTTCTATATCTTGCTCATAACAATTCCATGCAAGTGCTTTGAAACAGTGAATATAATTATGAGCAATAAAAATTGTCTGGTGCTGGGGAGCAATGTATTTACAAAACTAGTTTATTTGTTTATATCCTGCCCATTCCCTAACGCTCAGGTCAACTTATAGTAACAACAGTATAAATAAGAACAGTATATGTTAATATATATATATATATATATATAAGTTCCCTAAAATATTTATATGTTCCCTAAAAATGCTTGAGCAGCGGGAAACACATTCCAGATAATTAAGGTGGAATGCAGCTAAAAATAATAGGAGGCAGGTCATACTTAGGAGGCAGGTCATAAGTTCCCTACTCTAGCCGCTAAATGCTTGGCTGAAAGAAAGGTCTTGCATCACCTCTGGAAAATCCTCAGGAGAGGAGTGTTCCACAGCACTGGGGCAGCAACCGAGAGTGCTTCTGCGTGGCCTTGCTCTAGGAACCTGCCTGGCACATGGTACCTCCAAGAGGGTGCTCCCAGCTAACTGCAGGGAAAGTTAGCTGAGACATAGTGGGAAAGATGGTCTTTCAGATATGTGGGGCCTAGGCTATTTAGGGCTTTATAGGTCAAAACCGGCACTTTGAATTGTGCCCGGAAGGCTATCAGGAGACGGATGTAATGTGTTCACAGCGACCCACACCTGAAAGGAGCTAGGTCACCATGTTCTACACCAGCTGCAGCTTCTAAACTGTCATCAAAAGTAGCCCCATGTAGAGTCTGTTGCAGTAGTCTAGGCTCGAGGTTATAAAAGCAGGGATAATGTGACCAGGTTCAAATCAGAAAGGAAAGGCTGCAGCCTCCTCACCCAACAGAGTTGGTAAAAGGCACTCCTAGCCACCACCACAACCTGATGTTCCAGGTGCAGCGGAGGATCCAAGAGTTCTCCAAGAACTGCAGACTTGGGTACCAGAGGAGGTTGGACTCCATCAATAATAGGAGTCCCAATCTACCCCCAAGTCACAAGGCTGATCAACCATCATCGCTTCAGTCTTTTCTAGATTCAGCTTCAGTTGGCTCACGCTCATCCAGCCCCCAATGGCAGCTGTGCACTGGGAGTAAGGACCAAAACCGTAGGACCTGGGTTGGATGAAAAAGAGAGGTAGAACTGGTCTGGGTGTCATCGGCATATTGATGGCACCTCACTCAAACCTCTAGTCAAGTTGGAACCTAGTGGGATGTTACAGGATTGGTCCTGAGGGGGACAAGGAACAATATCCCATCCTTACCCACTGGGACCACCTCAAGAGGAATGAACAGAACCACTCAAAGCAGTCCTGTGCACCTCTGCCAGGTTCCATGGTTATGTCAGCAACACCTCCTGATCAACTGTATCAAAGACCGCTGAAAGATCTAAAGGGATCAACAAGTGTCCTTTGTTGATCTCCAGGCATAGATCGTCGACCAAGGCCACAAGCATGGTCTGTCTTATGCCCAGGATGAAAACAGACTGAAATGTGTCCAGGAATCTGATAGCATCAAGATGTGCTGGAAGCTGCTGGGCAATCACTTCTTCAGTAACCTTCCCTAAAAAGGGAAAGTTAGAGATGGGGTGACAGCTGACTGGAGGAGTCAGTGTCAATAGATGGGGAGTTTTTTTGGGGGGGAGGGGTTGAGCAGGGGCCAGACAATTGCAGTTTTGAGGGTTTCTCTCGGGGACCCACCCCAGCAGCTCCAGTGAGAGCAGCGGCGCACCGGGGAGTTCTGGGCCTCCATCCTAGGTGCATCGGGATCAAGGGTGCAGTCCAAAGATGATGTGACATCCGAAGCCAGGGTCAGTACCTGGATGACCATCTGAGGGAAGGGGAGCGAAGTTTGGAGTGGTGAGGGTGAGGCAAGGCATAGTGTGAGTTTTGGTGAGCGAGTGACTTGCCCAGTCTGAAACTCAGAAGTAGCACTGGCCTCTGACTTGGAAGCTTTTATAAGGTTCTTGATCCAATCCCGTGCTGGTATCCTGTGGCCAATCACAACAGACCCTCCTGGGTCCTAGAGGGTGTTTGCGGGTCTGCTGTGCTTTGCTGGGATTGGCCCCCATGGTTGGGGGGAAACAAACCGCACCTAGGAGCCCCAAGGTCCCATGTTCTAATCTCACTGGGACTAGATCCTGACAGTTTCCAACAAGCTACCTTTCTGAGGGAAGGCATTGACAACCCAAGCCAGCAATGGCCCCAGTGTTTCCTAGCTGGCTTTCACCAGCCAAGACAGGCAAGTATTTAATTTGCAGCTGGTTGCGTTAATCGTCCAAAGCACATGCTCTGCTTCTGAAGGTGATGCAAATTAAAACTGATCCAACCAAATGCAACAAGGTGACCTTCACAACCCCTAACTCTAACTCTACAGTCAGAACAGCGGCACCCAGGTTGTGGTGAATACAAGTGATTTTGTCTGCAACAAGATTAGGAAATGCATTACAGCAGACAATAGACGGACTAGTTCAGATGCAGACAAACTAGGTTGCTTGAACATTATGGAATAATAAATGTGGTGTTGGTGTAATAGATGTTGGAACGTTGCTCTTTTTTCAGAAATCTTTTCTGATCTGCTGTACACTTTCAAATGCAGTCACTCCTCCCTGTTCCCGATGATGACAAAGTTCCAATGATGGAGCCAAATTGAACTGGAATGGAGAATTCAGTGAAAATGGGTTTCATAGTGATGTTTTGTTGTTGCCTCAAGTTATACGTACTGCTGCTGCTTTCATAAATCTGTCATCTGAAATTATGAAGGAGGGATAAAGAGAGGAATTTTAAGTGGCTGGCCACACCATTGAAAGAAAAAGGAAATCTATAAAACGAATAGGTCAGAAAAAGGCACTGCCAGGATGTGGGTGGTTTGTTTAAAACTATGACCCAGAGGTCAGGATGGAAGGAGCTGAGGTTCTTCAACAAAATGAGGGAGAACAGCTTTAGGGTTAACAGTGATTTCCTTATTGTAATAAAGTTCCTTGTTTAATGCAAGTGACTCATTCTCTGATTCTTTCTTGTCATATTACTGGCACTAGCTCGTAGGAGTTGTACGAAAAAAACAGTAATGTCATGCAATAAGCATTCTGAGCAAGTGGTATTCTTTGTAATGTCATAGTGAAATTCAAAGCAGCTGGTTTGTGGGCTCATTGCAATTGCCTATTTGCATAGGTTTCACCTGTCTTCTTTCACTATGTTTAGCTTAGAGAAAAGAATATAAAGGAGAGCTGCAATAGCAGTCTTCAACTATCTAAAGAGCTACCACCAAGAAGATGGCAAGGAAATGTTCTCCATTGCCACAGAAGGCAAGACTAGAAAAAATAAGCTCTAATTACAAGGAGGTCAATTTTGATTAAATGTCAGGAAAAAGCTCCCAACAGTAAGAGCTGTGCAGCAATGGAACAAGCTGCATAGGAAGGTTGTAGGCTCTCCATCATTGGAGGTTTTCAAAAAGGCATAGGGTAATGTCGCCTGGCCACATCTTTGGCATGGTCTCTTGGATTTCAGGGGAACTTCTGGCTTGATCAAGCAGCATCCCAGAAGGAAATTAAGAACCTATGATTCAACAAGGTCCTGCTGTTATCTTTCTGTGACAGCTGCTTGCCTCCATCTGAAAGAGGAAGAAGAACATACTGTGCTCAGAATTGGACCAAATGGCCCCATTTCAGGTGGTCTTGTAAGTTCTAATTATCTGAATATATACAATCAGTAATTTCTTCGCTGATGATCAGTTGTGGTGCAATCCTTCTTGGGCACTATCGCCAGTAAAGTCTTTTAATTGACTTAGGTTTTTGATTGAGCTTTGACTCCCAATCTACTGTAACCAAGCCAAGAACGTGTACCTGAGCTCTCGCATCCTCATGAATGTCGCATCCCTTGTCTCTCCCTCTGTTCCCCCTTCCCTGTCTCCCCTCCCACTGTCTTTAGATTGTAAGCTCCTGAGCAGGGACCATGTCTGTCTTATTCTTTGTAAGTGCTAGGTACATTGCTGGCGCTATATAAATGCTTATAGTAATGGTAATAATAATGAATAATTACGTGTAGCTATTGATTATAGGTTACATGCACTATAACAACTCTAACATGGTTCGAGGAGTCTACAGTGACAGAGCTGTAGGAGAAGTGGCCACTTTGATAAGGGTAGTATGTTGGAGTCTCCACTGCATGTTCAGAGTACACTATCCAATTTCTAGTTACTGAAATTTGTTGAAATGAATGTAGTCATATGTAACATGCCTCAAAGTCTATACATAATATTTTTTATTAAAGTTCTATATAAGAGTATTATACCAAAGTGTATAAGTAAGTAGAGTGTTATGCAATATATAGGCTAGAATAATCTCTACAAAATGATAAAATTCTATTTAAAATTTTCATAAAGGTTTGTGCTTAGGCCAGCTGAAAACTCAGCTTGAAAGAATGTTGTTTGTGGGTTGGTGAAGAAGGACCTTTTCAGGTCAATTATTTATTTATTTATTTATTATTAAAATGTATATGCCGCCCCCTCCTGCTATAAGCATCTTGGGGTGGCTAACAACATTTTAAAGTACATAACTAAAATACAATTACAAACAACCTAAAATCCCCAGATTAAAATAACCCATACCCAAATCTCTAAAATAACCCATACCCAAATCTCTAAAATAACCCATACCCAAACCTACCCACCCCATCTCCCTCGGTAAAGGCCCGGCGGAACAGCCAGGTCTTACATTATCTATGGAAAGAGGGGAGGTTGGTGGTCAAGTGGACCTCCAACGGGAGGGACTGTTTCACACCCAGGGAACCTCGAGGAGGGCACCCCCAGCCGACTGCAGGGGCTGATTCAGGATCTGGAGGGTTAGGCAGTCCTGCAGGTAGGTGGAGCCCAGGCTGTTTAGGATTTTAATGGTCAAAACCAACACCTTGAATTGGGCCTGGAAAACTATTGGCAGCCAGCGCAGAGAGTGAAGCACTGGTAAAATGTGCTCGCGTCAGCCCGTCCCCGTTGGGAGATGGGCCACCACATTCTACACCAGCTGCAGTTTCTGAACCGGTACCAATGGTAGCCCCACGTAGAATGTGTTACAGTAGTCCCGTCTCAAGGTAATAAAAGCATGGACGATTGTGGCCAGATCTGAGTCCAAGACATACGGCCTAAGCCGACGTACCAGATGTAACTGGCGGAATGTCCCCTTTGCCACAGCCGCCACCTGGACATCCAGGTGGAGCTGTGGATCCAGGAGCACCCCCAGACTATGGACCTGAGATACCAGAGGAGGATGGACCCCATCACTGATGGGGGCCATCACTCCCCCAGCTTTCCCTACAACCATCATCTCTGTCTTGTCAGGATTTAACTTCAGGTGGCTCGCCCTCATCTAATTCCCACAGCTGACAAACACCCGGTAAGCACCGAGACTGCTGGACCTGAGTTAGCTGAAAATGAGAGAGAGAGCTGGGTGTCATCAGCATATTGATGACCCCTTACACCAAACTCCCTGACAACCTCCCCCCAAAGGCTGCATGTCCACATTGGACAAGAGAGGGGATAAGATGGGACCCCACACGTGAGGCCCTGAGGAGAGGATGAAAAATCACCCAGCACCACACGTTGGGTTCTCCCAGCCAGGAAAGATGTTGAAAACAGTCTTGAAAATTTCAGTTGTACAGTTCTAATAGAAAACTCGATATTAACAGCCCATTATTCAAAAAGACCCTGCTACTATCTTCCTGCTACTTTGAAAGGGGGGAAAAAATAAAACATCAATGAATGATTATTACAGTGTTGCAGGAATATAATGTCTAATCATGGAAGACTCTAATACATAATACTCCATATAGTGTACATTTTACATAAAAATAGATAAATGGACAAAAAAAGCTAAGATAAGGCTATCCTAGTTAACAATATTGGGTTGCTGAAGGACTGTATTTTACCTCAAGAGTAGACACTTTTCCTGCATATACAAGGTTCAGTTTTAGCTTTAAGGTTTAGCTTTGCTTTATCAAGGTGTTTTTTTTTACTTTTTGTGTTTTTTGGTGAGACTAAATGGAAGCAATAAAAGTAAAGCTAATAACTATCCCAAAGGCCCTAGATTAACTGACTCACAAACTTGCACCCACCCACATGCATTATGGCAGGCGTTCTTTATTAATACTAGTACTCAGCAGGTTTGAGTATATGTGCGTGTTCTTCCCTTTTTAGAAAGGAAAATTCATTTTCCCCAGCTGATGTTATCTGCTTCTCTGTATTCGAGAGGTTTTACAGATCTCTCAAGGAAGGAGTAACCTATGGATTTTATTTTTTTCCCCCTTTCCTCTTCCTTAGCCTCCCTTTTACCCCTAAAATCTTCAGTTACTATATTTTGAAATTTTTCTTACTGCATGTTTCCTGATAGATACCATGGTTGGTAACTTATGAAATTTAGAACTTCCTACTTTTTTACTGCAGTAAGTCTGTACAAGCTTTTTCAGCGGTCTCAATGCAAAACGTGTAGAGCTACTTGAAGGAAAATATTTGAGTGAGGAGAGGTCCGGTGGGCACATCGTTGGCTATGCTTTGAAGGGAAAGCATTCATGGGGTGCTGTAAGTATGTGTATCTTCCTTTATTTCCTAGGTCTTTGTATAGTCTCTTCTGTTCTGCTATCTGAATCCCTCCCATGTATTTTCAAATAAGAGGGACAATAAGAATCTCTCTCCTTTCCAACCTTTAAAAGACTTACCTTGATTAGTTTGTGTGTGTGTTTGGGCAGAGATGGAGACAAAGTAATTTGAATAATATCTTTTATTGGACCCATGGAGACACAAAATGTACTGGAGATGTAATTAATTTTTTAATTTTTTTTTAACTTTTGGAAGTGGTGTAGCAAATGGTTCTTCTGCATTAGCAAGTGAAGTGTAGGTGTCTGGGAAAGTCAAGTTTAATGGATGAGAGGTAGCTGGGACTATTACTGCAGAGGACTTTGAAGATTGCAGCTGAGACATGAATGTGAACTCTCGGGTCACTTTCTCACGTTACCGGGGGTGGGTGGGAGGGGGACTTCCATGTGGGCAATCACGGCTTTGTTCTCATGTAGGAATGTGCTATTCTGCTTTTCTCCTATGAGAACACTCACGCCTGAGCAGGTCCCCCGATGTAGTTATACAATCACAGGTGTTTTCATGCGAGAAAAGCTGAGTAACACATTCCTACATGCCCTAATTCCTGTGAGAATAGAACCACAATTGCCCTCACAGAAATTCCACCCACCTCCCAGGTAACATGAGAAAGCGGCTTCAGTGGGGCTCCAGTGCAATATGTTCTGTTTAGTATGGTGTGGCTTTGCTTGTGTGGCATTTCCTTCACAGCAATTGTATAGGTTCTTTGTGACAGTCTCTGTATCTGAATGCATAGTCTATCACTGACACCCATTAGGTGGCAGGAAGAGTTGGGTGCAGATACTGGAAATGCTGGCTATGGAGTGGTTGTAATGGCTCACTTAGTAGAATCACCATTATTTTATTGTATAATATACTATGGTAGTATTATAGTGCTTTAAAATCTTTGTCTAGTGCACCATCACAAAAACCCTGTGAGGTAGATTATTGTTGTTTCCATTTTATTATCATTATCCTCCATCTCCAGCTTGACAGAGAAGCCCAAAGTTGGGATTGTCAGGATTTTCTCTCTCGCACACCGCTCTACCATTCTGTCAGTCTTGACTCTGAGCTATCCTAGTGCAGGGAGCAATACACCAGGTTTGAGAATCTTCAGCCTGCTCTGCTTGACAGCATGGCAGAGAGTTCTCCTGGCATGCTTGGGGAGGGAAATTGTGCTTCTCCCATCATCCTGTTCAGCAGGAAAGCTGGATCCCACTTTTCCCCTACTCTGAAGCTTTGAGATATCCAGAATTTGCCAAATGCAAATTAAAGATATCCCTTTTAGAATGTATTACATTTAATTGACACCTAGCTGCAGGGAGAAAGCAATTTGAAGAAAACTTGAACTTAAGCTGAGTTTCTAGTTATGTGGATTCCTCTTCTATTGTATTTCTGCTCTTGTATAAATATACTACTCCATCTTCTCTCTGTGTTGTTGGATTTCTGGCTTTGCATAATGCAGGACTGGTGCAGGTGAATTTATGATTATTTATTTATTTATTTATTTATTTATTTGTGGTATTTCATACTTTTTCTTCCTGAAGTGTCTTGAAGGAATTTCCTCTTCCACCCCACAGTAAGGAATGAAAAACTTTAGGTAGCTCACATACAAATGTCATGTTACCAGGGTATTCTTGACGGTGCATTTGGTCAAATTTTAACATACTGTGAAATGAATTAAAAGATGCTCTGCTTGGAATATCTGTGGGGGTTTTTTGTCCCAGATTGCAAATTATCAGAGGACCCTGAAAAAGAGGAATGCATTTCTACTTAGAACTGCAAGTGCTATGCTACCTGGAGGTACAGAAGAACACAATGAAAGGTGATACTAGTACACTGCACTTTTTAAAAGTTATACTCTAATTTAGCAACGGGCTTATGCTCCCTGCCCTGTGATTAAGATGAAGAGGAAAGTGTCTAGTTGCAACGTATAGCTGGAGATTTTTCCTAGTTGAAAACCCTCTGATCTGGTGGTGCTGGGGTGGGGTGGGGTGAGGGGCAGGGGAAGGAGGAAGCAGTTTCATTCTCAAAATCTTCTGCTGGTGTAAATCCGATTATATTGATGGTGGGGCACTTGGGCTATTAGAGCCCAGGATTCTTCTCCCTTGATCGTGAAGAAAATCTTAATATGTGAACCCTGTCTGTCTACACTAAAGTTTCAAAAATTAGAAAGCAAATTTAAAGACCACAAAAAATAAAAATTAATAAAAAGATCCTCATGACTTTGAAGGGCTTGACATAATTTTGGCAATAATATCCTGTTTGGCAATACTGGGCAGGATCTGTAATGTGTTTCCCCCCTCTTTCACTTTAGTCTGGGAAACTGTGTGCTTCCTCTTTCTGGGTAGACTGTAGCAGGAACCTGGAGCCACAGTAGCAACTAAAAGTCCAAAGCAAAAGCACGTTTCTTTAGCATCATACTCTTGCTGTCTGGTTCTTTAAATAGTGGTCAGCTTTACTGAAAAGCATACTGCCAGAAAGCAGATACATTTGCTGTACAAATTGGCACCTAATGTGCCTGAACACTCATTCGCTGGCACAGATTCTTCTCCTGTTAGTAAATCTTATGAAGTTGCTACACTTTGCCCCCTGCTTTTGCTTGCTTGGCACTGGCACTGACAGCTGTGGCTACAGATGGGACGGGCTCTGCAATTACATTATCGGACACCAGGATCTGGTTGGTTAGATAGCTGTTCTGCTGACTGAGCTAGCTAGCACTTGCTGGAAGAGCTGCAGGCTACTGATGAGCAAAATGGTTTGCAAAATTGAGTCTTGTGCCAGTTCCTCAGCAAATCAACATGCAAGACGGTTATAATATGCGTCACTATACAAAAAGACTGTGTGAACATCCAGAGGAGGCATTTTCCTTGGCTTTGAACTGGAAGGCCAAGAATTGCCAGCAGTTCCTGCTGCATCACCGCTCCCCTCTACGGTTGCATCTGTTGCATTTACACCTGACGTAGTGCGGCAGCAGCAAGACTTGCAAGGGAACACGCAGCAGTGGGGAGGAGACCGATGGCAGAAGAAGAGCCGGTGTGAACAGGGATCTGCCGCGGCTTCCCTCACACACGTCAGGGCAGGAATTTGCACCCTGACGTGTGTGAGGGAAGCCGCGGCAGATCCCCGTTCACACCGGCTCTTCTTCTGCCATTGGGCTCCTCCATGCTGCCGCATCTTTGCTCTGCTACTACTACCGCCGCAGGTGTGAATGCGGCCTGAAAGTGCATCCAGCTGTGTTTTATTAGCACATTGTTCTTACTGTGGGTAATTGTTTAACACTGCAAAGAATGTAAAGCACATATCCAGGCTTGCACAAAGGAACTGTACCAATGGGGAGGAATCAAATAACCCGCTGGAGCCCATGTTCGGTCCACACAGTCCCTGATCATATTTAGCACTGCTTTTCAGCCTAATAAATGGGCAGCCCACTGCCTGTATTTCATGTGCTTCTGGCAGCTTCCACTAATGGCTGACTCTCACTTGAGGCACGGTAGAGGTCTCCCTCCCTGCAGCCTCGTGAGAGTGAATGTGATATAAACACCTAGTGATATGTAGTTCACTGTACTCAGGAGTTGCTTCCTGTACATTTGATATTTGTTTCCTGGGTGACATGAACTTGGAGGTCTTAATTATGCCCAAGATTTGTTTTTAACCTAATAAATGGGTGAGGTTTTCTGTTGGCCTGACTCTTTTCTCTGGAAATATCTTTGCTTACGCAGGGAGAAAAGCAGCAATCTATTCATTCTCTCCATAGCATGTTCCTCTGTTAAGCCCTGTCTGGTCATGTCCCTGTGTACGATTTCCCACCTTCTAGTAGTTGATGGTTGGCCTTTAGGTCTGACTGATCTTATTATGTCTGTATTATTTTCACTGGCATCCTATTGGCTTTTGTCACTAGCATTTGTCTTCTATAGTAGCCTCACCATCATACTCTTTTTTTTTTTTTTTTTTTTTTTTCTTTTTTTCCCCTTCCCCAGTTGAAGCCAATCCCATAATCAGATTTCACATAACTACTTTCCTTCTAACTTCTTCTCTTATAAAAGCTATTCTGCCTTACACCTGCTGTCTCTGGAAGAATCTTCCTTTCTACTTCTCCAACTTTCTGATGCCCGTTTAATTTAATGCAGCTGCTTTTAGTCTGTAGTGTACAGTAAAGCTGTTGGCACACATCCTTGATAAATTTTCACTCTGACACCCAACATAATATTTTTATCAACCCATATCTGTGTCTGTGTCGCACATGGGAATAATGCCCATTTCCTTAATAACTTCTTCCATTATGGAACTGTTGATCAAAGTGCTAAAGTGTGATACAAAGTATGAAAACATTTTCTGACACTCCCTCTGGCTTCTACATTGGGTGAAAGAGTTATTAGGTGCAGAAGTACCAAAAACAATAAAAACAAAATGGCCTAACGTGTGTGTATGTGTGTGTATAGAGGGTGGAAGTATGTTAGAGCAAAAAAAAACCTCTGGTGCCAATACTTGTCACGGTGTAGTCCAATGACTTTTATGTTGGTGGTAGCTTGTCTCATTCACTCATATTCCTCTTTTCTCAGCTTTCCCTGTATCTATTTAAGTCTCATGGCAGGTGCACGATAGAGTTGAATCGTCAGTCCTCAAGAGAGGAACGGCTTGGAGGAGTGGCCCTCCAAGGTATTTATCTTCCTCCAAATCTTAAACATGCAGAGATGCTCTGATATAGTTAGTAGTACTACTGTAGTCGACGTGATCTTGATAATCCTGCTTAGGATCTCTACCCAGCCACTCCCACCAATTTTGGGACAGTAAGTGGTTTAGACCTAAGGGAATTGGTGGGAGAAGTTTGGACGTTCTAAAGGTTTTATCGTGGAACGTTGCAGGCTGAAGAGCCCGTATCCAGGACCCAGGGTGCCTGGACTTTTTGAAAGACTTTGATGTTATTTTGGTCCAGGAAACCTGGTGCACAGATAAGACCTCCCTAGATGGGTTTGAGTTTTTTTGGCATGAGGCTATATGTACGAAAAGGAGAGGACGCCCGAGTGGTGGGACAGCGTGTTTTGTGTCACATCAGTTAAAAGCGGAACTGGTACCCTTGGCTGGGGGTATTCTGGGAGTGTGTGGCTGCCTATTACAAGACCCCAAGTTGGCCCTGGTGTGTGTTAGTATTTATGTCCCTCCAAGGAATTCGGAGTACTATGATGAGTCGGTGTGGTTAAGGTTGACCACTTATTTGGGGCAGGTTGTTTCTCTCAATCCAGCTGCCAGGATCTTGTTGGCAGGTGATTTGAACGCATGTATGGGTGCGAATGATTTGGAGTTAAGCATTAGTGGGGGAGTTTGGATAAATGATGATGCATCCGAATTACCTGATAGACGGGCTAAAGATCAGGGAATAAATGAGTGGTACCCAGTTTGCTAATGTATTGCAGCAATTAGATTTAGATGCCCTGAATGAATGTTGTTTGAAGGATTTTCCCAGAGAGTATACCTATCTATCAGAGCAAGGCTGCAGTACAGTAGACTACGTTGCTCTTTCGTCTACTTTATTGCATCGGGTACTATACTTCCAAGTGGGTACCCAGATGGAGAGTGATCATCTTCCCCTGTCTTGCAACTGGGTGACTCATTGGATGTTAGGATGGGTGCTTCATCTCCTACCCACTCACAATCCTCTGTGGGGCTGAGACCGATTAGGAGGAAATGGTCCTTGCAGCTGGAGTCCTCCTTATTGTCCACTCTGGGCTCCCAACAGGGGATGCTTTTCGCCACAGGGATACATGAAGCTGCATCCCAGGAGCTATTGTTGGCTCGGTACCAGGAAGGGGTTGAGTGGCTGATACCTGCCCTATCCAGTAAACCTATAATTAGTGCAGTGGGGAAGCGGGAACGAAGGAATATCACCCCCTGGTTTGATCTGGAGTGTCGCGAGGCACGGACAGTCTTAAGGCGGTTGGACCACCGTTTCCGTGCCCCTCGGGGCGTAGTTATGTTGGGAAAATTATTGACAAAACGCAGAGATTATAGGAGACTCCTGGCCTCTAAGAGACAGGATTTTTTCAAACAGGCCTGGGATGAGTTGGAGGAGACAGCGAAAGATATTAATTCCTCACACTTCTGGAAACTGGTTAGAGGCATAGGACAGGAGAGAGGTATGTTTACTCCTAGAATCCCGGCAGAGAGGTGGGAAGAGTATTTTGGTACTCTCTTTGGCAACCTGGATGTTGGTGTTCCTATGTCTCCTCCCTGCCCTTGTGTTCCTGAATGGGATCCTGTGCTCCCGGAACACATTGATGAACTATTGGAGGGCCTTAAGTCCGGGAAGGCTCCTGGTGTTGACTTATACCCCCAGAGTTACTCAAGACAGGGCGCAAATGGTGGTCCCTGGTCCTTGCAACCCTTTTTACGGGTATAAATGATGGGTGATCCCTGAGGGCTGGGACCAGGCCATTGTGGTCCCATCCATAAGAAAGGTCCCCATAATGACCTGAAGAATTATTGCCCCATTAGCCTCCTGAGTGTTGTGAGCAAATTATATGCTAAGTTTTTGCTCACGAAATTAATTAAGTGGTTGGAAGAAAACAACATTTTGAGTGAGGCCCAGGCAGGGTTTAGGGAGGGAAGATCGACCAGGGATCACTGCTTTTTGTTGCTGCGTTTGGTCAAGAAATACTCTGTTCCACCACAAAGGTTATACGCTGCCTTTATAGATCTACGGGCGGCGTTTGATACAATATCACAGGTGCGCCTGTGGGCGAAACTTGCTGCTCTTAAAATAGACCCCCGATTATTGTATCTAATCTCTAGTCTTTATAGACACACCTCATTGAGGGTTAGGTTGGATAATAGGGGTGCATTGTCTGGGAAAATAGCCACGGGGAAGGGAGCGAAACAAGGCTGCGTGTTGGCCCCTATGCTGTTAATGTCTTCTTAAATGATTTGTTGGCCGAATTCGCAGCCTTGGATCTTCATGCAACCCAGTTGGGTGGCACTCACATCCCCTGTCTGCTTTATGCTGTCTGCTATCCCGTACCCAGATGGGGCTTAGGAGAATGTTGGAGTGTTTTGGGGCTTACTGTCGGAGGAACCAGCTAGTAGTAAATTACGATAAAACCAAAGTTATGGTGTTCTCCCGCAGGAAAGTGACTCACAAATGGCAGTTAAATACTATTCCAATTTCCCAGGTGCGGGTATATAGATATTTGGGCCTGTTATTTCAGGCCATGCTGCAAAGGTTGGCCGTGCAGAACAAGGCATCCCAGCTCCATAGAGCACTCCTTTCTTTTTTTAGAGCAAGGGGTGGGCAATTGGTTATTCCAGCGTTGAAGGTTTTTTCCCTCAAATCCATGCCACAGATGTTCTATGGGGCACACCTTTGGGCATTAACTAGGGCTTCCAGCCTTGGTCTCGAAAGGCTCCAGACAGGATTTATCAGGGCATTATTATCGGCTCTGGCAGGATTAAGCAATCAGGCCTTGCAGTTAGAATGCGACCTAGTCCCTCTTCAAGAAAGAATCTGGAGGGGTGCGTTGACCTATTGGCTTCGTTTATTTTTTTAAATGGCTGCCCCTTGGTCCCAATTGGTCTTACTGGATAGATTCCCCAGCAGTTGGCTGCTTGAGGTTATAGAAAAAATCAGGTACTTGGGTTTTTCTCCTTAAGCCCTTGAACCTTTGGGCCTCCGGGGTGCTAAAAAGGTGCTCCTAAGGAGGCTGAGAGATATTAATCATCAGGAAGCTGGTGCGGCAGTCAATAACAGCAGGACACTGGGACTTTATCCCAGGATGATTAGTTCTGATGTGTCTATATGAATGATATTAGCAGTAGCCAGTGCAGACGATTGTTTCTTCTGGCAAGGGTCAATTCCTTCCCCTCCGTGTTATGCGAGGGGAGGTACAGAAATGTCCCTATGGTCGAGCGTTTATGTAAATGTGATTTTGGGTCTGGTGGAAACACTCAACCATATTTTGCTGGTCTGCCCTTTATATTCTGAACTTCGGAAGAAGTTTATTAGCCCCCTAATTGCTGGTGTCCCTGGGAGATCTAATGATGCATGTGTGTGTTTTTTGCTGAGTGACAGTAGCAAAGATGTAACAAGGATTGTGGCCCTTTTTGGGGGGCTGTATATAATGTTAAGGTGAAATCTGCTATGTAGGTGGACGTGGCGACGGGGATTATTTTTTTTCCCCTCTTGACGGTTTATTTACGACTATGTATATTTTTATCTTATTTCATATTTTATATTTTATTTTTGTATTTTATTATAATTATTTTGTCTTTTTTTCTTCTATTTGTACATGCTTCTTCTTGGTGCTTATTGCTGTGTGGGGTTTATCTTGATATGGATGTTGATGTTTATGGATTTTGTGCATTTTTCTCCTTGCAATGACCATATTGGTTTCGCAATAAAGTTACTTACTAAAGGAATTGGGCTGTGGCGGAAGAGTGGGGTTGTTGGTGACCAGTATGGAGGCCTGCATGTATCTTGGAGATGTCCGTGCCAGGTACATTGCTGGTGCTATATTATGAAGCCTCAGCAGCGACTCCATAGTTAAGGCCAGCGGGGAAGTTTCTGTTTAAAGCATGAGCAGTTTATTGCTTATAAAATCTGCACTATTTATCCTATTTATCCTTTGGTGGCGGCTCAGAAGCTGCAGCTGGTGCAGAATGCGGCGGCCCGGCTCCTGGTGGGATTGGACCGCCAGGAGCATATTACACCGGTGCTCCGGTCTCTGCACTGGCTGACAATAGTCTTCCGGGCCTGATTCAGAGCGTTGGTCTTAACCTATAAACCCCTACATGGTCTGGGCCCTGTTTACCTGCGGGACTGCCTCACTCCCCGGGTTCTGGATCGGCCCCTGTGGTCGGCTGGGGGCGTGCTGTTGGTGGTTGTCATGGAGAAACATGGGGTCACACGTGTAACACGGGACTACATGTTTGGTAAATGTGTGGTGCCAAGGGTTTCACGTGTATGCAGTGTTACTATACATGTACACTATGTAATGTCAAAGGTTCCACATGTTTGTAATGTTAACTCTGAGAACGATAGAACTCACATTAAAGCTCTGGCACCAGACTACAAACAACGCAGGAAATGCAAACAGATAACAGAAAGGGTATTCAGAACATCTGGCTTGATAGACAGCCCTGTGGAGATGCAAATTAACTTCCATGTTTACCTGGGTTGGCTACGTGACCCACTATTCCCCAAAGGCGGGAAATCCGAGACAAAGAAAGTTAAATGCTATATAAGGACAGAGAT
>QEPC01004942.1:993770-1026225 GCA_003113815.1 Sphenodon punctatus
TTGCAGCCATTTTTAAATGGCTGCAATGTAAAAAAATCCGGTACCCGGAATCCGGTACCCGGACCGGATTTACCGGGTCGAATCCGATAATGCCGGTACGCCCGGTACCGGCATTATCGGATACCGGATTTACCGGATTTCCCGCCCCTAGTGGACATCATCCCGTGTGTGGATGTTGTTACTGATGCAGCAGCTGTAAGCCTCAGAAAGCAGCAACTCCCCACCCCACCCAGCTTTTAGCATGGCATTAAAAGTAGGGATCCCCCAGACATTTAATAGAGGACACTACCCCAACCCCAAATATGCTTTTTATGTTGATTTTTTTACCCACCCACCCCCAAGCTGACTTAGGGGACAAAGACCACAGTAGTGGCCATTTTGAAAATTGGGAGACACCCCAGGGGTAAAATAAGACCACCGTTTGATAGATCAGACTCTTCCAACTCCAAATATGCTATTTTCTTACTCTCCAATTTGACACACCCCAGCTGAGTTAGGAAGCAAAACCCCCAGCGGCAGCCATTTTGAAAACTGTGGGGAGTACCGTGAGGGAGAAACCAGACCACCATTTGATAGAGACAACTCCATGAATCCCAAATATTCTTTATTTTTGCTCCGATTTTAACTCCCCAAGCCAAGTTAGGGGGCAAAAAGTCCAGTTTTCTAGCACCTGTAAAATGACCACCCATAGACAAAACCGATGGTTGGGATAGGTAAAGAGGACACCCACACACCCACACACACACACACCCAAGACATGGTACCAGCAATTGGGGAGTCCCTGGCCCCCCAGAAAAATAATTATTAGTGATTAATGTTGATGACATCACACCCTCAAAATGCTGGCAGTGGAGGAACCGATGGTGTGATCTGATGCAGGGGGACCCCCAAACATGGCATCAAAAGGAATCGAGTCTCCAGCCCCCTGAGGAAGCTGAGATTAAAAGAAAGGCCTAGAGGGAAGTGGGGGTGCTGGATTAGAGCAGGGGGGTTGGGAGCCAGGAGTCCTGGGCTCTCTAGCAGGGTGCATTGGAGAGGAGGGGCAGGGAGCCGGGACTCCTGGGTTCTCTAGGAGAGCAGTGGGGGCTAGTGGGTTAGAGTAGTGGGGAGCTGAGAGCCAGAAGTCCTGGGTTAATTATCCTGAAAACAAAGTGAGAAGAGGAGGGGGGATGTCCATGAGTAGTAAAATGTCATAGGCAGGAATTTTTAACAGGAGGGAGCAGTGAGAAAATGTTAGCAGTGATACAGTCAAGTGGAGTGGGGGCTAGTGGGTTAGAGCACAGGGATGCTGGAAGCCAGAACTGGTGGGAGATGTGCTTGCCTGGAAAGCCCCTACTTGTCTGTGCTACAGGATATAGCCTGGCGGGGGTGGGAGTTCCTGCTTCGTCAGGTTTACAACTGCTGCGTTAGCAACTAAGTCCACACCTGGGATGTTGTCCATGGGGCTATTTCTGTCCACCAGGGTCCCCAAACAAGGAAATTCTAAATCAGTTGATCTTGGGATGTTCCCTTGAGGATCTACCTTCTCACAGCACGCGCCGCCCTCCCCCCCCCTCCCACACACACATTACACCGTCATAGTGCGCGCGCACACCTTCATAACCTGCCTTTCAAATTCCTGGGATCGGGAAGAGAGGGGCTAGGCTCCCAGCCCGGTCTAGCTCCATCTCTTGCCTACCCCATTCCTCACCCCCCCCCCACCCCAGCAGAGAGACTTCCCTGGCAAGTGGCAGAAAGAGGTCAAGCTAGATTCTTGTCTCTCGGGGTGAGGTGTAAACAATAAATGGCCCTTCCTCCCTAGGATGTTTCCCTAAAGCAGCTCCTTCCCCACATTCTGCCCCTAGGAGCCTGATTAGAGTGTTTGCTCCCTTGTGTCTGTGGGACCCATTAAATCAGTGGGACTTTGAGAGAAATTAAGGCCCTTAAAAATTCAACCATGCCCCCAAAAGCATGGAAATTGTAAGTTAAGACCCCCGCCTTAACATCCATGCATTAAGCAGTAAAGATGTCTTGCATATTGTGCTCACCTACAACTTTCATGCTTTGCCTTGGTCTTTCAGCCCCAGTCTTCTTCCTCTGCAGGTTGGGGCAACACTGGAAGCTGGGGAGAGAAGGGGATGAGGGGGCCAGCAACCCCCTTTCCCACCTGTATCCTTACATTTGGGTTGGGGAGAGCAGTACAGCTGATTACTGGAAGGCTGTATGCGTGGGAAACAAGGTTGATGGATGCGGGATATGTGCATACAGACAAGAGTGGGGGCACTTGGGCAGTGGGGGAAAAAGTTATTGTCAGGATGAGGAAGCCAGTTGTAAGGAAAGGGCAAAGAGGTGTTGGGAGGGGTGCAGCCTCCCCATCTAAGCCATTATAACCTGCACTCCCCTCACAGAGAATCCAAGGTTTATGGGAAATACGATCAGCTGTATCTCTGATATGGAACAGGAGGGTAGGTGTGTGAAATAACCAAAACAAAAAACAGGAGAGGACTTGCAATAACAGGGATGGAGAAAACGGGAACTGGAACAACAGGGAGCCAGCTATGCAAACTGGTTGGAATGATAGGAGTGCTCTCTATGGTATCTTATCATTCTTCTAAATCATTTATTTCACTAAGAAGCTTGACTTTCTACCTGTTTGTCATAACATTCCACCCAGCTCTTTGCTGGTGCACCCGATACCTGTTCCTGTAATTCCACTCACTCTCCCTGGTGCCTTTTTCATTATTCCACCCCCCCTTGCCCCCCCATGCTCCCAGAGATGCAGCTCCATTGTATTATTTCACAGCCACTTAATGGGACTCTGCGAATGAGAATAGGATTTATTTCCAAACTGGTATTGCTGTTGCCTCTATTGCCCTCCAAAGGGCATTCCATTTATTAATTTCAATATGTACCCAACTTAAAATTCTTATTAAACATTTATATAACTCTATTTCCAGCTTCAGTGTTGCCGCCAGGAAGAGGATTAGGGCTGAAAGACCACGGCAAAGTATGGGCGCATGGAGCCTAAGTTGTAAGCAAGCACAATATGCAAGACTGTACGTCTTTACTGCTTACATGGCATGGGAGTTAAGGCAGGAGACTTAACTTACAATTTCCATGCTTTTTGGAGCATGGTGGTTGAATTTGTAAGGGCCTTAATTTCTCTCTCAAACCAAACGTTTTTTGAGTATAGAATATATAAATAATTATTGCTGGGGATAAGTAGCTGAATACCCTGATTCTTCTTAGGGTTCTCCCAACATAGGATACAAGCCAGACCTCAAGGTGTATTTCCTGATGAAATTTTTTGTGTCTTGGTGAGGAGAAGGAACCTTCACTTCTTTCAGAAGTGCCCAGGGGAAAAAGGAAACCAAGTGTACATGGTAGAATTCAAGTATTTAAGTCATGCTGTGCAGATATTAAACTGTTTTGTTTAAATGACATCACTAATTAAAGCTAAATGGAAGTGGGTGTAACTGAAATTGGAGAAAGCTGCACGAGCATAAGATATGTGAGAGAGGGGAATTGTGTTAATCTTTAATGCAAAACGTAAGCCTTTCTACCGCCAGCACATTCTAGCTAGGGAGTTTTAATGCTGTCTTCGTGAAGATTGGCATCCTTCATTTACAGCGAATAACCCTAGTAAATAGATGCTTATTTAAAGCAAACGTGTATAGGAGCTGTTACTCACCATATGAAAATACATTTCTTGTACATGCTTCCTGAAGTGGATATGCTTTCAAAGGGGAAGTAATTTTTAAATAATCTTTTTCTTCTGAAAGCTATAGTCTTAGCAAAGTAATAGTCTGCATTTGCCATGGCTTTGGTAGTTACATTAAGGACAGCAATAATCTTGGATCTGTATCCTGGTAACTACCTGTGTGACAAGGAAACCATGTTTCTTCCCCCAGTTTTACAGCTAGGGATTAAAGTAAAGTCCCAAAGGAATCTTATAGTGAAGCAGAAGATTGCATCTGGGGCTCTCCAAAGTCCACTTGACTGTCCTTTCATCTAGGAAGATCTTGGTGCAAAACCCTGTTGAGATATACAGGTTTTTATACCTGGTCAGAAGTTTTGATAGTGATTAAAAAATGTGTAGCCCTTGAAAGGTTAATGCTGTTAAGTGTTGTACAGAAGCAAAGCTGATGGCATAATGTTCCACCTACCACAGTATTTGCTACTAGCCTACATTTGATACAACTCCCTGGAAACTGGGTTTAAATAGAGCATCGGAAACAGCTGGAGAAATCTAAACAATTCAAATGTGGTGTCTTTTGGTGGTGGTTTTGGTCTTTTGGTGGTTTTGATAGCAGCATTTGCTACACGGTTCAGTTCCCTCTACCAATAAATCCTCATAGCATTAATTCCAATGGTTCAGCGATGTACTGTGTGCGTGTATGTTTGTTTGTTTGTTTATTTATTTATTTATTGCCGTTTAGACCCTCGTCCTTCCCCAAAGGCTCAGGGCAGCTTACAAAAGACACAAAATACGATTTAAAAACATTTAAAATACAATACACCCCCCAAGAAAACCAACCCACTCCAACCCTTCAACAGCCTCCTACCTAATCCTTATCCCTATCCCCGCCTGCCAAATGCTTTAACAAAAACAAACGTTTTTCAAACGGACCTCCAGGAGAATGCTGGGTAGTGGATAGCAGCAGGATACTCCCAGGGACACAGCAGCATCCGACACCAATGGTATGTGTGGAAAGTGGGTGGGAAAGGCACCAAGGCAGGCCGGCGGGCTGGTGGTGAAAGAAGAGGCACTGTAGTGAGAGGGGGGGAGGGCGCTAATACCGGTGCTTGGTTTCTGTATGTTGTTCATTGCTTTACTGTGATCACAGAAGGAGAACCGCAAAGATCCTGCCTCAGCAACTGCCCCAGCAGCAACTTAGGCCAGGTACTCATTCCCACTTTTCTTTGGGTGGGAAAAGTAGCGTTACATTGGGTGGGAAGGTGGGAGTGAGGCAATCTGAACTAATGGCTTTCCTTGTTACCTTGCTACAGGACTGTCACTGTAACGAATGCAGACTGATCCCCGCAGCAACAAGCTCCCAGTAGAACCTGTACCTATGGGTCTGTAACCAGTAGGGGTGGGACTACTGGATGATCCAGTATCCGATACTGCTGGGGTTTTTTGGGTACCAGCAGTATCGGATTATCCCGGTAATCCGGGGGAATTACCGGATTCCCCGTGCCGGATTTTTTTTACATTGCGGCCATTCAAATGAATGGCCGCAATGTAAAAAAAAAACACAGAAAAAACCCCAAACACTTTCCCTCCCCCGTCCAGGCTGTGCGGGTAGAAGGGGGGACACCCCCACCCACCCTGCCCAGCCTGAATTTTTTAAAAAAAAAATTTTTCCCTAAGTTCCTGGGCTCGGGGCCACCACCGGTGACCCAGAGCCCGCACCGGCAGGTAAGTGTACCGGTTCCGTTGATCCCTGGGGTGGAGGGGTGGTTTAACACCCCCACCCCCACCCCAGGGATCACCCTATCTCGCCCACTCAGGGATCACCCAGTACCTTGGCTTCAGCTCTGGGCGGCGGCAGCGGCGATCTGGCGGCCGGCTTCAGCTCTGCTGTGGCTGCCGGCTTCAGCACGCTAGTGACGCGTACTAGGCCTTCCAGGGAACTTCCAGAACCACCCCACCCCACCCCAGGGATCAATGGGACCGGTACACTTACCTGCCAGTGCGGGCTCTGGGTCGCTGGCGGCGGTCCCGGCCCGGAGCCCAGGGACTTAAGGAATTTTTTAAAAAAGAAAGAAAATCCAGGGTGGGTGGGGGGTGTCCCCCCTTCCACCCGCACAGCCTGAACGGGGGAGGGTGGAGGGTTTTTTTTTCCTCCATTGATTTCAATGGGGACAGTTCCCCATTGAAATCAATGGAGGAAAAACCAGTACCGGTATACCGGTATTAATCCGGTATGCCGGTATTTTGAAATCCGGCAACCGGTAAATCCGGTACCCGGTATTTCCCCGGATGTCCCACCCCTAGTAACCAGTGGCACAGGGAGGATTTGGCAAGGGAGCTACAGAAGAAGAAACTTCAGTGTATTTCTTTCTATTTCTACTTATGCCAGTTTCTACAGAAGAAAGGAATTTCTGTAATGGAAGAATTATTCTTTTAATTTACTGCCAAGATTTCCTTACTTGTGAGTATAGGCAAACCTACAGGCTTGCCTGAAATGCTCATATATGATTGTAGCATGTTTCCCTTTACCAATTCTTTTGACTGCTGTGCAGTTTTTACTGTGCAGCCACTAACACTACCGAAAAGCTCATACATGAGTGTAGCATGAAATACTGTTTCTGAAATTCTCTGCAAGTTTTATTATAATTCTATTTCTAAAATTTCTATTCTGTACCTGTGGCATGACATTCTATTCGACCCTATTCCATCCATTCTGTAGTCTGAATCGATAGTTCCACTATTTATGGCTTCTCTACTTTTATTTCTGCGAACGATTGTACCTTTGAGCTATTCAAGTTTCTCAGCAGCACTCTAGAAAGCTGCTTCTCTTTCCTGTGGTTTCTGAGCACTCACTTTTTTGGGAATATTGGTTCGTCTCGGTTCTGTTATGTTGTTTTCTATATTCTGAATTGATAGTTCCACCAATGAATTTATAGCCCAAGGTTTTAATTTGGATTTACAGTTAGTTCACAGACTTCTTTCAACCAATAAGTCTTGAGAAACCAAGACCTATTCATATTTTATTCTATATTCTGAATTGATAGTTCCACTGTTCCTCCAGTGAATCCAATCTTCCAGTATACTGTTCCACCAGTGAATTTTTTTTTCTCAAACGCTTAAATGAAAGAAGGAAGAAGGTTTTTACAAACAGAAATGTTTTTCTGTAAAAATTCCAAAGTTGATGTCTCATCTGCCTTTTGCAATTTTTTTTTTTATATAATAAAAACGGCAGGAGATTTCAGCTCAGTTCTCACGTGGATCTGCATGTGAAAATTTTGTCTTGTTTTTTCCCCTTGTTTTCCTGTTCTCATAACTTTTGTAAGTTTATTCTAGCAAGTATTCTACATGGAAATAAATTGCTTTTACATGGATTTTACATTTTTTTGTTATATTTTAATGCATAGATACCGTGAAGTGCTTTGAGCACCATTCAGCAGGTGCTGAAAAATAACTGTACTTTAAATAAATAACAGTATATTATAGAGCCATGGGAGCAGCTCTGTTAGTTAAGGTGGGCTGGAATATTATTTAATAATAATAATGTTTAAACATACAAATCCAATGTTCCAATTAAATAAATGCATATTGTACGGGGGGGCGGGGTTTAGAAAGGAATGGGTGGGACACATGTGCACCAAAAACACAGATAGGGAGTCCGGTGCCCATGGGGTGGGGAGGGAAGGTACCATAGCAGCCAGCTGCATAGCTATACCTCTACACTTCCTATGGCCATTCTCAAACCCGGACAGCTTACAAATGCCAATAGGAGACTGCAGAAGTTCAGGCCTGCAGCCAGCTAATCTGCAAATGCCAATAAGGGAGCACACAAGGAAAGGCTGCTTGGTGGGAAATAGCATGGATGCAACCAAGAAGTGAACATATGCTGTCCTGGTCATGAGGGTGTCCAGATGGGCGCCACACCAAATGTTTGAACAGCTTTAAAGAACTGGGAGGCTGACTAGGACAGGCTAAGCATGCCACAGGTGAGCGGCTTTTGACCACTATTGGTCATAACTGCAATCCACCTATCGCCTTGTGCTTGCATAAGGGTAGCACTGGCACCCTTGCACTGGCAGACCCTTTATCCCCAGGCGCTGCACATTGCGTGCACCAGAGCAACCAGCCGAAAGCCGGTGCCTCAGGCAGCCCCAGGTTAAGTCCCACCCTCCAACTAGCAACAATGGTTACGCCCTCTGTGCCAGGGACGGAAGGATAACAGAATGGCAAGTGAACTCCACTGGCCACCCCTTTACTTCAAGGTGTTGTCATGGAGCATGGGGTCCCACCACAGTGCCTGATCACCCATTTTAGGTGTGTAATGTCCCTGCTCCAACCAGGTGCTGGGATAGTGCAAGCCCGTGTCTGACTAAGCAGGGGATCAATGGACTGGGGAAATGGGGTGGGGGGCAAGAAAGTGACTCTGGAGGGGCATGCAGTCATGACAGGGACAGGTGTGCAAATATCAAGGCACCCTAAGCAAGGTGCTTAGGGAGCACTGCAATATTGGCAGGATGATGGCCGGGAGATAGAGCAGACTAGGCCAGTGTGCCTGTGGGTAAAAGTAAATGTGACGGTGGTGCACTTCTGTCACGGGTCGGGAAGCAGCTGCCGACACGGTCCGCACCAGGTCAGGCAGCACAACAAATGTGACAGCAACCAGGCCACTGGGGAGGGTGGGGAGCCACACAAATGTGCAGCTGGATGACCCCAGCCCCCATGCTGTACCCAGCACTCCTCCCCCCACCATGATGGCCAGCCATGGAGGACCCAATCCGGGCTGGCAGGAACAGACGTGCCAACATGCTCTGGCCTTCTTTGCCCTGATCGCACAGACTTTAGCCTGGGCTGTAACTTGGAGACTTTCCGGGGTCACAGTCTGGGCTGGTCACCAACATGGCCCGGCAAACTATGGGAAGAGACAGCCCAATGAATTAAAGGAGTGTGATACTGTGAAGAGAGTGGTTGGTGGGTGGAGCATAGTGGAGAAGAACGCCTGCCCATCTATTAGGTTAGTTGTGCCAAACTTGTGAGTGGAGGATGAGTAGGGAATTCCAGCTTGCCCAAGAAATACATGCAGGGGTTACCCATTTATTAGGGTCTACGTGTGAGTGGAAGTTGAGTGTGGGTGCTGCATTGACTGAACATGGACTTGAGAGGGCTATCGTCTTGTTAACACCCAATGAGATGGTATTGGTCAAGAAGTGAGCAGTGCTGAAGTGAGTTAATGAAATTGGAAACATTAATTTTACTTTGTTATATTATTCTTGCTTTGTACATGTAAATGTGCCCTAAATCAAAGGAGGCCAGAGTTACCTGTCACAAGATCTGTTATACTAGGAAGTCAGCCTATGTTGGTCTGCTTAGGAAAGCAGAGGTAGCTGAAGACTTACTGTTCCTGTCTCTCCTCCCCCCTAAGGATTGCGGGCTACACCAAATGTTGCTTGATGTTGATTAGTCAATTGCAGTTTATATCTTAGCTGCCTTTGTTAAGGAAGACTGAACACAGGCTTAACGGACAGAACTACTTGGACTTAATCTGACAGACATACTAATTTGGAACACAGCAAAGTCGTTCTGTTAAATGAATCAGGAATGCTTGGAAGACTTTGGGGAATGTGATTTACATCTCCAGTAAGTTGAGAGTTGGCAAGCTTGGCTTTCTCCAGGCTAAAATACCAGTAGGATAATTCTATTTTAGATGCAAAAGATCTCTCTTCCTAATATTGCTGTATATAATTCATTCTTGTCATTGTCACCCATTTGTTCTGTGATTTGTTCGATCATTTATACTGTGTATCTACCTGCATAGTGAGATTTTTCTAAAGAAAACTTGTCTAGAGGACATTGTGAAAGGGAGTCCTGTTACTCTCCTGCCTAGTCCTCCAGCATGCTTTTGTGTACGGTCCATGCTTACTGAACGAATAAGACAAACACCAGGTTGCAGGGATGAAACATACTGGGGGGATAAAATGCTGATGCCAAAATGTTTGCAACAGGGAAGTAGACATTTTTTAAATACAAAGTCACTACAAAGCTATGAAATTGCTCTTTGGGGCTGCTTTTGGATGGGATTTTGTTCAGCGAAAGAAAGGAAGTCCACTGAATCCTGTTTAATTTCAAGCTTCTGTTTGTTCTACAGAAATTATAGTCACTGCAGATGGTCTGGTTAAAAAAAAAAAAATATATCCCAAAAGTCTTTGAATGGAATGTAAAACAACCCAGTTCAACCGCTATCCACTTTAAAAAGATACACTCTAGGTGGTTAAACACCTATCACAGTTTTTTATTAAACACATGGCAACTTGAAATGGAAATCTGTTTCCTTCCTGCAATTCTGTTTCCATTGTTGTTCTGGCTGGTTGGTTGTAAGATTGCAAAAAAACCAGGCTACTAGTGTGAGAAATTTTTATTGTTTTTAGAAGAAAAATTCTACTGAAAGACATCTTGTGAAGGCGAATGAGTGGGAATTTACAGACATAAGAATTATCTGGGGTGTGTGTGTGTGTGTGTGTGTGTGTGTGTGTGTAAAAGATGTAACGGGGAGGTTTATCCAGGAGTATATGTTACAGTAAGGGGGAGTTGGGTCCAGTTTTGAGCCTTTTGACTTATTTATATTTATTTACACTTTTACCCCGCCTCTCGCACTTAATGGCGACTGGGGGTGACTTACATAACATAAAAAACAATAAAACATTAAAACACAATCATAATATAAATATACATTATAAAACAGTACTATTTATTTATTTCATAATCTATAACCCGCCCCCTCCTGCCCAATGGTAGTTCCGGGTGGCTAACAAAAGACAATAAAAACATAAAATACAACATAAAATGTAAAAAACATATCTCAGAACAAATTAGGCCCGAATAAATACCCCCACCCACCCACCATCTGTCCCTCTCACCAAACGCCTGATGAAACAGCCAGTTTTGCATTATCTACAGAAGAAGTGGCGGTCCGGAGAAAGGCGTTTTTACGAAAACCATTTCTGTGCAAAGCCATAAATGCCTAACACCAATCCATCCCCCCTCCCCTTGCCAAATGCCTGACGGAAGAGCCAGTCTTTACACTGCCAGTGGAAGGCGAGAAGATTCAGGCTGAGACAGATCTCCGCCAGGAGAGCGTTCCGCAGCGATGGTGCGGCTGCCGAGAAATGCTCTATGCCGCAACCAGTCACAACTTGTGCTTGCTCTTTCTGAAAAGTATTTCAGACAGTGGAAGGCAGTGCAGTCTAATGTATATGGCACTAGACTTAGTCATGGTATATGGCAAATATTTTGGGCAAGCCAACTCACCTAAATGTGCTTCTTGGTGTTGTGGGGTGCTACAAATATTAAACAATGTGTTCAATTTTAGCATTTGTTTAGTTTTGCTTTTATAACAGTTCAGTCGGCCTTAGGTTCAACCTTATAGTGAGCATGAAGGAAACTGAGGGTTCAGGAAAGAAGAGAAGCAGTTAATAGTTTCCTTGAATACAGCATCACTTACAGGGATGAAGACTTATCACATCAGGTTTTAGCAGGGGACTTTTCATACTCCTGCAGAGTACTCCAGAATGGTACTGATCTAGTCTAAGTCCGCATTCACACCTTCAGCAGTGGGTCAGTCCATGTATACTTTGGCTCTGGGAGAGAAACTGGAAGCCAAAATACCTGCAGGGTTTGGCCAGTCTGAAAGCCCCCATGCGACTTTGCCAGCAAAGACCTTCCGAGTGATCGCCGGCAAAGCCGCACAGGGGAGGGGTGGATTTTGCACTGACTAAATCCTGCACATACTTTGACTTCTGGATTCTTTCCTGGAGCCAAAATATGCACGGCCTGACCTGCTGCAGAAAGTGTGAATGTGGTCTACGTTAACATTCTTTGCTAAACAGGAACTTGCCTGTGTTAAGGGTGGATCCAAAATTTCAGTAGCTTCAGCTAATTATTATTATTTATTTATTTTAAATCCAACTTATGCACATTTTAGTGTTGGAGAATAAGATTGATAGTGTCACGGAGAGTGAAGAAGGGAGAGGCTTAGTTTATAGACATCACCCCCAAAATGTGGATAAGCTTAAGCTAACAAGTTTGTGCCTTCATTAAATTGACCAAGTCTTAGTAGTCTTAAGACTCTTTTCTACAGGCAGAACTGCTATCAACTGCCCCCTCCCTTTTTTAAAGTCAACCAAAACACCCTTCTCTGTTTTTCTCTTCCTCAAAGTAAAATCATTGAGGATTTTGCTAACCACCATGCTCCACTGAGCTGATGCATTGTACTATCATAGGCTCCTTGCTGTACAAGATATGGGTTTGTCTGGTGAGATGAATGGCTTCAGGCACTGTGCTGAGCTAGCTTTTCCAGGCACTCCTCTTGCTCAGTGTGAATATGCAGCAGAGAGAAGAGGCAGTTTTTGGCTCCTGAATCAGTGTTAGTTTTGATGGATGTGGAGACTGTAAGACCAAAAGTAGTGAATTCTAATATTCTTGTTGAATAAAAACCCTTGATTAGAAGATTACAACATTCTTGGGTAAGGCAGTCTCAAAGTGCAGCAGGCGCAGAGCCTGCAACAAGCATCCCAGCAGCGTAGGGATGAAACCTTTTAAAGTAGAATAAACCTTGCATCAGTAAATAAATGGGGTAAGTTCATTGCTTCTGCCACGTACTGAGTTTTACTCCTCACTTCAAAATTCTTTTAAAATTTTTATAGCAAGATACAAATACAGCGACGGTGCTTGTTTTCCTACAGATGCTGTAGTTGTGCATTTATCATAACCTCGTTGCGTGTGCCAATGTAAGCTGCACGCTGTTCACAGAAAGGTAGTGAAATGAATTCATTACAAAACAGAATGAGCACATGTTAGCCCTTCTGGAAATGGCTAGCTTGCATAATAAATTTGGAGAGTAATTATGTGTATGGAACTGTTGAGCAGGCTGTTCTGTAACCGACTTCTGGTTGTCTGAGGAATGTGCTTCAGCACAAAAACTGCTGCTTGTGATCGGAAGTATTAGGAATACGTACCCGCTTGAAAGCTCTTGTGGTGCAGTGCCTTATTTAAATGGCAGAACACCTGCTAGGCATGCCCAGTGAGTGCTAGAAGCTATATGTCCCTTCATTAAGGATTTGCAAGGCTGAAGCACAAAGAGTGATTGTTACCCTATAAGCAGTAGTCACACACTTCTACCAATAGCCTTAGGAGAGTTGGTTACCATGGAATCCACCATCTGTTCACTCCCCGCTGGAATGTGATTATCCTTGCTGTGTGGGAACCGGGAAAAGCAGAGGAGCGTGTGCTGTGTGCAATTATCTGCAATGGAGTGTGTTAATGGAAGGCTTGAATTAGCTAGCTGGAGGAGCACATAAACGGATTTTACCAAAACTATTAATGATTTCTACCCAAGAGGAGTAAGCACAGCATTTATAAGGTTAGTACTGAAATACACAATCTATCTTTATATACATTTTTCTTTCATTGATGCAATATTGCTTTTGGTCTGTTGGTGACTCAATAGCCATTCCTTCTAGCAATGCTTATCAGCAAGGACAGCATAAAATGTTCGAGTCTATTGTCTCCTTTTAACCAGCTAAATTTTGCATCACTGAAGTAGCAAGTAAGCCAGAGAACAATAACTAGCTAAACTGCCTTCGGAGCAATTTGTACCTCTTGCCTATATGTATAACTGTTCATTGATAGCATGATAGCATGTTAACAGATATGGCTGATTTACATGCCTTTTTATGCTGCTGCTTTTTTTTTTTGAGTGGCTGTTTTTGAGAGATTGATATTGAAGTGTTTTTTGAATAGGTAGTGGGTCCTTCCTATGGAGCTAGGAGTGCAATAGGCATATGGTATTGCTCTGATATTTTACGCAAGTGGTGCAGAAAGATTCTTTTCTTCAACCTGGCGACGACTCTTTTAGAGATAAAATTCAGTTTTATTCTGCAGTGACTTTGCACAAGTTGTCAGGGCTCTGTGCATGTGGAACTAATGTGGCATTGCTTTAATAGCAGGATTGCAGTAAAGGGAAGGGAGACACATTTCTGTTTCTAAGGCTTCTTTCATCTAAGTTCAGAGTCCTTTCATTTTTGCTGTCTGTAGGAGGTGGTAGGATTTTTTTTGTTGATTTTCTTTTTTTTTGTGGCATTGAACAAATGCATGATTAACATTTTTGGTACAATTAAAATTACTGTTGGCTTAAACAAGGGACTTCTTAAACACAAGACTAAGAGCACTATTGTACCAGAAACAACCACAAGGAAAACATCACTTCAGCAAGGCTTTATGCTTGTGTTTTGGTTGGTTTATTTGAAAAATTTAAAATAAGGCTCCTATGCTGCATGCATCTTTCCAAGACTGCCATTTTTATTTTGTACGGGGAAGGGTAGCACAGGAGCCTTTTAATTATGCTATGTCAGTCGTCTAATTCCACTGATCTGTTGTCTGTTTGTGCGCTTTAGATGTCAGTAGGTCAGAGTCTGGGAGGAAAGTTAGAAAACGGCATGCTTAATAAGCCACCAGTGTGTGAATAAGATTTGGCGATGGTAAATATTTAATTTGACATTGTTGTATGTTTAATAAGTCCTGAAGTGGTGAATATACTACAGCTATTTAAAAAACAAACAAACAAAAAACCTCCAGAACCCTTATAATGGCAACACACTGTTCTGGGGCTTTGTTTACATAGCACTTGGGATTCGTAATTTAACGGCATATGTATTTTTGACATAGCTGGATATGTTTACAGTCTAAGACAGCGGCAGAGGTTGAATTGGGGGAGAGGAGAGGGCTAGTTAGCAAAGGGTTAAAACATTCCCAATCTGATAGTTTCATTGGTAGTGATAGATTTTATTATTTGGGGCCTAATCCCTCCCTTTAGAAGGAGAAAAATGTAGAGAAATTGTGTTCTGCTGTTTTAGAGAAGTGGCCCTTAATGTAGACCTTTTTTTGGCTGCATTATTTGGATGTGTCTATATGGACTGCTGTTTAAAAAAGAAAGTGCAGCGGACAGACTAGTTTTTGACTGAAGAGAGATTAGACTTTCACCTCTAGGACACTGTTATAAAGTCAATCCATGTACGTAGTTTCTGAAAGATAACTACTCCAGGGCTATTCTATGGTCCATATTGAATGAATCCGTCTCAGTTTGGATCCTGTTGGTGAATGGCAGCCAGAAAAAAACTGACATCGGAGATTGACACTCATCAAGGTGCAAGTCTCAGTAGAAAGGGCAATGACTGACAACTGGAATGTTGTCTTTTGTCCAATTCCTTTCCTCCTAGGGGATTTTTCTAGATTGACTACTGGCTGGGTTGTGCTGTAGAGCCTTGAGCTTTGCCACTGTCTTGGTTGCACCTGTTTAAATGGCAAATAGGGGCCTTGAGATTTATCCTTTTCTCAGGCACACTTTTAGCGCTTGGGGACCACAAAGATTTATTTATTTATTTATTTATTTATTTAAATTTCTCAAAAGCTCAGGGCGGCTTTAAAACCATAAAAACTTTAAATGACAAACTTGAAACCCCCTCACAACCCTACCGCAACCCCCCACAAACCCACCCAGTATCACCACCCCATTCCTGACCCCCCCCAAACCATCCTAATCCCCAATTTATCCCCACCTGCCTTTTCAGTTATGTTGTAGAAGTCTAAATAGTGCTTTGAAAGAGAAGATTTTTTTTCTCTACTACTTTTTTTTAATATTGGAATTTAAATGACATGCTGGGGAATAAGCGATTTTTACATACTTTAGGTCACTAGGTCAATCGTGATCTGCCCATACAGGGATTTAAAAACTAGTCAGTACTTAATCCATTAAAGCATCTGGCCACTCATACCTACCCTTTTTATCTCCTCTATGCTATTGGTTATCATGTTAAAAGTTCCACTTTCTTTTAAAATGTGCAGTTATCAAAGTAACTTGCTTCATAAGTAATTTATTGTAGATTTTAAACAAATATGTTCCTGGGGCTTGTTTATACAGTATACTTTGCCCTATGGTTCTTTCCCCTGTAGTAGTAGTCTGCATTGTTCTGGAGCATTCACATGCATCCTGGTAAATTCAAGCTCAATCTGCTAGTCTGGGTTTGGACTTGACCCTGAAACAAAGGAATGCTGTTTAGAGTAGCAGGGTTATCGTCCTAGGCTAAGCAGAATATTATGTGGAGGATCTGACAGTAACATTAGGATAAAAGGCAGCTAACCCAGAATAAGTGTGTCATGTGCCAGAGGCTTTGCATGCAGTGTGACAAATATGGGGTGCCTCTTCCCAGTGCACAGCCATGAGGGAAATTTAGGTTGCCTATATAGCCCAAGGTGCACAGGCTGCACAGTCCCGGTTAGGAATCCCTTCTCTCTCCTGTGGATCCCTACAAGCTCCTTCAGAGCAGCCGTAGTAGTACTGCTGCCTGAGGGGGAAATGGCCTTTATCAACTTTGTGCAGCTTGACACACAAAATGTCAGAATATATTTAGCTCATTTTATATAAAGAATGAAGCCCATAACCCACATAGAATAAGAAATTTGTGAGAGTGGTACTTTACACAAAAGATGCACAACTAGGACATGTCTGCTTTCTCATGTGTACTAATTCTGTATACTATATAAAGGAGGTCTTGCACTGAATAATTAGTTTGACTCAACATATAGGAGTCTGAATGGATTGCACATAAAGTGACCCAATTGTTTCCCTGCAAACAGACCAGTCTTTCTGCTTTTTCCTTTGATACATTATTCTGGAATGCTGTCTGACATGACTTGGATTTATCCATTACAGCCAGACTGTTAGCCTGTGTAGCTTGTAAACAGCTTAATTTTTTTGTTGTACTTTTTTTTTTTACTGTCTCGATACATTTTGTATTATTATTAGAAAAAGCTAGTGGATTGTTTGCTCATGGGTGCTTTTCAGCATCAAGGTTAAAAGCTGGCAGGCCTGATCACAGTTACTGTCTTGGAAGAGCCATGGTGCCTGTTTACAAGCCATTCTCTTTGCAATGTGTATGTGATAAGAGTCTTATGGATGTTAGATATGGGAGAACAAACCTGCTGACATGGGCTTTTGCTAGTGCTGGTCTGTTTGCAAGTCCTTGGAATGTGAAATTGCTTGCCTTTTTGATGATTTTTAAATGCCATTGCCTGCATATTTCCTGTCTCAAAATAGCAATTCCTATCGAGTACAGGCAACAGAGGTGAGGAGGGGGGAGACATGATGATGGTGGGGAGGAAAAACACAGGGAGATATGTGACCTGCAAATTTTTGGAAGCCCTATATAACCCCTAACCAAACCCCAGTTATGTGCCCTCCCGTCAACAGTTACCAGTAACCTATGCTATTGAGGTTTATTGTAGTGAGGTAGGGTGGCTTAATTTGGTCAAAAGCAAATCTCACTTCTCTTGGCTAGATGAGAATTTGCATAACTACTGCTAAATATGAATTAGTGACAGCTAAACGATTAACAACATGTCTCTGAAATGTAATGGAACTGTCAATGTTTTCCAAGGGGATTTGTATTCCAAAGAGAGGAACTGTAGCAGCTTAAGCACTTCGGTAGCAGTCTGGCTCAGGATTATAAATTCAGTGTGTAAGCATTAATGAATTGAGATAAACATTTATATATTTCCATTTTAGAGATGAGGAAACAAAGGTACGGAATTGTCCTTTGATAGCAGTGTCATATTAAGAAAAGTCTTGTTATCCTCCAGTCACACTGCTACATACAATAATTTACCAATAATTGAATACCTGATTTATTTTGTAATGCTATTAACTAAATGGGAAAAAATGTATATTTTAGTAGCATGGAAGAGAAACCTGGGGAAATGGTGCCAGTGTTCATTCAAAGAATCAAAACCCTTTCAAGCCTGGTTTTTTCAAACACCTTAAACTTGCATTAGAGAGTAACTCCAGTTGCCCTTAAACATCAGCTCCTATTTCTATGTGGAAGCCCATTAAAATGATTCCTATTTACTGATCAGGCCCTAAATCCTTTCCTGACATATTAGGAAGTTAGAAATAAGCTCCCTGGGTGATCAAAGTGTGACTATTTAGAAGCTGAACACCTTGTATTGCCTTTTTGTTTATTATCTATTTGCATTACGCTAACTGAAAAACCTCCAACCAGGACTGAGGACTCCATTATTCTAGGCTAAAGGTTCTCAAAATGTGGGTCACGACCCAGTGGCGTCATCCCATCTGCAGATGGGGTCACAGTTGTAATAGATATGCTTTGTTTCTTTGTTGCAGTCTGGGGTCGTTGCACTATGTTTAAGTCCTCAAAAGGGAGTCTTTGAGACAAAATTTTGGGAATCACTGTTGTAGGCACTCTCCAAACATAGGTTTTTCAGACATGACAATAGCATGGATTTCCATGCTTTTCCAAGCGTGGAAATCCTTATTCTCGTCACAGCGGAATGCAGCCACCAGATGTTGGCCCAGGCTGGAACCCAGGTTTGTTTGGGCCATGGCAACGCTTAGCCCAAGTTGTTCCTTGGGACCATCCCCAAGGAACAGCCTGGGCTAAGCACTGCCACAGCCTGTGAAATGGACGCCAGACTAGGGTAAAGAGGGCCGTCACATTTCGCCTGCAATCTCTTATCCTGTTCGGATAAGCAGTGCTTCCAGGTAGCCACGGCGGCCTCATAGGCTGCTGTAGCCGCCCGTTAGGAAGGGGGACTGGGCCAATACGAGCAGTGCAGGGATGGCAGGGCCATGTGGACACACGTCCATGTATCACCCTGCCCTCTTCCCAGCCTACGCCATCACATTTGTTTGGCTCCAAGACTGAATCCTGCCCAGAGTGAGGATCTCACTCCAGCTAGGATTAAAATGTGACTATTCTCAGTGCTATCACATTTAAAAACACCCATAGTTCTTGCTGTGATGGGTTTATGATCATTCAAAATAGAGGTGACAGAGGATGGGAGTCAAAACAGAGGAATCGAGATGGAGAAACTTGCTCAAGGTCATACAGCAGGTCACTGGCAGAGCTGGCAATAAACTCAGTACTCCGGATTTCTCTCCTGTACACTCTAATAGACCTACTATGCAATTTACAGCACATTTAAATGTTAAAGGTTTAATAACAAATACTTAATGGCTGTTATAAGCATGCTATGGACATGAGTAGAATGTGTTAGACAGTTATAAATGCTCACCTATTGAGGTATTTTATAGGTGGTATTAAACCATGGTTATAAGCAATGAACTGATGTGTTGGACACTATAATTATCAAGAACAATTGATTAACCATTTGATGCAACTCTTAACACTGTAAAATTTATAAGTGGAATCTTAATTTAAAGAATGAGCATGCCTATTCCTGTCCCCTGTAAAAAAAAAAAAAATTAAATTAAAAAAATCCTTTTTCTCAGGAAGGTGTATAACTGACCATTGTTTGTATTTATTGATAGTAAAATTACTTGATAGCTTCCTGTCTAATAATCAGATAGTATGAAGATTATCTTGTTAGAGTTTGTAATGGTGCACTTCCTGACTTGGGTTTTTTAATATAATTGTGTTAAGCACCGTGGACAGTTACATACAAATACTTAAAGTTACCAGAATATCAGAGCTTCATTTGATGGTTCTGAATCTCTCCTTCAGTTGGTTATTCTCAAAGGTCATCTTTTACTACTTTAGACAAGCATAGCTGCTTCCTGGCAATTCTATGTTATTTAGCAGTTTCTTCTTCAACAGCTGTTGCATAACCCTGTTGCTTGGAGCCATATTTTGATTTTGTGACTTGGACATCCACTATAATGCAGATGCCACAGCTCTTGTCCTTTAGCCCTATCATGACAATCTCCTGCTGAGTTTAGCTAGGACTTCATTTGATCTTGGGCTATTGCATAGTTGCTTTTCTTTTTAACTATGGTTAGTTGCTATATTCTAAAATGTCTGGGTAGAAAACTAATCTAGTAAAGGTATTTTGGTAGTAACTGGGTGCTGATTTGGATGGAGTTGCTTTTTCTAAAAATCACTTTTATGTAAATCGTAACACTTGAAAACTCTGCTCTTGTGGTAAGAATGAAGCATCGTTTTTTTTCCAAGAGGTTGAAAGGTTTGTGTACCCTTATTGATAATGAAAGTCCGTTACTGTATTGCCCTTTATTACCAGAGCACTTTGTTGCTTTTACTAAATGTTCTTTTCAGTAGGTCCAGAATTACAGTAGCTTGATGAATCTCAGTCCAAATCTGCCTCTTTGTCTGTTTTGTGTGAAACAAGCTATGCATTGGCTTCTGGCATGCTGACTTGATACTGCATGTTTGACTCTTGCGTATTAGGCCTTTTGTTCTAGAGTAGCACCTTCATCCAAAATAGTCTTGAAATTTAGTTGGTTCAGCCATTATCACTTTGCTGCTGCTTACCAAGCACTTTATCTGACTGTTTGGACTTTCTCCATGTTTCAGGGAAGACCTTCCTAAATACTTTGTATGGGTAAAATAATCTCTCTCACATTCCTGTGTGGTCTTTACCCTAGTTATAAAGAGCCTTGATACCCTGTGTAAATTATATCCACTGCTGTGTTGTTGCATCACTTGTGGTGACAGCTACAGAGGGAAGCAGTCTGTTGTGGAATGGAGAAAGTAAAGGCCAAAAAGAAACAGGTTTGTGTCATAAAAGGGTTGGTTGAGTTATGGGTAGGGTTGTGGGGAGGGTGGGAATTTTGAGGGGAGGGTGGGAGTATTTTTCTGTATGAATTTTTATTGGTTTATTATTGTAAGCCACCCTGAGCCCTCATGGGAAGGGTGGTGTATAAATTTGAAAAATAAATAAAAATAAAAGTAGTTTTTATCTACTGATCATTCATGACCTCATTCAGGATTCTCAGTATTTCAAAAACAAATGTAAAATGGCTTTCTACAACTTTGTGCATATACATGTTGACTAACATGGTTTTGGAACAGAAAAAATCTGTTTCTTGGATCTCTGGTTTTGGTGAGCAAACAGACCAAAATTTAACCGAGCATGTAGCTTATAATGAATATTTTAGTGCTTTTTAATTCTGCATGGCTTCTGAAGTAGATAGCAGAGAATAGAGGAGAAGATCGTTGATTGCTCTTCTGTTTAGAAAATATGATGAAAAGCTATTACTGAATGGCTGATGTAGGCTTGAATGTAGATAGCAGTAATTTAAAACAGATTACAACTTAATTACTTCTGAAGCAATTGATGAAACTATTTCTGTGTTTAACCAGCAGTGCAACTCATTACTATCCTGCATCAAACAAAGAGCAGGTTATAGTGGGGAAAGTAGCCTTTTACTACAGCTGAATTAAATACGTTTGTAACTATTTTGTTAGCACATATAAAATGTAATGTTCATGTGGATTTTGCCCTTGGGTATATTCCTGTGTTTCCTATCTTTTGAAACAAGATTTTAAAATTTGAAAGTGGCATAGTAGTTGGGAGCAAATGTGGCTCTTTTAGAGTGACATATACCAATACCTGGCATAGAAATTCTGCAATATTATTTTTACTAGCTCACAGCGATGCCAGATCATGTGACTCAAACCAGGAATAAATAATTATTTGCATATCCGCTCTGAGGAAGGATCTAGAACCAGAAAGATGGGAATTCTTCAGACAATCAAATGGCTAGGGGAAACTTAAGTTGAACCTCATTCCACATACACATTGATTTCGGCTGTAATTACCTAACTACGCCCTAATGATGCTAGGAGCTGTCTGCTAATGTAGTAAGGGGCACTTCCTGTCCCAAAAAATATACACTCTAAGATGGAACATGAAATGTGGGCATTTCATGGAGGAATGATGGGGAGATGGACCATAGGGCAACACTGCAGCTCTGCAATGCGTATAGTGGGTGGGCAGTGGGTGGACAGTGTCTTGTCTGAAAATGCCCATAGGAAGTAGGTCCAGGGACATTTTCAGACAAGACACTGTCCACCCACTATACATGTTACAGAGCTGCAGTGTTTCCCTATGGGTGCCCTGAAACATGTATAGTGGATGAGTAGTAGGTGGAGAGTGTCCTGTCTGAAAATGCCCTATGTTAGAACATTTGGTTTAAAATGTTTCAGATTGATGGTTTTGTTCTCCTGTTAATATAAGCAAACCCTAGTAAGCAGTTTCCATTTGGACTAGGGTGCATTTGGATTCTGCTATAGGAAAAACTGTCATAAGAACATTAGTGCCATACTAGGTCAGACCAATGATCCATTGAGCCCAGCATCTTGTCACTGACAGGTGGCCAATCTCAGTTGCTTGGGAGAAGTACCCAACAGGTCCCAACGGGCAATCCATTGCCTGTTGGTCATTCCCAACTCCTGACAGTAAGATGTTCTGTCCCCTAAGCCTACTTGTCTAATAGCCATTAATGGACCTATACTCCAAGAACTTAGCCAATCCTTTTTAAAACCCAGCTATACTACTGGCCTTGACCATATCCTCAGGCAACAAACACCACAAGTTAATTGTGTGTTGGGTGAAAAAATAGTTTTTGTTTTAAACCTGCTATGACTTAGTTTCATGGAATGTTCCCTAGTTCTAATACTATTTTAGAGGGTAAATAACCATTCCCTATTGACTTGTTCCACACCATGATTTTATAAACTTCTATCCTATCTCCTCTCAGCCTCTTCTCCAAGTTGAACAGCCCTAACCTATCAAGCCTTTCTTCATACAGGAGCACTTCCATACCCTTTATCATTTTTGTTGTCCTTCTCTGTGCCTTTTCTGGCTCTACTATACCTTTTTTGAGATAGGGCAACCAGAACTGGAAACTGTATTCAATGTGTGGTTGCACCATAGATCTGTATAGAGGCATTATGATATTTTCAGTTGTATTCTCTATCCCTTTCCTAACAATTCCTAACATCCTGTTTGCTTCTTTGACCACCACCACACATTGAGCTGAGAATTTCAATGTATTGTCCACAACAACTCCAAGATCCTTTTCCCTGAGTCGATAACCCCTAATTTAGAACCCCAGCATTGTGTACATATTAATTTGATTATTCTTCCCTGTGTTGCATCACTTTGCACTTGTCAGCATGAAATTTCATCTGCCGTTTAGATGCCTAGTCTCACAAGTTCCTCCTGCAGTTCTTCACAGTCCACTCATGTTTTAACTACCTTGAATAACTTTTGTGTCATCTGTAAATTTGATCACCTCATTTTTTAATCCCTTTTCCAGATCATTAACATATTAAACAACACCTGTCTGAGTACAGATCCCTGGGGCAATGGGAGAAACCACTCTGGCTGGGCAAGAGGGGGTAGTGCTGTCTAGGAAAGTAAAGGAAGTTGTTCTGGTGAGGTGAGGGGAACGCTGTTCCATGGGTTGGGCGTCCAGTAGTAGCTGTCCAGTCTAGTACTGGAAAGATAGATTCTGAGGCTGTATTCACATGAGACTTTTCTCGCACCTGTTCTCATTGTTGAGGGAGTTGGCATTCTCACCTTCCCTCAAACGTTCCTTCCCTGCTTCAAAAGTTTAGGCAGGTACTGCTGTGGCTGCTAGTAGGTGTCCCATTCATATTTTATGTTTGTTTTTCTTATCAACAATGCATTGTCCTCTCCAGGCAGCCAGTGGAGTTCATCCCCTGAAAGGGAAATTATCTCTACTCCACTCCTGCAGCAATTAAGACTTGACTGATGTACAGATTAGAATAGTCATTCACAGGGGAAATGTGAAAAATGTATTTAGCATGAAAATCAAACGTTACTTTTCCAGCGTAATTTTTGGAACTTGACCTGCATTATACGTATTCACAAATAAGGCAGGGGTGAGGTTTTTTCCCCCTGTACTAAACATCTCATGTGAATGTAGCCTGAGCATGCATATTGTTGCTCACAATTCTGGGCCCTGATTGCAGTGCAGAGGGACACTCTAAATAGTCATCACCACTGGTACAGGACTAACCGATCAGAGATTTGATGGAAGAACAGAACCTACTCATTAATTTGACTAGAATATATTGGATGTAAGCCTTGTCTCTCCCTTGTAAGCCTTTTGGGGCAGGGAACACCCAGAACCCTGTACCATAGGTCTCCTCTCCATACCTCTCCTCTCCATACCATTATTCTCCACATAAACCACTGCCATCGACCCCTTAACTGCACCGGGGGACCCCACATGGGTATGTTAGCTCTTGTTCTCAGTTGTGGCAAAGAGCAAGGATATAAGAATGACATGAAGTGAGGGGATGATAGCCCACACATTGAAGAGCCAGCCTCCTGATGCAAACAAGAACAACATTGTTCCATGCTCATTCTGTGGCATGCGAGTCCTCAGGAAGCTGTACTATGTTGGAAGGTGAGGAGGGGTGGAAGGATCGAGCAATGCAGCTATTAGTCTAGCATAACAACTCCCCCACCCACCTTCTTGTAGAGCAGATGCAACGTAAGTAAATTAAAAAACAAACCCTTCCAATATGAATTTTAACATTACTCATCAGCCTGTCTTTATAACCAAAAATCCCCAAATCCGCTTAACTTGAATAGATGTACATTCTACACAGTCACTTTGGAGCAGAGATGAAGTGAAAGAAGATCAGCAGAAGGTTGTCTCTGAAATTAGAGCATGCTTAAAGGAAACCCATTAGATGCAGAGCTGTTCACTTTATTAACATGAGAAAACACAAATGTGACAGACTGTAGTTTTTGATAAAATTGCTGTCACCAACCTAGAAAAGACAGTGCATTTAACCAATTCTCACGCCAGAAAACAAACCATTAAAACGTTTAGGAAATTCTGAGGTTGTGGGGTGGGGGTGGGGGTGTTTTTTTTTTGTTTTTTTTTTAAGAGGGTTAGCTAACATGCACCACAAGTATCTATTTTTTGAAGAAAATGTGAAATTTTTGTACTGGGGGCAGTAATTCTGTAGAGATTTTAACATGTTTAACTAGTACAGAGGTGGTCAGATTGTGGTTTGGGAGCCACATGTGGCTCCTAGGCAATTCTAGTGTGGATCTTGGTCAGGGTTCATCCTGGGCCCCACGTTGCCGTAAGTGGTTCTGTGTCTTATTACTGCACGTGAGACTCAACAGTTGAAAAACCGCAATGTTAAAAATCCGGTACAAAAATAAATGCAAAAGATCTGATAGTACTGAAAAAGAACAGAATACATGAGAACTGAAACCGAAATTGGCTGAAACCAAAATTTTGACCAGAGTCCCATCTCTATTATTTACCTTTTCTCAAAATACTAGAACTAGGGAATATTCTATGAAAGCAACTGGCAGTAGATTAAAAACAAATAAAAGGAAGCACTTTTTTTTCATTCGTCATAAATTAACCCATGGAACTCATTGTCAGAAAATATTTTGAAGACCAATAGTATAACTGGGTTCAAAAAAGGATTAGATAAATTTTTGGAGTATAGGGCAATAAGTTGGTTAAGGGATAAGACCTGTGGCGTTTGGGGGGGGAGGGGCGGGGGGGGGGGTGCTGGGCCTGGTCAGCAAGAAATGGATCACTCTATCATTTTCCACTGGGCTGGATGGACCATTGATCTGACCCAGTATGGCACTTTCTGTTCTTATCCCAGTGGTACAGTGTTGCAACAACCTTGCAGCTGCCACTCCTTGGGGTAACTGTTGGGTGCTTTATTTGTGGGAGTTTTATATTTTTGGGGTTGGGGGAATGTCTGACAGCACCCTTAAAGTTGCACACAGCTTTTACTGACTGTAATTTTTCTGGGAGTCAAGTATCAAATTGAGTTTCCTTTTGCAATAATGGAGTAACTACATTTGGTAGCTCATTAAAATCCATTTAAGTGTGCACATAATGTATCAGTGTGTAATAAAGTGTGGATAGATTTCATAGATCATTTTCCAGAAGCCTCTAGTACACGGTTGCATACAGAATAGTGGGTCAATTGTGACTTTACGCTGTCAGCTTACAATAATCTTTCTATGCTGGCCCCATATTTATGGGTAAACTTTATACCCTGCTCTGCAAATGGCTAAGAGGCTAATTAAATGATAGTATTTATTTAACCTCACCCTAAATGAAATATTCTCATCCTTTGGCGCCTCAATACCTTCTACGCTCCACCTGACGCCCCACCCTATAGCTTGGCAAACACTGCAATAGATAAGTCTCAGTTTTTATGTGTTGAGATCAGAGAAGGTGGTCAAAAATTGACTTGACCGTTCTACCCTACAGTAGGTCATGCTAGGCATAAGTAAACTAATCAATTGCTTAGGACCCAAGCCAGCAGCCCACCTTGTTAGACCCAACATGCCACTGGGGAGCCATGTGAGCCACAGCAAAGCTGGCAGCTTTAGGGTTACTGACAGCACTACAGTCCACAGTACGCCTCATTGGTTGCATGGGACAACCCACAGTGGACGTGTGCCAGCTGCAGCCAGCAAATGTGCATTGTGGTGGCATTTTACACCAGAGATCACATGGTTGGGATGTACACATTGCAAGACATAGTGCCAGCAGAGACCTGTAAGCCACCCACCTTGTTTCCCCATGACACACTGTGCACAGTGGGTGGATTTAAATCTCTCATTACGCTTGTTGGCTGCCATGTGCACTGGATGAGGGGTGAAGACCCTGAGCCCATGGTGCAAATTAGAACACCTCCGAAGCACCTCTAACATAGGTAGGGTCATTACATAGATGAGAGATTGCATAAGGTTTGCCCCAGGGAAAGTAAAGAGCAAGTGACAAAAGCTAGATATGCTGTCTGTCATTTGGAATTCCTTTTTGTTGGAGGAGTCGTGGGAGAGCCAATGGGGGAGCCCTTTCATTGTTGGCAAGGGAAGTCTAAAGTAGTGCAAAGGGAAGAGTAACCCAAGAAAAACACCATACTGTGTCCAGCACTAGTGTTCTGGACACAACCGTTAAGACACAAACTGCTTTGGTTTCTGCATGCTGGGTCTATGTTTGGGTTTTCCACCCCCCTACTTTTTTCATGTCAGTCATTTTGCCAAAAGCGTTTGATGCTATGCAGGGGCACAGTATACCATTCAAAATGTTTTCTAGTATGCTGCATTTCCAAGGACTCCACAGCAGACATGCACTAAACATTAGTCGGAGTGAGTCACTCAATAAAATCAACTTGTTGATCTCAGTGGTTAAGGGTTAAGACCTGTGGTGTTGGGTGTGTGTGTGTGTGTGTGTGTGTGTGTGTGTGTGTGTGTGGCTGGGTGTGCGTCAATGTAGAATGTGGCCCAAAATATCATTTTAATTGTTCCATTTCGTTGTGGAACTTCCATCAAGATTTTGTAAGGAAACTCAAAAATCATGTGACATCTTTATCAGTTGCAGCTTCATCAAAGAGCACCAGTCTTCTAGATCGTTAGTTCATTTAGTTTCCATTATAATGCTCTTAACCCAGATTAATTTTGGAGGTGTGTATAATAATTATTTTCATGCAGATTCCTTTGTAACACAGCATTAATGTCCACTTAGTATGAATAGATTTGGTTAGCACACAGCTTTTGTGTTGCAGCAGCTTTGTCTCACGCAACATATTTTGAAAGGCGACTATTGAAAGCGTCTTTGAATGCAGAACATAGCAGGTCATCTCATAAGCAGCGGGGGCATCCCGAGCAAAGAACATCTGTTCTGACTCGAATGCGGTACACTGCTTGTACAACAGCATGGGATTTGGTCTATGGCACCCTTTATATTGTGCATTAGAACATGTAGACTTGGCAGCAGAAGCCTTTTTTTTTTTAACTTCAAAATTTTCCATGAAGATTGCCTAGCGTAGACATTGCTAGAATGCATCCAAAGAGATGATTCCGTCACAGCAGGCAAGGAATGTATATCTCATCTGCATGGTGCTCAGGAAATGTTGGCTTATTAATATTTTCATAGCCATCTAGAGAAGTACAGGAGCACAGAATGTTAAAACTTGAAAAGAAGCCAAGTAATCGTGGTCTAGTGGCTAAAGCGCAGAGCTTGAAATCAGGAGTTGTGGAATCTATTCCTGCCTCTGTCTGTGGTTTATTTTTCATGCTGGCAGAAAGGGAGCTCGATTTGCCTGATGGCACAGCATCCTGGAGAAGCTTAATTGCATCTTCAATGGAGATGCCTGGTATTTCATCAAGGTGTATATGCATTAGCCCTTTCCATGCTATCGAGTACAGAGACAGGGTACATCCAATGAGCAAATGATGGTAAAATTCCTTTCCTGGGATACAAGGATGTACATCCCATTTCCCAGAAATGTGAACAGTATATTTTAATTCATTTTTTACATGGATAAATTAAACTGTTCAAGAAATGAGGCACTAGAGACAAAGTAGTTAAGATGCCTTTTATTGTACCTACTTCAGTTGGTGCTTGCAAACTTGGTAGTGTTCTTCAAGCAGAAATGAGAAGGTGAGAGTTCAGCCTGAGCTAAATGCAAAGAGACTATTGGTGTAGTGATCAACTAGTACATTAAACAGTTCTAGAATAATAGGAGATAAACACTGTTTTGAAGACTGTGAGACAAAGCCAATATTTTCTATTTAATCCACTATTCAGAGTATCAGATAATTATGAATTTTACTTCCCAGCTTCATCTTGTAAAGCTTGAATCCCTTAACCAACAGGTATTCAGTCAGATGTGGTATAATACTGTGAATCTCTCATATTTAGGACCAACATAACTAGTTAGCACTTCCCTAAAAGAATAATTTGGATAAATATTAATTCTCAACTTGCTTCACTGTAGTGTAGTTCTGTCTGAGGGCTCATTACATAAGCTGTTAACAAGTGTCCTTGTTCCATGCGTGTCTACTGAGTTTCCCTAGAGAATGGGTCCCGGTGACCACAGGCCTGGGGTAAAAAATGCTCAATTTGGGGAATCAAGATTGCCTTTTTGAATAGGGCACACGAGTGTTCGGGATCTTTTGAGTGTAAATTGGTGGCGTCACCCAGAGGATTTTTTTTTTAAAAAAGGGAAGAGAGACCTTAAGGTGCGACAAAGTTTTCAACTTATTGTGGGGACAAAAGGGGTACATAAAAGCGATCAAGCAATGAGACACTCAAATCAATTAGACGGTTACGCAAGGATGCAGCATGGCTTGGCTTCCAGAGGAAGTTCCTAACTTAAAAGAGCGAGAGAGAGGTCTGCCTGTGCCAGGGCACAAACAATGGGAGATTCAAAGGAAGCTTCATATTGGAACACCTAATCTTTAAATACACTAAGATTCGAAAAGGAAAATTATTCCTGGCCTTCATTGATTTTACCAAGGCCTTTGACTCTATTCCAAGATTTAACCTTTGGAGGAAGCTGAAGGCCTTGGGCATGGATGACAGGATTTTGGCTATTCTGATCCAGCTCCATACAGACAATACGGCCAGGGTTAGAATAGGGAAGTGGAATAGACCAAGTTCACCGGTCTTGATTGCAAGGAGAGTCCGACAAGGATGCGTCCTCGCACCCTTACTATTTCATCTGTACGTCTCAGATTTGCTGGATGGTATAAAAACGGGACCCTGTGATCCCCCTAGGGTCAGGGAACAGGCAATGTATGCCTAGCAATACGCCGATGATGTGGTCCTACTTTCCCAAACTGAGGCAGGTCTAAGGGGGATGATTGCAAGATTAATTATGTACTGTGAGCTGAATGGTCTGGATATTAATGCCACGAAATCTAATATTATGGTCAAAATCTAGTTGGAATAATCCAAGGGAAAGCTTTGGAGGTGGTTAAATCATATTCTCTAACAGAGGCTCCTGGTGCGCGCATATCAAATCCAGAACCAATAAGTCAGCTAGGTCAGCACAATGTGTAGTAAAAGCAGCGAACCTATCAAGGCATGTTCCTATCTCAACTTTTCTGCAAACTTTTGGCCTGAGATTATTCCTTATCCAAACATCACGGACCTTGAAAGAGTGCAGAATCAATCCCTCAGTCAATTACTTATGGTAGGGAAAAATGTTCCTAGAGCAGTGGTCCGTGCGGAGACAGGTTCACTTTCAATAGACTGCTTGAGCAAAAAGGCCCTAATTAGGTATTGGCTGAGACTTCTGGCCCAGAGTGCGGAGGCATTATCTCTGCAATGCCTTATAGAGGAACTTGAATGCACAGGATCTAGTTCTTATCTATGGTTAAAATACCTTGTCGTCCTTTTAAATAGCATGGGATTCTCTTTTCTTATTTCTGTGGGAAACCTATAGGCATTATTATTAGAAGGGAGATTTTTCTGAGATTGGAGGATTTGGCCAAACAGAATGATTTGGCAATAGTGCACAGTAGGAAGGTAGCCCCATGGCTACGGGCAATCAAGAGCACTGTCTCGTTTGAACCTTACTTAGACATACTGTCTGGTAAAACTGTACACAGAGCCTATACTCTGTTACGCTTTCAACTTATCCAGACTGCAGTTGTGGAAGGCAGATACGCTGGTATTAAAATTGAGAGGCAATATTGCTCTTGCAGTCTAAATGAAATAGAAACTCCGGATCATCTTATATTAAGATGCCCATACTACCACAATTTGCGAACTGTCTGGCTTCTCCCCTTGATAGAAAAATTTCCTAACGGTAATAATACTGCTATGGCTTTACTAAATTTACCATATCATGAGGAGATTTTTGCAGTGGCTACCTTTGTCCACCTTGCTATGAAGGAAAGGCTGAGAGTAAAGGGGAGCTTTAAGGTCCTTGCTACACTGGTATAACATCTGTTCACTACTAAATTATATACATATATACATTTTCCCCTCTCTCTTTGAGGGAATATTTAAAGGCCCCTTTATGGGGTCATGCTGGGGCATACTTCTGGTTACCTTCTGGTTACCTCTTAAATAGAAATTGCTTAGCTAGAATCTATTTTAGCTTCTTTTATGATTTTATGAATATTTTTTATTAATGTCTGTTTTTAGGATTGATTGTTAGTATATTGTTTATATTTGATAATTGGAGGTTGGCTCCATCATTTTTACTACTATTGATGTTTGTGTATTGCTTCTTTTCTTCCTCTCTTTTGTGTTTGACTGTGGTGAAAGCTGTGCCGTAAACAAACAAACAAACAAAGGAAGAGGGAGAGAAGAAAGACACAGCCCTTCATCTTACCAAAATGTACTGTTCTGAGGGAGGGCAAAGGAATGGACCCTTTATAGCCCCGTTTCCAAGTCAGACAGTAGAGTAGCACCAGGGCAGCCTCCCTGGCAACGAGCCTTCGGGGACAGGGGGCAGGGACTGGAGAAGTAGTGATGCGAGGAAGGAAGAAGTCTGTGGACTTAGCCCACCGAGTCACTCAAGTCCAACACACTTGGGAATGCCTTGGCTAGGGATGCAAGGGAGCCTAACCATGTCTCCATGAGTCAGCCAGGCAGGAGTTCCTTTATGCCTACTCAGTGGTCAGGCGACAGACCCCCACCACTCAGTCGGGATGGTTGCACAGCGGGCCAGACAGTGCTGAGTTTGCTGAACACACCAGCAGGGAGATAGGCAACCCGAGTGTTTGTCAGGCAAGGCCCCTTGGTCTATCTGGTCAGCAAAATGGACAGAAGGACTCACAGCCAGGTGTCCTCCTGTGTTCTATCTGGGCAAGCAAGGCAGCATGGCAGTGATTTCAACAGCAGTGATTTCAGTAGCAGCTGTGAGAACAGCAGCAGTGAGAACAGCCAGTCTGAGAGGATCAGACCAACTGAACTAACTGGGGCTCTGAAGGGACTGTATTTAAGTCAAAATTTTGCCCCTTGGGCATGGTGGTTGTGTGAAGACCAAGAACAAAGTTTGATTAAATTTAGGAAGTTTTCTGAAAAGGAGCTCCAGTATCTCACAAAAGGACATTGCAGTTGCTTTTGTTTCACAAAAACCAGTAATAAAAGAAAATACATTACTAAGAGGAGCCTCCTATGTGCCTCACCCAAGCAAGACCCACCAAGATAGAGTTCCTCAGAAGCATTCTTGCTCACTCCTATCCGTGATTGATTTAGGCTCAGGCTGTGCAGTCATCCTGTCTTAGGGTGAAAACAGACATGCCGCTAACCACCCTTGGTGGTTATTTATTTATGTTGCAGGGCTGTATTGGTGCCCTATGCAGCTCTACAACATGCATAAATAACCACCAATGGTGGTTAAAGGCTGGTTAGCGTCCTGTCTGTTTTCACCCTTAGATGCAGATCACAGCCTGATTAGACCACTCTTCTCCAGGTGCAATGGGACACGTCCTTCCTGACGCTGCCCCACTCAACAATACAGGGTGGGTTGCTCAAGACAGGTTGATAGCGGCGGGATTACCGGCATTTCCGGTATCCGATAATGCCGGTACTGGGAGTACCGGCATTATCGGATTCAACCCGGTAAATCCGGTCCGGTTACCGGATTCCGGGTACCGGATTTTTTTTTACATTGCAGCCATTTAAATGAATGGCTGCAATGTAAAAAACGCACCAAAAAAGTAAAAAACCCTCCCCGAGTCCAGGCTGCACGGGTGGAAGGGGGGACACCCCCCACCCACCTTGCCCAGCCTGGATTTTTCAACCTAGAGCCCCCCCCTAGCACCAGCGGCCGCGGCGTACCAGCAGCAGCCGGTAAGTATAGACCTGATCCCTGGGGGGGAGGTTTAACACCCCCCCAGGGATCACCCTACTACAAGTTCCCACTGGATCAGTACCCTTTTAGTTCAGCTCCGGGTGCGGCGGCGGCGGTGGGCGGTCACCGGCTGTGGCTGCCGGCTTCAGAGAAGCTCTAGGCCTTCCGGGGAACTTCCGGGTTTCCCCGGAAGGCCTACAGCATCTCTGACGCCGGCAGCCACAGCCGGCACTGAGGCCGTCGGACCGCCCGCCGCCGCCGCCCCCGGAGCTGAACTAAAAAGGTACTGGTCCAGTGGGAACTTGTAGTAGGGTGATCCCTGGGGGGGGGGGGG
>QEPC01004942.1:1026355-1044816 GCA_003113815.1 Sphenodon punctatus
TTTTTTTTTTTAAATCCAGGCTGGGCAGGGTGGGTGGGGGGTGTCCCCCCTTCCACCCGCACAGCCTGGGAGGGGGAAGGAATTTTATTCATTGATTTCAATGGGGACACAGTGCCCCATTGAAATCAATGGAATAAATCCGGTACCGGTATTTAATCCGGGAATCCGTTTTTTTGGGAACCGGAAACCGGTAAATCCGGTATCCGGTAATTGCCCTGGGGTCCCGCCACTACAGGTTGATGCTAATCATTATTCTGATGAAGTGGGCCTGCATTGTATAGCGATCCCCCCTCAGTCAGCCCAGGAATCTTGTGGCCAGAGCCTGCCAGGTTCACATTGAGATCAAAGCACAATTTAGCTAAAACGGCAGATTTTGAGGGAAGGTCACCAAGTACAGAAAAATCATATATTAAAAACAAAAGTCAGTGTCAAAACAAAAACTCAGGGAGCACTGGTGGTAACAAAGCCATGCAAATTGCAATTGACTTGACATGTATGTTGCTCCTGTAAAGATGTCAGTGTATTGTTGCATTGGAATTATAGGAATATTCTATTAGTGTAGACTTTTTTAAAATACCAACTTGGTCATTTTGCACTTGGATAAATTGCACTGTCTTTGCTTCAGAGTAATAAGTGCTGAGAGCAAAATCTGTTGGAGACTGCTGGAATAGGTTAATGAGATGGTCAGTATTGTATGTCTTAATCTCCCTCATATCCACTTATCTGCTGTCTAATCAAACAGGGATAAAACAATTGATCTTTTACTCCTCCCCTCCCCCTTAACCATTAAGTTGATCTCATCTATTGAAAGCTGTAGGGGGATTTGTAAGGAAGCGGAGTTAGTTCAATTCTTTCACAAAAAACCGATGATTTACTGTAACTAAAATACTATCCACATTGTGTCTTTTAAAAATTGCACTTAACTGGTCTACTCTTTACCCTTGATAAAGACCTTGAGATTATTTTCCATGTGCTATAGAAGAAATGGTCCTAGTTATCAGGAAAATTAAAGCATTTTGCAATAAATGGGCCAACTTAATTCGTTCCATTTGGGGTTTTCTAGGACTTGATGCTTTCTCTGTTGTTAGTTTACATAATTGTCTCTTACAAGGTGAAAGTTCCCTAAAGAGGCTTTCAAGGAAAGCAAATAGACGTTGGCTGTAGTATTGCTCAAATATTCTCTCCCACCCACACTGTTACCTGGTTACAGGGCTTTTTGATGATCATTTTTATAGTTGATCTAAAAAGCAGACAGCCTTCCTCCTCCCCGCATCCCTATTTAAAAGCTTTTCTTTGCACTTCATCTTGCTTTCCATATCTGTTGTTTTTCATGTACTGTTACTTTGCAATTGTTGAACTGGCCTGAACCTGCCATCCCTACTTGCGTTGAATATTACCTGTGTCATGATGATAGAGCCATCTGAATGAAATCCATGCTGTGTGATAAACAGGAGATTTTGACTGATGGCTGACTTCTGTCTTAAATTATATAAATTTGCATCTGTGTTTTGACTTCTGCTTAAATAGTAGTAGAATGGTCTTTCATTTTACTTTGCAGAAGGCGTGTAGCTGCAACACTGGCATAAGAGGAGGAAGGGGGGGTGGGGCGGGCAGGTTGACTGCATGATAAGGGGGCAGGGCCAGTTGTGCTTATCTTAATTGATGTACTTGATTAAGAATGTATTCTGTCAGATGCCTTTTTAAAAAACTTAATTTTTCTTAAGGAGAAGTAAACTATAAATGTGATATTACAAATATTTAACCATTCAAACATTTCAGTAGGAGCTTCCCCACCCCCATTTAAGCTATGGGCCTACTTTGCAGCAATATTCATCTAGTGTGACTTTGTGTATTCCGTCTGAGCAAAACACAGGCTTCTTAATGGAAGCCTCAGGACTGGGGAATCACAGCCTTACCCTTTAGCTATTACTTTCATATTTAAATGTATCCTACATTAAACCCAAAGGGGTTTATTGGTATATTGATTGATACTTCCTTTAGGGTATTTTTAAATGAGTTCAAAACCATTAAAGAACCAGAAAGAGCAGCACTCCAAGACAATCCTAGCAGCTTCCTTTTTCCTCGTGCCATTTGCCCCTAGACAATATAATATGCTATAGCACATTTTAAAACTGATTATTTTTATTTATAAAATCAAGTATCGTAACTGAGGGGGAAAATAGCAAAAAACTAAGTGATATGATTGTTGAAAAGTTCAGGTCTTGGATATGTTGAAGCACATCTAAATGGTGTTTTTAAAGGAAAAAAACCCAAAGGAGGGCAGATTTTAAAATAGTGAAAACAAAATTTAATTTAATTTATTATTAGCAAGCATTTATAGTGCCAGCAATGTACCTGGTGCTTTACAAAGTAATGGAATAGACACGGTCCCTGCCCTGGGGTTTACAATATGAGAGACCAAGGAAGGGGAACAGAGGGAGAGACAAGGAGTGTAACATTCACGAAGATGCAAGGTCCCAGGGGCACACGCTTGGCTTGGTTACATCGAGAAGATGCAGGGTCCCAGGGGCACGCGCTTGGCTTGGTTACATCGAGAATGATGGCTGTCTGGTCTGTCTGGTGAGTATGAGTACACAGACCTCAGGTAACAGATTGTACTGGATGGAGGGTATCAGCAGGAGTTAGGTGAGGGGAGCAAGGCGTTGAGGAGGGCAAAGCGGAAGAGGTGAGTCTCGAGGAAGGATTTGAGCATACGAAGAGAAGGGGCGAGGCGGATGTGAGCAGGGAGGGAGTTCCAGGCTTGGGGGGCAGCTAGGGAGAAGGGACAAAGGTGGGTTAGGGGAGGAGGGGAAGTGTGGGATGCCCTCTGCTCTGCCCTCCTCAACGCCTTGCTCCCCTCACCTAACTCCTGCTGATACCCTCCATCCAGTACAATCTGTTACCTGAGGTAACAGGGACAGAGGAGGAGCGGCGTTCACGAATTGGAGTACGGAGGGAAATTAAATGCCGAGAGGTAGGGGGGAGCAAGGTTATGAAGAGCTTTATAGGTGAAAACTAGGAGCTTGTGCAGGATTTGTTCGGAAAGGGGGAGCCAGTGAAGAGAGGAGAGGAGGGTCTGCATGTGGTCGAAGCGATGGGCGAGGTGGATGACCCTGGAAGCAGAGTTTTGGGACAGAGATAAGGGGAGAAAGGGGAGAGCAGGGGAGGCCAGTGAGAAGGAGGTTACAGTAATCCAGGCAAGAGATGACCAGGGCATGAACAAGGGTTTTGGCAGAGGAGAGCAGAGAAAAAGGTGAATTTTCATTTTTCATTTTATTTTAATTTTGTACTGCACAGACTACACCATAGGTGTCTTGTAGCGGCTTACATTCATAAATGAAAAACAATATAAATACATAATAAATACATAATAACCAGTACATAATATAATATATAATCTAAACAATACATAATCTAAACATATAGCAAACATCAACCCAATAGCAGTCCACTTGAAGGAAAATATACAAACCCAACCCCCCTCCCATCCCAAACCCCAATTCCCACCCCAACCCATTTCCTGCTGCCTGCTCTCACCAGGCAGCCCCAACCCTCGCGCTGCACCCACCTCACACCTGGGGCTGCCTTCGGGACCTTCCCCCTTCCTAGCCCAGTTCCACCTATTTCACCCCACAAATCACATCTCCAAGAGGCTCTGCTACAAATGCATGGACCTACAGCCCTGCCAACAGTAATATTTTAAGCTGGCCCAACAGAGCAAGCTTCCAAAGAGTATGGATCCAAGCCCCACTCCCTCCCCCATGGCAGGAGGCAGAAGGAGCAGTCCAAAAGTGGGAGCAGTCTGGAGAGTGCAGTGGGGCCCCTAGGAGCAGGGCTCTGAAGGTTCCCCCTTCAACTCCTCTCTGCCGATCTGGGGTCTTCCACCCCCTTCACATGGAGAAGCCACATCCACTACTGCCCCACTGATGGCCCAGATGACGGCGGGCGCCATCCCAGGATCTTTCTACCTGTAAAGGGGAGGAGGCAGGTGTCACATTCTTCTCCGTCCCCTCTGCAGTGCCAGGGCTTCACCTCTCCCACACACAGCTTAGCAATGTTATGGAGGGAGAACCAACAGGATTTGGCAACAAGTCGATGTAGGGTTTAATAGAAAGGGGTCAGTCAAAGATGAAGCCTAAGCTGCATGCTTCCAGAATGGGAAGGATGGTGACCCCTGTCGATGAGGTTCGACAGGGAAGAGGGAGAGGAAGGATGAGGGAGGAAGATAAGGAGTTCAGTTTTAGCCATGTTGACTTTGAGTTGACATTGAGACATCCAGATAGAGATGTCAGAGAGACAGCTGGTGAGGCGAGCTTGAATAGATGAAGAGAGAGAGGGAGTAGAGAGAGAGTTGAGTGTCATCAACGTAGAGGTGATATTGGAAGCCATGGGAGGCAATGAGTTTGCCTAGGGACAGGGTATAGATAGAGAAGAGGAGAGGGCCAAGGACAGAGCCTTGGGGAAGAGAGAGGAAGGGAGGAGGAGGTGGAGTTGGCAAGAGACACATTGAAGGAGCAGCCAGAGATGTAGGCACCACAGAAGCCAAGGGAGTGAAGTGAGTCCAGGAAGATTGAGTGGTCAACAGTATCGATGGCAGCAGAGAGGTCAAGGAGGACAAGAAGGAAGTAGAGGCAATTAGATTTAGCCACAAGAAGACTGTTCGTGATCTTAGCAAGAGCAGGTTCAGTAGAGTGAAGGGGGCGAAAGCCAGATTGGAGGGGGTCAAGGGAGGAGTTGGCAGCGAGGAAGTCGAGGCAGCGACACGTTCAAGAAGCTTGGAAGCAAAAGGAAGGAGTGAGACAGGACGGTAGCTAGAAGGGTCAGCGGGGTCAAGAGTGGACTTTTTGAGGATAGGAGAAACAGTGGCGTGCTTGAAGGCAGAGGGGAAGGATCCAGTAGAGGGAGAGGTTGATGTGCAGGAGGGAAGGGGCAACAGTGGAAGCAATGGAGGCCAGGAGGTGGGAGGGGATGGGGTCAAGGGGGCAAGTGGAAGGGTTGGAGGAGGAGAGCAGGGAGGAGATTTCCTCGAAAGAGGGGGAGGAAGGAGAGGAGAGGGGAGGGAGTAGGGAGAGAAGCAGGAGCCGATGTGGAGGCGGATCTTGTCTATCTTGGAGGTGAAGAAGGAAGCAAGATCCTGAGCAGAAAGAGAAGAGGGAGGAGGAGGACAGGGAGACTTGAGGAGGGAGTCAAAGGTGTAGAATAGGTTGCAAGGGTCCTGAGAACAGGACTCAATGTGCGAGGCTTAGTAATGCTGTCTAGCGAGGGAGATAGCAGGAGTAAGGGAGGAGAGACAGAATTTGAAGTGAAGGAAGTCAGCATGAAAGTGGGATTTGCACCAGAGGCATTCAGCAGCACAGGTGCAGGAGTGGAGGTGGCGGATACTGGGGATGAGCCAAGGACGGGGGTTGTGGGAGCGGGCGGGGCAGGAGGAGAGGGGGGCAAGGGAGTCAAGAGTGGAGGGAGAGAGACACTGAAAGCAGAAATGGCAGAGTCAGGGGGGAGAAGACTGAAGGGAGGAGAGAGGAGAGGCAAAGTCCAGGTGGTTAATGGCCTGCAGGTCACGGAAGGGGCGTGGAGACGGGGAAGAGGAGCAGGGGGTAGTGGGAGTCATTGAAAGAGGCAAGGTAGTGGTCAGAGATGGGATATGGATCGAAGGAGAGATCAGAGACAGAGCAGTTCCTAGAGAAGATGAGGTCAAGAGAATGGCCATTCGCATGGGTGGAGGAGTTGGTCCAAAGGTGGAGGTTGAAGGAGGAGGCTGGTGACAGGAAGCGAGACATGGAGGGCTGGGAAGGGACATCAAAATGAATGTTGATGGTTATAAATCTTATTGTGAGGCTTTGGCAAAACTGAGTGGGCGCAATCGAACTCCCATTGAAGTCAATGGCTAAACTCCCATTGACTTGTTTGGAGTGTCTTTGACTCTACTAAAAAGGAAATAATTATGAAAAGAAATAATGCCCTGGTTCCAGAGAGCTGCGTTTGCACTGCAAAATAATTTTGAATGTGTATCACAGTAAAGGTATATATTCAAGGTGCTTGCTTGCTTAAGTGGTTACAGTTAATTAACTGAGAAGTGCTATTACTTTATCATGTTGTAAACTTTTAAATGGGGCTACACATCCTTTTTTAGTTTAATGTTCATTCCTTTTGTGGAAGCTAAAAGAACTGGCTTTTAAATGGTTTGCCCTATAAATAAAATGATAATTACTGCTCATATCTCTTAAAGTTGAGGTAGAGGACTAAATAGCCTATTTGAAAAGGGGGATGGGATAGAGGGGGAAGGGGAGGGGGGACATAAAAGAGGTAACGTAGAAAGTTGGGGTTATCCACGTAAGATGTTGTAAAACAGTATTGAATTGACAATGTAAGGTATTACAGCCGTCTAGGTGTGTAGCTGAGAAAGGATGGCGGGGGGAAAAATGTATATGAAGTAAAAGGAATGTACTGTAAGTGGTTGTTTATACTAAAAAATAAAACTATATGGGGTAGAGGCATGTGACCTCTTGGGAGATTGGAGCTTGCTTTCCAAATCTGAACTAAAGCACTAATTTGCATGTAGCATAGAAGGCCCACACATGAAGGGAAGAAAACTGAATAGAAACTTCATGGGAAAGCAAACGGTGACATTATATACTCTGAATACACGCAACTCTAATGCTCCTCCTTCACTTTAAGATGCAGGGCGTTTTCAGACGTTACGGGGCCGCTTGGCCCCGTACCGAAAACAACCCTTTCATTCGGCGGGGAATCTGGGAGGGAGCGGGGCCGCGCGGCGCAACGTGCGGCCGCACGGCCCCGCCCCCTCCACGCACCCCGCCGCCCGCCCTCCAGGGAGACGGGCGGGGCCACTGCGGCCACCGTGTCGGGCCGGATGTGCCGTGGCCCGGGATCCCGCCGGGGATCCCGGGCCGTGGCAACCGGCCAGACGTTACTTTTTTTTGCTCCCCGCTGGGGATCTTTTTGACCACACTTCCCGGGACATTCCCCCGGCTAGCCCGGGAAGCGTGGTTCAAATTGACCCCATGCGGGTATTGACCGTGGCGAACATCTGGCGGCTGCCAAACAGACGTTCGAGCCACAGTGACCACAGGTGGGTATTCACCGTGGTTCACTGTGATCTCGTAACGTCTGAAAATACCCGCAGATGCTGGGGAATTCTGAAGTATTAGCACAATTTCATTCTTTTTTAAAGCTCCAGCAATGTATGTTGAGGACTGATTATGTACCTATCACATAATTGGCAACTGGTTAGGAAGCAAAGAGCAGGACTAAATGGTCAGTGTTCACAGTGGACAGACGTAACTAGTGGAGTACCCTGGAATGTGTACCGAAACCAGTGTTGATACATTCGTTAATGATCTGGAGAAAGGAGTAAAGAATGAGGTGATCAAATCTGCAGGTGACACAAAGTTATTCAAGGTAGTTAAAACCAAAGCAGTCTGTGAAGAATTGCGGGAGAATCTTGTAAGAATGGATGACCGGGCATCTAAATGGCAGATGAAATTTAATGTGGACAGGTGCAAAGTGATGCACATAGGTAAAAATAACCCATATGTCTGTGCCATTGTATTTGTGGTCATCGTTACCATAGAAAATGAAATGTATGAAATACCTTGAAAGTAGGCCATTAAGGACAGTTAAATCAGGCGATTGTTCCTTGCTCTGTAAACCCTTATAATGCTTCAGAAATACATGAACGGATCAATTTTGTCATCTTAAATTCCTATCTGCTGAAGTCTCATCCTCTTACCACCCTCTACCCATGTGAAATGCCTGTTTATGCCTCCAATATATTTAAGCCATGTTGACAATGTAGCTTATGTTGTGAATATAACATAATTACTTTCACTGGGAAATTGTTCATTTTGTCTAGTTTTGAGATGCCAATGAATCTTTGTCTAGTTTTGAGATGCCAATTAATCTTTGACAGAAGGAGATTAATTGGCATCTGAAAACATGTCAGTTAATTGCAGTATATGTTGTTTGGTTTTTCACCACTGGTTCTTCATCTGATTAAAATATAAGAACATATGTGTCCTACTCAGTCTGACTTAAGCAAGTGAGTGCTCAAACTTAAGTGAGTGAAGTGCGCAGGGGTACCGATGGGGTATTTACAAAATTTGGATCTAATTGACCATAGAAGGCTTTTTACAAAGGCCAGACTTAATTGTTTGGAGTCGGCTGTGTTAGACGCTAAATTTAAGAAAATTCCATTTGAGCATCATTTTTGTTTATGTTCGATGGGTGTGGTCGAAACAGTGAAATGTATGCTGTTAGAATGCCCCTGGTACATAGTGCTATGCCAGAAATTTTTGGCTCCCATTATGCAGAATTTTCCTGGAAGAAGTGGGGTGCAATATGTACTGCTATTTTTAAAAGATAAAACTCCTGAGACTATGTTAGCGGTAGCACACTATTTGGTGGATATGAGTAGAAGAGAAAGTTGTATCAGAGTGTTAGTGTGTAATCAATAGTGTGATTTATTGTATAGCACTGTACTGCATTGTATTGTACCCGATAAAGATTGGAGGAATTTTGGTTTGTATAATTACTTTTGTATAATTATTTTGTTTTATTTCTAGAGTTTGATGTATGCAATAGTCTATGGCTATGCAATAAACTGGAATTGATTGAGTGCCCAAACGCACTTGCTTAAAATACCAAACAGGTCATTATGGGGCATTTTACTTCCAGGGCCGGACAGTTACATTCCCCAGACCGACCTGGCAAAAGCTTTTGGAGTTTCCTCACGTAAATTGTCTATTCCTTTCTGCAACCCAGTTATACTAGTGGCCTTGTCTACATCCACACATATTTGTCCCCTCCCCACGAGGGTCCTGTTTTCGATGTGGCTAAGTCCTTGTGCTAACTACCAAAACACGGACGTAAAGGCACAGTTTGAGCCCTATGTGTGCACTATTTGAGACTTTAGAGTTTGTGATTCTGTGGTGAAAGAGAAACTATTTTTGACCTTTCTGTTGCTGGGAGTATGGTTGCCATATCACTTGGTGACAAACTGTGCGCCTTAACTTATAATTTCTTGGTGGTGTGTTTCGTTGTTGAATTTATTACTGCCTTAACTGTTTTCTTACACAGGTGGTTTTTAAGTTTATGAAATTAATATGTGCCTTCACTGTTCCCTTGTACTGGTGGTTTTTATGTTTTAAACATTTATAAGCACCTTAACTGTTTTCTTAAACCGGAGGTTTTTAAGTTGTGGAATCTCCATGCTTTTTGACATTTTCCAAATCTTATTAGGAGGCGTTTACCAGTAAGGAAGAGTAGCAGAATACACCCCCTCCTGAACTATGTGAGAACCCCTTCTTCCCTTCAGTGTGAGCGAGGATGGCTACATGGACAAATTGATGCACTTGTGAGGGATAAGGATGAAGTGTCTGTGTCTGTGAGAGAGAGACACACACACGAAGGAACATAGGGTCACACATGACCAGAGGGAGCATACATGCACTGCTAATTTATAGAAACCAGCGTGTAACATGTACTATTAAGTTATAGAAACCAATCTGTGACAATGATGCCAAGCTGAGAGATGTTAAACCATTACTGTAACATTGCAAAATAGGAGACATTGCGAAATAGGAGCAGCACAGTTCCTCAAGGGCATTGATATGTAAAGAGGTATTTCCAAAAGGTGTGAGCGTCTCTAACAGCAGCTTTAAGAATGCAAATGACAGGAAACTGCATATGTGAGTGAGCCCACAGGTTCAGGAAGAAGGGGGGGGGGGAGGACTTTGGAAGACTCGTGAAGAAACTAGGGTTCCCCCCACAAGGACTTATAAGGGACATTTGGACCCCAACATTGGGCACCAGTGTCACGGGGTTGGGGTCCACTACCCCACGTTTCTGGGTTGGGTGACTCAGTTTCCCTCACTTGCAGCCCGTCTGAATCAGTTCTCTCTCTAGCTGATTCAGTCCTGTAAAGGGGACAACACTTTTGTCACCCAAGCTCCAGAGACTTCCTGCTCACAGTCTCTTTCTCTCTGGGTTCACTAGTGCTTGAGGGCACAAGATACTCAGACCGTGTTTCCCAGTGTGAGACGACAAAAGCCTTCTTAGTAAAGAAGCAAGTTTAATGATTATATAAATAAAGATAGTTGAACGCAGAGTGGCAATTAAAACAAAAGTAAATAACGCAATCCTAGTCTGTACTGAGAAGGTCCCTTGTTAAGATCTTACCCTACAGAAAGTCCATGCACTTGAATCCATTTCTCAGCCAGATGTAGTGAGGCTGGGCTTTGAGTTCTTAGAAGCAAAGTCTCTTCTCTCAGTACATTGCTTCAACAGACTAGCTGACAGGCTCCTGTCCTCCAGCTATAATCCGAGACTCAGCAAGTCCTAGGTTGAATGCGTTCCCAACTGACACTGTTCTACATGGGTCCGAATGTCCCTTATAAATCCTTGGGGTGGGGAACCCTAGTTTCTTCTTGAGACTTCCAGAATGTCATTTTCAATTCAATTCAATTTTTATTTATTTGACAGGGCTTCTGCAAAATGTTAAGAAACAAACATAAAATGTAAAACCAAACAGTGTGGAAAATATAGAAGTATGAATAGAAGTACAAATATATGGGCATAAAATATGTAATACTCATCCAACTACAACCTATCCAATAAATAATAATAAAATCAAATGATAAAATCAATTAAATCTGGAATGTACAACCCAAATGAGGATTTGACATTTATACCCTTCACATATTTACCAAAGAACCTAACCCATCCAAGAGGCAGCTGCTCCTTGCTAAGGGAATCCATATAAAAAAGTAAAATAAGTATTGCATAATGGCGAGCTAGCTCACACCTTTTGGAAAGACCTCTGTTTACATGTCAGCGCCCTTGGGGAGCTGTGCTGCTCCTATTTCGCAATGTCTCCTCTTTCGCAATGTTACAGTAATGGTTTAACGTCTCTTAGCTTGGCATCATTGTAACAGATTGGGTTCTATAACTTAATAGTACATGTTACACGATGGTTTCTATAAATTAACAGTGCATGTATGTTCCATCTGGTCGTGTGTGTGTGTGTGTGTGTGTGTGTGTGTGTGTGTGTGTGTGTGTGTGTGTGTGTGTGTGAGAGAGATGTAAGGATGGAGTGTGACTGTATGCAAGCGAGGGATGCATGTCCTCTCGGTCAACCCATGAAATGGGTGTGCATGTGAGTGAGGGATGAGTGGAGGATGGATAAGTGCATCTCCTGGAACCTAGGTTACACTTAAACAGCTGGTTATCACAGGACCCTGTTGCTGCCTAGGGAAGCATCACATTTTGAAGTGTGTCTGTCTCAGAGATCAGTGCGTGAGCACGAGTGGCACGTAGCAGTCAGAGATGAGTGTAGGAACTGGAAGGTGAGTGTCAAGGAGTGTGTCTGATGTTACTGCTTGCATATGAACAGCTCTCTCTAAATGGCATGTACCAGGCGCAGATACTGGTGCAGGGGCTAGGAGCCGGGGAGGTGAGTGTTTTGCGCTCACTTCCCCGACGCCTAGTTCCCCTGCACATACTGTTCCTACTCTCCCTCGGTGATGTGCAACTTGCAGATCACAAAGCTCAATACATCTTCAGGGTGCCCACCTGTCCAGCTTGATTGTGTTCCTCCCTCTTCAAAGGGAAGATTTCAAGGTAGCACTCTTGTGTAGGTTTCCTTGTGAGGAGACAGACTGGAGGCTTATTTTGAAGTTCTCCTCCCTCCCCCCCACCCCCCGAGAATGGATGGAAAGCTGTTGACAGCACCTGCCGTGCTCCCCCAAACAGACTCCACTGCAACTCTAAAGTCCAACAGTACATTTCTGCAAAAGCTGTTCATCTATCTGCAGCTTTATTTTTAGGAGTCCAGTACTAAAGAGATTCGCCAAAAGACTCTGTATTCTTTTCCCCAAGACCTCTCAGTTTGCAGCCTTTCTGTACTGCCCAGGCTCAAAGAACCAAACCTTCCCTTTGTCTCTATCCATCTGCTAAACACAAAGCTAGATGGCCCTGCTTCACCTACCTAACATGTACCTAGGTTACGTTCCAAGGGGGCTGGGTACAATTAGCTTATTCAATGTAACATACTGAAATAGGCCATTGACCATAATTGAAACTGGCCAAGTCTCTTATTTCCTAACCCCACAGCTCCTTAACACTCAAAAGAGCAAACTCCCCAGAGAAGTTCATGGAAGAGATATACTTCACAGGACGTTCCTGTAGTTTCTGAGCCTAATGTCAGCCTCCGATTTCTGGATTATCCTGGTGAAAACATTAAGCAACCCCACTCTTAAATCAGACTGGCCCTAGTACCCAATGCAAGAGGAAGCAACCAGGAAGCAGGGGAGGGAAATCTATATAATGTAAACATGACTGAGTGTGCGTGTAGGGAGGGAGGAGTAGCAGAGTGGGGCGGGGGGAGTGACTGAGTGTGTGCGGGAGGAAAGGGGAGTGACAGTGTGAGAGTCTAGGGAGAGAGGGGGAGTGACTGCATTGGGGGGGAAAAGGGGATTAACTGTGTGTGTGTGTGTGTGTGTGTCCACATCACAACATAAGTTCTAACATTACAAGTTTCATTTTTTTATCATTAATAAGGCTGGGTGACATTATTCCTATATTACTGTACTCCATGTTTCACATGGATTAAAATTGCACTGAATACAAATGATCTACATACATTTTGGATTTATAGGAATATTGCTTTTTACTGTATGAAATGCAACTGTCCTGATTCAATTTCCATGAACCGGGGGAGGTGGTGTAGACTTCCTGCTGTATTCCCCTGCACGAGGAGAGGGTTTATAGAATCAAAGTTGGAGGGGGTCTCAAGGCAGGTCACCTAGTCCAACTCCCTGCTCTGATGTAGGATGACTACACCTACAACATCCCTGTCCAGCCTCTCCCTGAAAATCTCCAGGGATGGAAAGTATACAACCTCCTAGGCAGCTTGTTCCATTGCTGTTAGGAAGTTTATCCTGATACTTTACCAAAATCTCCCTTCCTGGAACTTGATCCCATTATTTCCAGTCCTGCTCTCTGTAGCAATTCAGAACAGTTCCTTAACATCTTGGTGGCAGCCCTTTAGATACTTGAAGTCTGCTATCATGTCTCCTTTTTGCTTAGTCTCCTTTTTGCTAAGCTAAACATAGCCACCACCCCAGCTTGCAGCAGGATTGAGCCTTTTCCCACTTTCCCTTACGAGAGGTGTGTTCCAAATCCTGAAAACCAAACTCATCGGTACAGAATACCTGCCATAGAATAGGTTGACAGCGCCTATTTTGCTACAGAAGTTGTACATAGTAGCTCTGCTTATTGGGTATGTACGGTCCAATGAGCCCATAACACACCTTTCACAGAGGCAGCAAAAGGAGATAATGCTCTTCTTTTTTTTTTTTTTTTACTTTTAGTCATTTAAATACCAGGAAAGAAGTTACTGTCTATGTAGATGCTGTTTTATATTTATTTCTTAGTCTCCTTTATAGCCAAGCTGCTTCTGCTTTAAAGTATCCTCTCTGCCTAGTATTAAAGAGGTATTAAAGCAGCAGTCCAATGCACCAATCTACAGTAATTCACTTGACAGGTTTTGCTGACATTGTTACAGGCTCTTTGGACTGTAAACCAACCTGTAAACCAGGCATGACCCATCTTTCCATCCCCGAAAGAGAGAGCCATACGTACTGCAATCTGGGCTGCTAATTACAGCTGCTTTAAAGACGAGGAACCAAAGAGCTCCTGGCGGGCACCACAGTGCAGAGGATTTCTGCTGGGGAGAGGGGCTAGCTGTCACCGTCTCTGCTCTTTCTGACAGCAGGGCATGCTTGCAAACTTTAGATGCTCGTTTTAAAATTCTGGGTGATTTGACTATTTTTTTGCCATAGGAAATTAACAAGAGGAAAGAGTTGTTGTCCCCGTCGCCACCTTTCTGGTTGCTGATGCCCCTCCCCGGCGATGATGCCATGGCTGTGCAGGCTGCAAAGAAAGGTTTCTTTGCTGCAGTCATAGTATCTGCAAAGTCGTGTCCAATGGAGCTTTTCCAGGTGGTGAGCGGTTTGGTCAGTCCTGCCTGTCTCCACCTGGACCTCCGGAGCCTGTTTATGGCATACTTCACGCTACAGATAAAATTGCTTGCATTGAACACAACTTCAACGCTGCCCTTTTGGATACAGTGGCAGAGCCAGAGGTAAGAAATGCCCTGTCTGGTCAGTGTTTATGGGATCAGTTTCAATTGGTGACACCTGCTGAGGTGGCAGATGTGCTTGGTTTTGTGCGAGCCACAACGTGTGAACTGGAGCCTTGCCCATGCTGGCTGGTCAAGGCTGGCCGGGAGACGGTGGGGCCATTGCTTGCTGCGGGATGATCAAAGCTTCCTTCGGGGAAGGAAGGTTACCAGAGTCACTTAAGGGGTCTGTGGTCTTCTCTAACCTTCCCTTTTTTTGAATGGGTGGTGACTCATCTGGACCATATGAGTTTTCTAGATCCCTTGCAGTCTGGTTTTCGCCCAGGTTATGGCACTGAGACTGTTCTTGTGGCGTTGGTTGACCTCTGAGTGGAGCTGAATAAGGGTCATTCGACCCTTCTTGTTCTGCTCGATTTCTTGGCGGCATTTGACACAGTGAACTATGCAGTGTTGGTGATTAGCATGTGGGACCTGGCTGGGTTGGATGGAACGGTTTTACGATGGTTCCTGTCCTTCCTGGTGGGTAGATCTCAATGGGTGGTTCTGGGAAATTGTACATTTTCTCCCAGGGATCTCCCGTGTGAGGCCCCACAGGGTTCCATTCTGTCGCCCCTCTTGTTCAGTGTCTATATACAGCCATTGAGAGAGGTTGTACACAGATGGGGAGTTCATTGTCATCCGTATGCTGATGACACACGACTGTACCTGTCTTTTTCATCCAACCCAGGTCCTGCAATGGTGCCTTCCCGTTGCTTGAAAGCTGTGGCTGACTGGATGTTGTCGAGCCAATTAAAATTGAATCCCGACAAGATGGGAGATGATGCTCATTGGCGGGTCTGGGATCCTGAATACGAGGTTGTTACCTGTTATTGACAGGGTTGTCCCAGGTTAGAAGCCTGGGAGTACTCCTGGATCCACAGCTGTGTTTGGATTTCCAGGCATCAGCTGTGGCCAGGAGTGTGTTCTGCTAGCTACATCTGGTGAGGCGGCTCCGCCCCTATATCTTGGATTCCGACCTGGCCACTGTCATCCATGCGTTTGTCACCTTAAGGCTGGACTATTGTAATGCGCTGTACATGGGGCTGCCCATGGTGATGGTTCAGAAGCTGAAGCTAGTGCAGAATGCCGCGGCACGTCTGCTCATTGGACTGGGCTGCTGGGAGCATGTTATGCCAGTGCTCTGGGCACTGCACTGGCTCCCTATATTCTTCCAGGCCCAGTTCAAGGTACTGGTGCTGACCTATAAAGCTCTAAGTGGTCTAGGCCCTACTTATTTGAGGGACCACCTCACTTTCTGGGCTCCTGGGCAGCTCCTGCCATCGTCGGTTCCCTGCTATAGATGGGTGAGGACCGACAGGTGGGCGTTCTCGGTGGCCGCGCCAGTGCTGTGGAACTCTCTCCCAGTGGATGTCTGCCTCAGCCCAAGCCACCTTATGAACATAAGTGTAAGACGTGGCTCTTCCGCTAGGTGTTTTGTGGAGGGGAGGGTTCTGAGGTGAGGAGGTGATATTTGTTGCACGCTATTTGTATTTGTATTTTCAAAGGCTTTTTACTGATATTTATATGATTTATATTATTATTGTTTATATTTTTATTGTATTTTATTATATGAGCCACCCCGAGCTGCCTGAGGCAGGAGGGGCAGCATATAAATTTATAAAATAAATCTAAATTCAAATAAATATACGGTAAGGAGCAAATTGTCCTCCTGATGATCCAGGAAAGAAATTGCAGCTCGGTCTGGTTTTACACTCAACCATCGCTTCCTGTATGGGTGGAAAAGATAGTGGTGAATGAATCCATTCTCGTCCATGTTCCTGCCCAAATTTCCCACTGTGCCTGGAGCCTCCTCATTCTTTTCAAAGAGTCAAATAAAAGCCTTGTTTTGCCATTTCCAAGCAAGTCTATGAGGTATACTTTTGCAGTAGCATTGGACAAAGGGCGAGGGGGATACTGCCTAGAGGCAGACAAACAATCCTGTTTCCCTTTTCACCCTCTTATTCTAGCTACCCCTCTATTTCCCCCACCACCATCCCCTTTCCAAGTCTCCCCCCCCCCCCATCTGCTACGGAACCCAAGTTCCCTGCTCTTTGAAACGGGGATAGAGGACTGGCTTTTTTAGTTGGTGTCCCCCTCCCTCCCCAACCAGTTTACATTGCCTAGTTTATTCTGATTTTATTTTAGTTTCATTTGATATATTCCTGGAGGCTCCTGATAAACACACCTACTGCTCTTTTGTACCTCCCTACCTGCCCGGTCCAGATTGCTGGAATTTGCTTCCCCGGTTGTTGTTTTTAAACTAGGGGAGGAAAACTCTGCACAATAATCCTGTAGGACGAGGATTATTTTGCGCAGTAATCCTGTTTTCTATATTCTGTGCAATAATCCTGTAGGACTGAGCACTGTCAGAACCTGAATCCACTTGCATGGAGAGAGAGATGCCAAATCCGGGCGGGGGTGGGTGGGATTCTAAGGTGCCTGGTCTTGGCCTAGTGGATTTATTTATTTTATTTATTTATTTTATTTCATATACTTATATCCCGCCCCTCCTGCAAACCGCTCGGGGCAGCTATTTGAAGAATAAGCAAGGGCTTCTCTGCAGCAGGTTGTCGAGCTAGAAAGAGGGAGCCTTTCCTTAGCTAATCAGCCTAGGTTGTTTTTTTTTAAACAAACAACAAAACCCTCCCCACCTAGGTCCTCTCTTTTTCATGACAGCCTTTAGGTGCATCATGGGGTTGGCAAGCTCCCCACAGACCCAGATGGACTTCCTAACGGAGCCTCGGAGGAGAAGTCAAGGGTGAAGGAGTCCCCCTCCCCAAAATACTGTGTCCTGCCCAGAACTTTCAATGGACACCCAGCAGCAGAGGCCAATGGAGCAAATGCAGCTGTAGGGTTTAGCCAGGGCTAAGATCAAGCTGGAATCCTGCAATGACGCTGAGCCCCTGGGGACACTTCTCCCACAGGAAGGGGCATGGGGAAGAAAGCTATTGTTAATGGGAGTCACTAATCATAGGAGGTGATAAAAGCACCCCCTTCCTCATTGCTGAGGGTCAGGCCAGAGGGGATTTAAATTGCTCCCACAACCCACCAGGGGTGGTTTGATTTCTCCCTCTCTTCCGTAAAGCGGAAGCGCCTTGGGGGCCACAGGGGGAGAAAGGGACCTTTGCATGTTTGGAGAGGAGAATGGTTGATCCTAGGTGAAGCAAAAGGAACCCAGATTAAATTTACCCTTCTCCAAAGCGTTGAAATAATGGATTTCCTGCTACCTCCCTTTGGCTTGCCAGGGGGAATCCTGTCTCTCTCTGTCTGAAACCAAGAGGTCCTTGCTTACGCGCTCCTCTTCCAGACATGCCCTCATCTGCGTGTTCTTTCCCTGAGGTCATGTTTTCAGTGCTTGAGGGCAGGGACTGAATCCAGGGGCCAGATCCAGGAACTGAAAAATGGTCAAATAAAAAACAGCTGTGGGATACACAAAACTTATGGACTGGAGTTTCCCCACGCCCAGATAGATTCTGCTGGCTGCAAAGATTTCTGGCATCTTACCTGTGCAGAGCCTACTTTGCACATTTTGCTGAAAGACACAAACCGTTTGGGAGTAGAGAGCTGTGCAGTTCCTACTCTTCTCCCAAACAAATACTTTGAGTGCATCAAATAAAATAGGGCTCAGTTCTCCTCGTGAGCAGAACCAGAGGATTGGGGGAGGAGGGGATCAGTGGAGCTGCCCTGTGCAATCTAATATCTCCTTAACAGGCATGAGTTTTCAGGGACATCAGGGGTCAAGTAAACCATTGAGAAGCCTGTAAAGATTTGGGGAGGTTGCATGAATGCAGCAGGATTCCTTCTCCTCAAACGCAAAAATAAAGGATGCATGAAAAATGAAAGGCGTGAACCTGTATAAATGTAATCTCTCCTTAATAGCCATGAGTTTTGAGGAACATCAGGGGTTGAGCTTATTCGAGTCTAAAGATTGTATGGGTTGTATGAATGTAGTGGGGCTTGCTCTTCTTAAAAACAAAGATAAAGAATGTGTGGAAGATTAACGGAGTGACCCTGTACACATTTAAAGCATCCTGAATTGCAAAGGTTTCTAGGACGCATGGGGGTGAACATCCCCCCTCTTCACGGCAAAGCTAGGAGAGTGGGAGCCAAGGCAATTCAATTGGTTGACTCACCTAATTAATTACAGATGTACACACACGCACACACACAGACACAGAGGTAGATGCTCACATCACACACACACACACACACACACACACACACACACACACACACACACACACACACACACACACAGAGA
>QEPC01004942.1:1054871-1065823 GCA_003113815.1 Sphenodon punctatus
ATCTTGCTTATGTAATCAATAAACTAACTTCTTATCTTTATGAAGAAGTGTCTGTGTCTAACATTGGAACACAAGTGAGCAACAAGAGTTCTCAAGCTCTTGCGAACCCAGAGATGAAAGAGTCTGTAAACGGGAAGGATCAGGCCCTTGGGTGACGAAGGGGTTGTCCCTGCGGCAGGGTTGAATCGGCCAGAGAGAAAAACTGATTCAAGTGGGCTGTACGCGAGGGAAACTGGGTCACTCAAACCCGGTAAAGTGAGGGTCCAGATCTCCAACCCGTGACATTCCATCTAATAGACCATCCTGTGCTTGCAAGCATTTCTACGTTCTTCCACAAAACAATTTCACTATTCATGTGCTAGACTTATTGTTTACCCTGCCCCTTCTCACTGGCCTTGGAGCATCTTCATGCAGTTTTATCAATGTGTGCGCTTGTGTAAAAGCTGAACTATATCTCTCCTCCTTACACATCTTATTTTTTTTCACTTTTGTTGTTTATTTGTGGAGTGGGGTGTGGGAGGGGAAAGAGACTCCAGGGTCGGGGAAACTTTTCCCTCCTGGAGGCCGCTTTAAAAATTAGTACAAGCTCTGAGAGCCGCATAGAAGTTGGGGACAGGGATGTTTAAAGGGTGTGCCCAGGAAGAGGAGGGTCCAGATCATGGGGCTTATCCTTATTTTTGTGTGCATACCCTCATCTCTGTTCTCATCCCCGGAGCTCAGTCTTTCAATGTGTGTGTGTGGGGCGGGGGAGGGGGGGGTTAGAAACTGGATCCAGGGGCTAGAACCAGGAAGTGGAAATCAGCCACATAAAAACTTCTTGTGGGCTGCATTTGGCCCTTGAGTCGGAGGTTCCCCGCCCGTGATATACTCAAACTCATTGATATACTCAAAGTAATGTAACATTATATGGCTGCATTCACACACACAGGACAAGCCCTCTCCCTAGTACTTTCTCTGATAGCAATCATCCACTTTGCAAGTGTTCACAATTTGCAGAATAATTAACCTGAGAGTTATTAGCCCCCTGTGAGCAGGGGGCTAATAACACTGTGAACAATTCACACCCTTAGGTGCGAGTGTCTTAAAGTGCTTTTCCTGTTCACACATCAGTTACCATTGTGGGGGGTAAACATTAGAGGTGTGCATCCATAACATTTTCTATTAGTTATGAAAACTAAGGAGCCCCCTTGGTGTTCGTAATTAAAGCTACAAACACAGATGAATAAGCAAACGATTATAATTTGCTTTCATCCATTTTTTTCAAAATAAATTGCACAAAATACCAACGGGGCTGTTCTGCGCGCACACACCCTTTCCCAAAATGGCGTTGACGCTGCCAGCACCATTTTGGAAAGGGGTGCACATATGCAGAATTGGCCTGGGGGGCATTTTGCGCGTGTGCTGTGATTTTTTTACTTTAAAACTGGACATAAAATGTTAAAAAGCAAATGGCCGCTGGACCATTCTGCGCATATGCATCCTTTTCCAAAATGGTGCTGATGCTGCCGACACCATTTTAAAAAAGGGTTTGAGCATGTGCAGAATGGCTCAACAGCCATTTTGCACATGCGCAGTGTTTGTTTTTTGAATTATTGTTTTAATTATTTTTCTTTGATCGTGAATTAAAGATCATCATGACATTTTAGGTGAGCATTGTGATTAGACTATTGGGACCAGTTTGGTCCCCGTGTTGAGTTGGAGGTTATCTAGGGTCAAGACACCTTTTACTACTAACTCATTGTACTGCTTGTATAAGTTTTAAGTTACATCTGGATTTTTTTTTATTTTCCAGGTACTCCCATTTATTATAATTGAGAATTTTGGATTGTTTTTGTATTTATATGTTTGCTGGATTCCTTATCTTTAGTTAGTATTATACATTATACTTGCTAAACTTGAACGGATTTAATTTTCTGATGTACTCAAATGATTTTGGATATTTTATGTTTATATTTCTTGATGAGTGTGGACTACATTGATTCAGGAGGTTGTTTGTATTGATCTTGGCCATGGTGAAAGCCCATGCCTCAATTAATTTTTTTAAAAAAATATATATTATTTTTAGTAAAATATAAACAAAAAAAACCAACCAAACGGTAGGGTCATTTACAGCCCCCCTCCCAAAAAACCCACTAAGGGGTTTTTGCAAACTAAAACAAAAATGGTAGGGTTGCTTTCTGCACACCCGTAGTAAACGTGTTTTTTAATTAGGAGTGCATACCCCAGAGGAAACCACCCCTACTTTAAGCACTGTTTTTTTTCATGTGAACAAAAAGCCAAGGTGAGTTAAGGGATAGTTACATCAGAGTGAGTGTTTGTTTGAACAGGCTCTTGAACTTCATGGTGACAGAAAGGCAAAAAGCATAGTAGGATGACTACTGCTGTATGTTGGATGTGAATAATTTTGTATTGTACAAGATCCTTATACACAACATACATAGCACATGGGTGGTCTTTATGCTGTGGAAAGACAAATTTTGCAGAGGTGGCTATCACAGTCAAAGGATTATGCTCCTGATGCATTACTTTGAAAGGAGAATTTAAACTTAACTTTCATAAGCAATTTGTATTTCATTGTTTTATTTTCATTTTGTAGGAAGTAGTCAAAATTGAATAAGTACTAGTAGCTTAACTAATTTAGGATTGTAAAGCGACTGGCACATGTTTCTGTTTTACAGCAATGCTTGCTGTGACAGCTGTTTCCATATTGTAACCGGAAGGGTAATTTCTTGATGTCTATGACTTCCTTAGCAAATGGGGAGTTGTTACTTACTTGGTGTCCATCTAGCTTGCAAACAGAGTTTCAACAGCCTGTAAATAAATGGTGCTTTCATCTGACTTCTATGGACCATACAAGGAACCTTTTCTCAATTTCTTGTATGCTTTCTGGAAGTCTCCTTGCCCAACATCCCAAGCACCTACCTCTTGCAATGCCCACTCCTGGTGTCACGTTGTGCATCAGTTTCCTCAAAGGGAAAATGCTCTTAGTGGTCCAGGCCTGACATAATCTGGTCTGGATATAGGGTGCTCTTTTCCAATATGTGGAAACTCAGTTTACACTGTTCTAATAAGCCAGCCAGCTCAGCAAAGTATTGTAAAGACAATATTATTTATAAATGAGGCTATGAGACAAGGAATATTATAAATATAAAGCAATAGTTTACTTAAGTTCAAATAAAAACATGGTACAAAAGAGAAAGTGTCAGTTACAAATACATGATTTAAAAAGACATTTCTGTTCAAGTAACAGTTCTGTTACAAGTTCAAAGATCTTAACATCTATAAGATATAACATATGTTTTAAGTATTATTGTTGTTTTTGTTGGCTCAATGCATCAAAAGAATATACTCTCATATTCACCCAGTCCTGTGTCCCATACTGCCATATGAAGGTGAGAAAACTCCAAGGAAGGAACTTTCTGAAAAATCAGTTTTTCCTCTCCCGCTTTATGGAGAAAAAATGCTTAGGAGTCAGTTTAGATGACGTGAAGTCAAGACAGCTGACAATGAGGTTTTCTCAAAGTACGTAGTAAAAAACCTGTTGATACATACTAAAAAGGTGGCTATCCTCTGAGATAGGATTTAACAATGACTAAGATCCGGACAAACAAGGCCTTTTCCTGACCTGCTTGGGAGTCACGTCCCTTGACTCTGGTCAACAGTGAATGTTGATTCCTTAAGAGAGAGAGTCTGATTGTATCTCTTCTCCCAGATTACAGCTAAAAGGACATTTATAGAGACAGTGTCACCATACAGAGAGATTCTTATGTTCAATATATTGAAACACAGATGGCCAATAAAATATATGCTTTTTATATGAGATACATCACACTGGTACCTTCTCCAGTTTATAATCTAACTCAGAAAAACAAACAATGCAAATTTTATTTACAGTGTACATAGGAGACAGAATGAAGAAACGGAGATTGGAAAGGCAAAAAACATGCTTACTACGTATGTTGTGTGTGTTTGCGTGCACACATAGATGAGAGAGTTCCACTAGACTGTGCAGTCAAGGACAACACCAACACTGCAGCTAGCACGCCAAGCCTTCTGGTATGGCAAAATAAGTTTGAGTACCTTAGATGGGGTGATGAATACAAAAACTCAATAGAATTATTTATTTATTTTATTTATTTTAACAATTTTTATCCCCCCCCCCTCCTGAAACCAGCTCGGGGCAGCTAACAATATTAAAATATAAAATACAATCATAAAAATATTATAAAATACTCATAAAACCAGAACAATTAAAACACGGCTAGGGAACAATAAAACAAATACAATAAATAAGGGTGGAGGGGGATAAAACCCCTAACCCACCCTCCCCAAAGGCTTGGGCGAACAGCCAGGTCTTACAATTTCACTGGAATGTTAAAAGGCTTGGGACCAGGCGAGCTTCCTCTGGGAGGGAATTCCAAAGGCACGGCACGGCCACCAAGAATGCCCTCCCCATTGTGGCCCCCCGCTTGACACGGGGGACCTCCAAGAAGCCCCCCCCCCCGGCAGACCGAAGGAGCCGCTCTGGGGCACAGAGGGCGAGGCAGTTCCTAAGGTACGAGGGGCCCAGGCCGTGAAGGGCCTTATAAATCAATACCAATACCTTGAACCAGGCTCGGCACGCTATTGGCAACCAGTGAAAAGTCCAGAGCACAGGTGTTATGTGGTCCTGATGACCCGTCCCTGACAGGAGCCGGGCTGCTGCATTTTGCACCAGCTGCAGCCTCCGAACCAGGAACAAGGGTAGCCCCACGTAGAACGCACTGCAGTAGACCAGCCTCGAGGTGACGAAGGCATGGATGAGGGAGGTCCGGTCCAGGCTGGAGACGTACGGACGCAGCCTCCATGTCAGATATAGCTGGCAGAAAGCGGCCTTCGCCACTACCTCCACCTGCCGCTCCAGGCGGAGATCTGCGTCCAATATCACCCCTAGACTTCGAACCTGCTGAGCTATAGGAGGGCGAACCCCCAATAAGGAGGGCCAACACCTCCCTCGCTCTCCCCTTCACCATCACCTCTGTCTTAGCGGGGTTGAGCTTCAGTCTGCTCTGCCACATCCACTCCGCCATGGCCTCCAGACACTGGGATAGCAATGAGACAGCAGGGTCTGGGTCAGCTGAAAAAGAGAGGTACAGCTGGATATGGGGCTTCTATATATTTGTAGTGTCAACTTGAATTGACCTGGGTGTGTCCTTAGCTAATTGATCTGAGTGTGTCTGTAGCTGATTAATAGAAACCCATTTGCCAATGATCTTGTCCCAGCCACTGACTCAGAAATTAGGGTGCATTGAGACGTCCCTGTTTGAGCTTTGACAAGGTTAGGCTCTGATGCTGTCCCTGCAGGCCATCCTACATTCACATCCAGCCCACACATCTCTTGGCTCCCTAGAGTCGAGTAGCAGTGTTTTCCCACTTGCTTTCCTCTGCTCCCAACAGCATCCCTCTCTGGGCCGCTAGGCTTGATCGGGAGTCCTTTCCTTGGATCCTGCACTGGGAGCCTGCAGGGAGTAGGAAACAGACTAGGTAGCAAAAGGCTGCTCTTTATGAGGCAGGGGGCGGGGGACAGAAGTCTCTCAATGCAGCCTACTGGCCCAGGGCTCTCCATACTGGAGCAGGACTTCTCTTTACAGTCATTTGTTTCCTCCCCTTTACTTCCTTTTCTCATCTGCTCTTCCAAGAGTACTCTCTCTTTTAAGAAGTGTTCCTTCTCTCATTTCTCAGTGCAGCTGCTCAGGGGAAGTCCCTACCTCTGGGGGAAAAATATAAAGAAACCCCCCTTTTGTTGGGGAAAGGAATTGCACCTCTCCACCGCTGCCTCTATTGAGTTTATAATTTTGTCATTTTAACTCTTGTTAAGCCAAAATGTGGTGTATGCATTGAAGGACCTGGAGCAAAATATAAGGATGAAGTGGATTCCTGTGTTCCCCAATGGAGCTTACGTTGGCCTCTTTTTTTTCTTTTTCTTTTTTTTTTTTTTATAGGAAGGTCTGGTGAAATTCTGGTGCATTTCAGCTGGTTGGCTTGAAATCTAAAGAAGATAAAAAGAGAGGAGACTGATTTCACATGTAGGCAAGGAGTAGTTATTGACACTGCAGACACCACTGAAATTAGCCTTTGCTTTCTCATGAGGCTAAAGACAGCTCAGTTAGAATAGCCACAGCTTCTGTTTTAAAGAAACAGAAAGAGCCAAATATCTTCTACAACCACATAGCCTAAATGTGGTCCTACTGAGAAGCTTTTAGAGCTCTTCTTCACCTGTCCTCCATTTGAATTTTGGCTTCACATATTTGGAAAAAGCTAACTTTTAGTTACCGTAGTGAGTAAAGGCATGGTTAGCTCAAACTCGCTGCCTATTGAAGGGCTTACAGTTTGAACATGTCAGGCTAACTTTTTCTCATAAGGAAAAAATGTACTGAGGATTTGGTGTCCAAGGCAAAATTCAGCAAAGGAATTTCCTTAAGTCTCAAAGTAGTGATTCCCAAACTAGAAGTCAGGGCTAGAGTTGAAATTATTATTTAAGGTGAGTACTGCATCCAGTGATTTTGCCCAGTTTGAATCAGGCTTGGTGAAGCAGATATGAACTGCTATTCAGTTGCCACCTGATTTCAGGAAATGAACATCCATTTCGGTGATTTCTGTTGGGTCTCTTTGGGTCACTTATTGGTTCGGTTACTTGGTTTTGGCCCTAGTAAGACTGAAACAAAAGGAACTGAACTATATGAAGTGATCAAACTGAAATAACCAAAATGAATATTCATATTTGTTTCTGGAACTCAAATAGGAACTGACTGAAATGACCAGCTGGCTGAAATGAGTGGATATGCAATTATTGCTGTGGTAAATAGTTATTCAGGTTATTTTGTGGGGTATCCAGAAATGTAATATTTGTGAATACAAAATATTATTTGTTACCAGCATTTAAGATGGTGGTTCCCAAACTTTTACAAGACTGTGGGCCCCACCCTAGACACAAAAATTCTCATGACTCCAAGCTTTGAAAATTTGTGTATCCAGCCATGCAGACCTAGTCTTCTCAGGGCCCCATGTAGCCGTGCAATGAATGATCTCGCTCAAGGACCTGATTAGAGCTAAAATGAATAGGCCTTTTCAATGCAATGAAGCTAGTCTAGCGCTTAGAAGTGAAGACGATGGAAGTTGTTGACACTGCAGACACCAAAATGCCTCTGAACAACTTCAAACAATTTTTAAATTCAAGCTGGCTTAATAAAATTGTAGCCATCGGCACTTTCAAGAAAGAACTAAGGGCTTCAACGGTGCTGTCTTCATTACAATGGCACTGACGTCACCCATCATGGTGTGGTTCCTGATGCCCTGTGTGCAGCGAAGATAGACACATTGTGTCAAGGCCCCAGCAGTTCTCTAGGATTGTTCACTCAGTTCTGGGGAAGTAACTCAGGGCACCCACCACAGTATACCCCTCCTTCTTATTCTGGTTACCTTAGATCAGAATTTGACCGCAATAGTTCCTGCTAGAATAAAGGGGGGGTTGGGGGTTCTAGCCTCCTCCCCTATAGCCAGTCCAGTCAGCCAGAAAGGGGGGTTTCCCGTTAACAGTGGGGGGGGGTCTCCAAAACGTCAAACAAACGCAAGCCCCTCCTGGGTGCAAACAAACAAGGCTAGATTCCACCTGAGTCACTGTAGGATCTTTAGCAGGTAGGGCACCTGCTGGGTCTTCGCAGCCTCTTGGCTTCCAGGTCTGGTTCATGCTTCAGGGAGAGCTCCCCATTGCTCCACAAAGGTCCTCCACTATCTGTCTGGACAAGCAGCCTTTCCCTCTTAGACTTTTCCCCCAGCCACCTCCTGCAGAGGCACTTCTCTCTCTAGTCTCTGCCAGCTTTCCCCCATTTGTGCTCATGTGTCTAGTGCAATGCTGTCCTCTCCTGTCACCACACCTATACTCTGAGTCTTTATCTTAGGCAGGGGTGTGATCCTAGCCCTGTGGTTGTGTTTATACTACCTGCGCTAAATGCCCTGCCACATGTGTGTCATCTGGAACAGGTGGTTGTAGGGTGATGTTTAGTTTATCTGGTTAGAGGGTTTGATTGTACAAATGGAGAGCCTTTTCTTAGAAAGTCCCAGCAAACACTGTAGGCTCTTGCAAACCCCACCAAATATAGCTCTAGTTGTCATTTCTGGTAAGTTGCAAAGTGGTTCAAAATCTTTCATTAGCACATGAGCTTGAAGTTGTCCATCATCTCTATTCGAAGAAGTTTATAAATGCTAGGACAAAAGTGAAGTGACTGACACAAATGTTTTTGCCCACTGGATACAGCTTCCAATAATGAATCGTAAGAGTCTGTGCATCAGCACAATTTTAACTCGTACACTGGGGAAATCTCACATGATGTGGTTTATTAAAATTTGCTTATCCAGTGATAAATCAGCAGTGTCTACTTTTTGGAGAGGGGAAGGGAATTTGAAGAGTGTAAAGATGTGGACATTAGGCTTTGTATCTCTGCACTTAAAATGCAAGTAGTGATTTTAATTATAGTTGCAAGCTGCACACATCTGTTGTTCATCCTGAAGAAGTACTTAAACAGTAGAAACAATATGCTCTGGCAGATGAGTTCCTTTCCTTTTGGATCCAGAATGATGATCCTGAGGGTCTTTTTAGACAAGCAGGCCAATCTAGCTGATTGAAAATCCACTTTAGAAAAATATTTTTAAAACCAGATTTGTCAAACCTCGATATCGGGGTTTGACAAATCCAGTTTTAAAAATAATGTGCGAGTCACCAGGCGCTGCTGTTTCCAATGGCGGCCGGCAGCCCCTCACGCGGCTTTTCTAAAAGCAAAATCCGCTCGATTAACGCGAAATACTGTTCAAATGTTCAGGCTAAATGCGGTTTATTTTTCGTTAATCCGCATTTAGTGTATTGTCTAAAAATGCCCTTAGAGTATTTGGCTAGCCCTCCCTAGTGATGATTATTGTTGCTGCTGCTGTTAGTGTTTGTTGTGATTAGGTGATCTATTTGAATTGAGTAGCTCAAAGGTTTTTCATTGGCATATGAACCTGAAGTTGAATTACTTAGTAGACAAGAGTCTGTGGTTGGCACCATCATAGTAGGTTTAGCAGAGGAAACTGAAAAAGGAAGGACTTGTTTAAATGGTTTTGCTATGAGATCGACATTGCCTGGGACCAGCTCTCTAATCTGTTCTCTTTGCATTTCCAACAAGGTCAAAAGCAGAGGAAGTATTTGAGTTTTTGAGAGGCTTCTAGCCTGAAGCCCTTTATATTTCCTGTGGCAATGAAGCAGAAATTCCCTGGGAGCTGATGCTTATTTTCTGTATTGCTGGATGGGGTTTGTTCCATAGCACAAGGATTCTGCCAACTTAAGTAGCTTGAAAAAGGGCCATGTGTACCAACAATTAGAAGATAAATAATTAACTGGATATAGCAGCAATGATGCTACCTGTCTGAGGGGTCAGCATTGTTCACGACCTGTGACAATCCCTCTCCCTTTATTGAAAGGGGACTTTTTGAGGCATCTGTCACTTTAAAAAATGATTTTAATGTTTTTAACAGTAAAAATGTGAGTAGTCTTTTCTTGTTAGGGAGACATCCCCAGCTCACTGTAGTCTAGAATTAAGGTATCTTTTTCTTTGACACATCTTAGAGTGAAGGTTTATTTTCATGCTGGAATTGTTTGGGCCTATCATTGGCAGTGCCATACCCATATTATTCCTGATAGCAGTCTGTCGGAAGGGTTCAGGAGGGTGGAGAAATTACAGAGAAATTTATATTCTAGTCAAGTTTTATCTTAAGGACTGAAAGCTGGACTATACTTGTTTTTATATCACTCCGTTTTTTGGACAGATTTTGTATTGATGTAATTTGGACAGATTATAATAAATGCACATTGCGATCTTTTATGGTGTGATGGTTGTACTTAATCAAAAGAATATAGATACAGTGGCTTGTATTTAAGTGCCGTTTTAATTAGATACGTGCTCTTCTTGGGCTGAGGTATTTTCTTGCAGCATCCTGTTTCTAAAAATATTATCAGAAAGCACCGAGTTTTCTGTCCATTGTAGATAGTATCTGCATGTCAGCTCTTGAAATCTATTTTTTTTAAAATAGATATATACATTACGTGCTTTAGAATTGTCTTTGAATAAATTACCTGTCAGGAAGATTGAAGGACAGAAAGGCATTGAATAGACCATCTTCACATGTGTGCTAATGCAGCATTTTCATATGAAGAGAAGCAAAGGAATTGAAGAACCAGAATTTGTTTTTAGCAGATGTTTTCTGAAGCCCATTCACAAATGTGTGTGCAACATCTAGAAGACTCTTGTTCCATAGCAGGCTAATGAGAGGGTCAGGAGGTTAATAATAAAAGTATTTCTTTACCTTCAATTGGCTGAGTTCTCGGTCCCCTGACACTTTCATTACAGGTGAGTGTGTGCTAGAGCCTGGGCTACATGTGTAATAAACAAATATTTCTTATTTTGTAAGATTTTCTAAGATTAAGTCCTCCATTTTTATTTTTTGCACCATTTCCTCTTATCACTCTTGGTGGCCATGCTAGCAACTATTAGAGTTTATTTTCATTTGCAGAGAGTAATTATGTGTGTGGACTTATTATGTGGTATTCTGGAACAAATGAACAAAGTGAGAGATGGGCATTTAGGGTTGGATCCTGCAATGCTTATTGACTTAAAACTTCCTCATGTAAAGAGTATGTCTGGGTAGTTTTAGACGTAACAGTTATGTAACCGGGATTGCCAACACGGGCAGTACCAAAAGTGTAACTCAACCTCATGAATATACTCTTGTCTCTCCCATTGTCAGCCTCTCCTTTGTCTCCCCCTCCCTTGTCTCTTAGATGGTAAGCCGCTGGGGGGTAGGGACCTATCTGTAACTAGTGATTGTACAGCACCATGTACATCATTGGTGCTATATTATCCCTCCATAACATTGCTAAGATT
>QEPC01004942.1:1066407-1083138 GCA_003113815.1 Sphenodon punctatus
ACATGGACCTGCCTGCTGTCATTCTCATCGTAACCAAGCCAAGTACGTGCACTTGAGACCTCGCATCTTCATGAATGTTAGACCCCTTGTCTCTCCCTCTGTTCCCCTTCCTAAGTCTCTCCACCAGCTCCTGTCTTTCAGATTGTAAGCCCTAGGGGCAGGGACCGTGTCTATTTTATTACATTGTAAAGTGCCAGGTACACTGCTGGCGCTATATAAATGTCTGTTGTTGTTGATGATGATGATAATAGACATAACAGCTTGAGACTAGCCAGTGGCTACCCACAAGCAGTTCTGGAGGAGAGGAGAGGAGAGGAGGGGAGGGAGTGATGGGACTTTCTGGCCACAAGGGGTACCAGACAGCAGAGGCAGGAGAAGTGCTGGCAGACTCGTTGCTCCTCCTACTGCTGCAGCCTGTTGCTCCCTGGACCAGGGCTAGCTGCTTGAATCAGTGGTGGGGAACAGACTGGGAGAGGTCCTCAGTCTGCTCTCCAGATGCTGCTGCCAGGTGTAAAGCAGCAGCAGGGGCAAACTGTGGGAAGACCCTGGCTGCTCCCCATCCCTACTTTTCTCTCTCTCAATCCTGGAGAACACCGGGCAATGGCAGGAGAAGCAGTGTGGCTTCTGCTGCATGGTGCTGGGGGTGTTCCACGTAGCTACATGCAACCCCCTTGCCCACTGGCTCTTGTGAAGGTGGTGAGTGTAGCGACAAAGTAGCCACTAGAAAGGGTATTTTCAGAATTGATGCTATCAGGGGTGGCCACGGTTACTCTGGTGTGGCCAGCCATGGTGGTGTTGCATCTTCTCCCACCCGCCAGACGTTTGCTGCGGGTGGGAGCAGAGTTTACCCTGGGCCATGGCAGGGTAACTCTGGGTTGTGTGCTGGGTTCCCTGCCAGTGCACAACCCAAAGTTAGCCCTGCCACGGTCCAGGGAAGACTGCCCCTGCCCATGTTAGAGTGGGCCATCATGTCTGATGGCCCACTTTACCTAACTCTGGCCCGTAGCCAGAGCTTTTCTGGGCGGGTTCGGTGGGCTCATATGCCGTCACATCCGCCCATCAGGGAGGAGGCGGGGCCGCACTGAGCAGCACGGGGGGCAGGGCCGTGCGGACCCACGTTTACATAGCCACCTCCCCAGCCGCTGGCACGTTTGTTCAGACCTCCCTGATATGCCTGTATGTTTTGGAGTTTGGACACCTTGTGAACTCCTTTCAGGGATGAAAAGGCTTCCCATCTACTGTGCCGGACCAATTACCGGAAAGTGGAGAACAAATAGGTTTCAACTAAACACAGTGATGCCTCCTTCAAGTTGCAGGGTAACATCACAAGGATTACGAGCAGCCTAGGAAGGAGAGGTGGGGTATAAAATAATGAAAATAAAATTTAATAAATAATAAATAAACAATAATAAATAAAATTAAAATATCAAATGGAAAAAATATTACAGAAATGCTTCCTGCTAATACCTTAGAGCAGATGTACATTTTGTAATATAAATTAAATTACTATTGTTATTGGAAGATTTTTGTTTTATAATTTAAACCTTATTGTAGAAGTTTCCAAACTTATGAGTCAGCCTGTCCCGCTCCCCCAAGTTGGGCTATGACTGACGTCTGCAGTTGGGGCAATGATACCGATTATTTACTGTACTTCATGTGTCTTTGTTCTCTCTGTCGTCATGGAGTTACATTTAGGTCTCAAAATGGTCTTATGTAGACACCCAAATTGGGAACTACTGCCTTCTATTGTAGTAGTAGTATTTATTAATTTATATGGCACTGTACAGTTGTTAATTGGAGACAGGTCCCTACTCCAAGGGGCTTACAATTTAGGGGAGATGAGGGAGGAGAAATACAGAAGAGGGGAAAATAAGGAGAGAGAGGGATACATTCTTGAAGTTGAGAAGTTGCCGGTGCACGTACTTAATTTAATTACAGGGGAGAAGGAGACCCTGGGTGTTATGACGGTGCCATGATCCTGCCTGAGGCGAGGGCCCTCACCCTGGGCAGGATCTGGCACAGCCACTAAACAGATATGGTAGCAGGCCAGGGATGGGGCAGGGAGAGGCAGATCCATCCCATTTTCATTGGATCGGATTAATTCAGGGGTGTACTCACGCTCATTTCCCCCTCTCTGCTATTGCAATTTGCTTCTTTGACTCATGCATAATTGTAGGATTATTGCTTAGAATGATGAATAATCTATTGAACTGAATAGGTTTGGTTTTCCATTGACTTCAATGGAAAATTATGAAGTCGATGGGGGAAAATAAGATTAAATTTGGATACAGTTTAAAACTGATTCAATTGAATCAAATTCCAATTTTGATCAGGTTCCAATTTTCCATCCGATTTTCCATCCCTAATCTTTTGACTCCCCCTTTCCACTTGATTAGACCATGCTTTCTTTGTTTATACAGAAGGAGTGTATTCAAAACTGCGAAGTATGTTGAATGCATTATTGACTTACTCTGGGTTATCCAGCTCTTACAACACACCTTGTGCTACCAGAAGACACCTTCTGAGAAAGCTTTAGGCATTGAATAAATTCATATTCCTTTTGGCTCTACAGTTCACGGATTGTGGGGGGTGTTAATTCTGGGTTTTTTTTCTGGAACATTCCTGTTTCGTTTTTACAGTATTATTATGACCCTTGGAATGGTGAGATCTGGTGCCTAACCCCATTGGAATTAGCCCTTTCTGATTACCCTTTGTTGGGTGGGTCATCAAGGACCTTCTCCATCCTTTTGTTTGGGCAGATGGCTAGAGAGACCAAAGGGGAGGTGTGGCTGGAACAGCAGTGAAACCAGTTTGGCTAGTTTTGGGGCGGTTCGGGCAGAAGTGAGCTGGAGCTTGGCTGGAAGCCTTGGGGGGAAAGGTGGAGGGCCTTTTGGGAAACCCCTGGAGTGCTAGACTTTGGGGTTCCAGTGTTGTGCTGCCTGAAGAAGCACAGACAGAAGCTGTTAGTGGTTTTCCTTCCACTCCTCAGCTTGCAAATCTGTAAATAAACAGGTTTCTATACACACCATAAGTCTCCAGTCTATCTCTCTGGGTTTATGTGCCCCTTTTTAGGAGGAAGTGCCACCCTGGAATTTCCCACCAGTCAGAAAAAAGGGTGAGACAAAATAGTATGTTGCTGGGATGCTGGATGGTTTCACTGTTTTGGAAATGAGTGCAATCACTAGGGGTGGGACTTGGGCAAAAATTTTGGTTCTCAGTTTTTATCCGTTTCGGTTCTCTGCCTGCCAGTTCTACACAATGTTAAAAATCCAATTAAAAAACCAATGCAAAAGATCTAATACCGCTGATACCGAGAGAGAACAGAGATATCGGATTAATCCGATATAGCCATTATAGTTACTTTCGGTTCTCAACAATACCGTAAGTCCCTGCCAGTAACCACAATGTTAAAAATCCAATTAAAAAACCAATACAAAAGATCCAATACCGCTGATATCGAGAGAGAGCAGAGATATCAGATTAATCCGATATAGCCATTAATAGTTAGTTTCTGTTCTCAGCAATACCGAAAGTCCCATCCCTAGCAATCATCATAACAAATGGGGGTCTGCCTTCTGAATGAAGGCTACAGAATCACCCAATAAATTGTTGATTTATACAAGTGTTCAGGGATTTGTTTTCTCATTTTTAAGACTGTATAAAACATAAAATTTGGATTTTTTTAAAGGAAGCTACAATGATACATCTATAGTACCTTTGGACTTTATTATTGTAAAAAATACTTTGGGACAAAATAAAACAATAAAATTTCATTTTAACCTGTTTTAACATGTTTAGTATATAGTTTAAATTCTGTTTTATGATACGTTGATGCATAGCTGTCAGCATTTACAAATGGCATGCCACAAAGGAAGGTCTTCTCTAGAATTTTGGGAAACCTACCTTTTGACAGCAGCGGATTTAGTGTGACTTTTCTAGGCAAGCATGCAGAAAGACTGCAGGGATGAGTTCTGTGTGCTACTGAGATCTGCTTCTTGGATTGCTTAGCATGTGTGTTCGCATGGATCATGAATTAATGTATCAGTTTCTAATCATTCTGCAAAAGAAAAACCATGCAAGCCTGTTGAAACACTTTTGCATTGTTTGAGCAACCTCATCCTTCCTCTTGCAAATAAAACGTAGGAATACCTAGGAAATTAACTTATCTACTTGTTTTCTGAGCTCTCCTCGGTTCTGTCTATTTCTGAGCTGCGCTTTCTGTGTCCAGGGCTGACTTCCACAGTTTCCAATGTTCTGGGCCAGCCCTAGAATTTGTTGGGCCCATTTCAGAGAGAAAATGTGGGGCCCCTGGTGGCCTTGCCCTCTCGGGGTCACTGTCCATGGGACTCTGGAGTTGATCGTGTTTGGGGCCCTGCTGGGAGGGAGAGGAGATTTCGCCCCTTGCCCTGGTGAAAAGAGGGGCCAATGCAGAGCTCCTGGAAATAGATAAAATAACAGCCTTGGACTGTCACCCTGTGGTAAGGCTGACCCTGCCAATGTTGTTCATCTGTTGGTATCCTAGGGCAGGGTTGGAAAACCTTTTTCGCTCCCAAGGGCCACTTTAAAAACTAGTACAAGCTCTGAGGGCTACATACAAGTTGGGGGTTGGGTTGTGTATGGGGATCACTCAAGAAGAGGCATTTGGCCCCCGGGCCTGAGGTTTCCCCATCCCTGTCATAGGGTATTAACATATATGATGGTGGAGGGCCGCTGTCACAAACTGATCCGGATTGGGAAGCCACTTGCTTCCCTGTCAGGATTGGGACCAGCTGCAGAACAAACTTCCATGTGACTGGGCCCAGAGGAGGGGTGGAGAGCCGCACAAGCGTGCTGCTGGCTGGTCCCACCCTTATGCTGTGCCCGTGGCCTGCCTCACCCCACGATGGGTGGCCAATAACGGTCGCCATGGCCACCCGTCATGGGGTCCACTCTGGGTCGGGAACAGCGGGTTAGCACATGTGGTAGCCTGCTGAAGTCCGGTCAGGCAGGCCATTTCCTGGGAACAATGGCGGCTAGCCAGGGCTGTGACTCTGGCGGTTTCCCGAGTACATCCCAGGCTAGCTGCTACCATGCCCAGAGAAACTCCGGGCCAAACATTTTGGATGGCTCCGAACAAATGTAATGGTGCCACACAGCCCAACGCAGGCCACAGCGGGTCACCATCTCATTTAACAGCCATAGTCTACATTCTCTGTGCTTTTCCTTTCTTGGGTATTTGACTGGGTCAATTAGTATTATCCTAGTGTTTTAGGACATGCCAATCTCCATATGGGCTGCTGTAAATTTGTTCTGACTACAAGTCCTTTTGAACTAGCTGGTGTATGTTGTTTTTTGTTTTCCAAACCATTCTCCTGTCTGGTGGTGATGTTTCTCTTGACTATTGGAGTAGTTTACTAGTTGCTTCAGCATTACTGAAACAGATCTGTATAACGGAAATAAGCTCTTATTTTTAGGTTTTATGTAGCTGGGTCAGTTTCAGTACTTGAAACCTGTGGACGATTAACATTCAATTCTGGTGGTGGTGGCGGCAAAGGTGATTTATATGTTACAGATTCTAAATTCACAATAATCAGTAATGTGACTCTTTTTTTTTTTTTTTTAAAGCCCATTGGTTCTCTTCAGCTGACTACTCTGCTTTCCCAAAACATTACCTTCTTTCAGTTGTGAGGGAGACTCTGTGGCCACACCCTAAAACTCTGTATGTCTGTTGAGCCCAGCACAAATACACAGTTGGGAAGCAAAAAACAATAAAATGGAGTTGGCACACTGCATCTACAGAAGGTGCCTGAATCAGTTGTGTGAGGAGGAAGTCTGGTAGGAAAACGAACTCTGTTGTGGTTGCACAAACCATAGGAAGAGGGAACCAAAAACCACCAAAGAGTTGCACCGTGCCAAAGTCCTTTTCAATTTGTACAAATGAAAAATTACCCTCTGTCACTTATAACTGCAGAGAGAGTGTGTTTGCCGTGTTGGTCCCAAAAACTTATAACTGCAGTATATGAAATATGGTTAATTGTTTGCTTGGAATACATCCTTTCTACAGAGGATAGGCAAAAAAATCAGCAACATCAGGTTTAGAGTGGTGCATAATCTTCCTTTCTGTTGAAGTGATAGTATTCTCTCCAACACCTTTCCAATAGATTTTTTACATCCATTTCCTACTCTCTATCTTTATTCTTCTTCTTATGTTTAACTTTTGGGGAAACTGTAAGCTACTCTGTTTGTGACCATGTGACTAGTTCATGTGTGCATGGAATCTCTACGAGTTGTCATTCAAGATTTGAGGACAATAGAGGAAGGGTAAATTTTTTCTAAAGTGTTTGAGTAACAAGGCTACCTAAACGCCATATAAAGTCAGCGGCTCCTAAGTACCACAACTCACAACAGTTTTACTCACTTGTTCACAAATTCACTTGTTGAAATACCTTTTCTGCAGTTTCTTCTAATTGCATTAGTTTTCAAGAAGAAAATATTTAATAGATGAACCTCTTTTAGTCCACAAGAAACTGAAGCCATTGTAGTAACATACTTAGCATTTTCCTTGTGTAATGGGAGTTTAAAAGGGAATTGCAGAAGCTCTAAGAGAAACTGTATTGCTGATTACTTACATAGGCCACAGTCATCCAACTACTTTTTGCAGAGTACTCCTATTAAAGTTGGTGGGACTACACCAAAGTGACTGGAAGACATCGGTAATTCATCATGTTCAGCCCCTCCTCTCTGCCCTACGCTGACTCCCTTTACATGAATGCATTCAGCACAAGCTCCTGGTCTTCATCTACAAGGCTCTTCATGGCCTTGCTCCCCCATATCTCTCTGGTCTCGTATCCCACGGCAGTCCTGCTTCACTCCTCCTCTTCCCCACCCTTGCCTGCTCGTGACACCCTTACTCCTCCAAATGTCTTCACCCCTTCTCTCTTGCTGTCCCTCATACCTGAAACTCACTGGATCCATTCACTCTGCTCCCTCCCTTCCACCTTTTCAAATCCCTCCTGAAAACCTACCTCTTCCATCAGGCCTTCCCTAGCTTGTCATGAGTGAAGTTGCATCCTCTTCCTCCTCACTCAGAATCTAGTTCCCTGTAACTAAGTGAAGGACGTGCACCTGTAACTTCTCAACCTCATGAACGTACTCTTGTGTCTCATGATGTTCACCTCTCCCTTGTCTCTTAGATTGTAAGCCCCTTGGGGGGAAGGGACCTGTGTGTAAGTATTGATTATACAGTGCCGAGTACACTGCTGGTGCTATACAAATTTTAAAAAATAATACTGAGTCATGCTGTTGAAATGCATGTCACTGGCATTAGTGTTGAGCAAGTCAATGCTCAAACAGAACACTAAAATAGAAGTCTATGGACAAGCAGCAAGGTCCTTACTGGGGTGGGAGGGGGGGGAGGAAAAAAAGTCTCTAATGGTAGCTTCAGTCCACAGATTCTGGCTTCCACTCCTTGCTTGACCCCTTAACAATGCTTGTTCAGGCTCCTTAAATCCTCTAAGTCGTCATCTTCATGGGCTCTCCAAGGGCTTCTTAATCAGAGGCTGCAGCTGCAGCTGCCACAGCCCACCAATGACCCTAGCAACGGTCAACAACCTTTGGGTATCACCCTTTGGCTGGCACCCAAAGGGCTCCAGCCCCTGAAGAAATACCTGTGGTGGGAGGAGGAGGAGGAAGGCCAGTGAGCAATTGGCAGGGCAAGGGCAGCTCTCCCTTCATGGTTTCCATTCCAGCAAATCCTCCCCCAGCTGCAACCACACACCGTCCACTCTAATTACTCTGTGGGGAGGGTGGGAATATTTATTTTTTTAATTCCATTGTCATTATTTTGTGAATTGTAAGCCACCCTGAGCCTCTATGGGAAGGGCGGAATATAAATTTGAATAAATAAATACCTGTTTTTGACCCTCTTCTGGCCTCAGTTTCTGCATTGTCAAGCTATTGTAAATGTTGTCTCTGAAAGGAGAGAACCAAGTCTTTGACCAAATATAATCGTTGAAGTTCCAATGGAATAATTTGGTAGCATTAGCCCTTGTAATGTAGCTGAAATTCAAAGGACCTACATTCTGCTTAAATGCCTTGTGCAATCCCCAAATAACATTCCCCTTGTGGTCCAAGATGAATTGCAGGTAAGGAGATGCTTGCACAAAGAACTTGATATGAAATAGGATAATCACCTTGTGTAAAGGTACTGAATGCTAGCTAGCACAGGTGAGTAGATGCAACAAATAATGGTGAAATAATGGTAATTATGAGCACAGTTGAATAGTCTCCACTTACTATGAGCAGATGCAAGATGCGTTCATGTTACCAACAAATCAGTGGCTTATCACCATAGGAAAAGGTATATTTCTGGTAGGACTTACTGAGAGAGACTAGGGCCCTGCAGATTCTTACACATGTGCTTAATATCAGCTTTGTTCTTGGTCACTGCAGTGTATGCCAATCTACATGTTGTATGAAAATTACATAGTCCTGTTTGGGTTTTCTCCTGACCTTGTTTGCTTGCTAGATAGGTTTGCACTAATGTTGATAAACCTGCAATTCCACAGTTAAAATACAGTATGTTTTGATGTAGTTGTCGTACGCTGAGTTTAATATTTCTTTCTAATGACTTAGCCCATTCAAAAAGGAAGGCAAGGTTTTTCAGTGCTCATTGATATTTTAGGTTGTAAATAATTTATTGACCAGAAGCCGGTGGAAATGACTTTGAAAGCTTTTATGCTGATAGTCTTCTGTTACTTTTCAATTAGCATTCAGCCGCTATAACTAAGATTTCCAAGAATAAGACCCTAAAAATATATATGTTTAGAGGAGTGACCGATCATGAAGAAATACTTGCTGAACTGAATGTGAGATCTAGGTATTAATGATACTACACTACAGGTATTGTATCTGGTGTCATAACATACCGTGCTGTTTTCTGTTACAAAGATTTCTTTGCTTGTGCTGTGTCACTCCAAGTCTTTGGTTAAGTGTCAAGTGACAAGAAACAAAACCTGACCTATTTCATTAAAAGAGAGTATTTACAATGACAAATCATGCAGAACTATGTTTCTGCATAAAAATAAAAGTTCATAATCTCTTGCTATTGTGTTATGATAGGTAATTTAACGTCTCAGATTCAGTCTCTAACCAACCTATCGGGAACAACATATGGAAGTAAGGGGCAACCTTGGTTTGACAAGGATTGCCGGACTGTCAGAGTTGTTCTGAATTCGATGTATCGAGATTATAGGAGGGGCCGTTCCCCTCGGCTGCCTCTAGAGTATGCAGCCCTTAGGGTGGAATACAGAGCCTTAATAAAATCTAAAAAGAAAGAGTACTGGGAGGGATTTGCTTCAAGCAGCAGATGCAAAAGATCCAAGGAAATTTTGGCAACTAGTCAGTGGTCCAATCAGAAGTCAACTGGCCCAGGTTATGTTCCCAGTATCACCCCAGTCCTGGATGGAATATTTTGGTATTTATTTTAGCGCCTCCGATGCTCAGTCCCATTCTACTCCACCTTCTAAGTTTGAGACTTCCTTGCTGTGGCCTGCTGTCACAGAAGCCAAGATTGAAGTTCTAGTGGACTCCTTCAAAACCGCAAATCTCCTGGGGTGGATTTGATCCATATTGAGTTTATCAAGACCTTTAAGGATTGGTGGTTACCGCTCCTGGCAGCACTTTTTACTGCTATTAATAACTTTGGAACAACTCCACCCGGTTGGAGTACTGCCATAGTGGTTCCTATCTTTAAGAAGGGTGCTAGATCTAACCGCACGAATTACAGGCCTATTAGTCTCCTTTCTGTAGTGGGGAAAATCTACACCAAGTTTCTTCTGACCAAATTGCTGGATTGGATGACCCAAACAAAAACCTTGGCGATAGAGCAGGCAGGCTTTCAGGCGCACCGCTCAACAATAGAGCAATGTTTAGTTTTGTTTCATTTGGCTAGTAAATCAGACAACAAAATGGTGCATTTTATGTAGCTTACGTAGACATGAAAGGGGCCTTCGACTCAGTGGACAGGAGTATACTCTGGGAGAAACTTCGGGCGCATCTATTGATGCTCGTCTGCTATCCTTAATTAGGTCACTTCACGATTACTCATCTTTGATGGTGAAAGTGGACCGGCAAGGCCATGTTACGGCTCCGGTCAGAACTCAGAAGGGCGTGAGGCAGGGGTGCGTGCTGGCCCCTGTGCTCTTTAACTTTTTCATCTGATATAATCCCATCTATGGCAGACCTGAAGTTTTTCCCCCCAAAATTAGCTAAGAGGACTGTAGGCTGTTTGGCCTACGCAGACGACGTGGCCCTCCTCTCACAGACTCGGATAGGTCTGCTTCAGCAATTAGATGCTTTTGCAAATTTTGTAGGAATAATAACCTAATTATTAATTTTGAGAAAACTAAAGTTATGGTGTTTTCCGCTAAAAGAAAATCAAATGGTGGATAGTAGATGGCCAATTAATTCAGCAAGTGATTGCTTTCAGGTATTTGGGGCTATTGTTTCACTACACAGGCTCCTGGTGGGAACACGTGGCCAGGGCAGTCTCCGCAGCACGGGGCTCCTCTAAATCTATTGTTGCTCTTTTCGTTCACCAGGGACGATCTGCAATTCTTCCAGCTATGCAGGTTCACAATAGTAAACTTAGGTCGAAATTGCTCTATAGGACTGAGCTGTGGGCCCCGTTGTTTCCACCTAAAATTAACTCACTGCAGGCAAACTTCCTCACATGTTTAGTACGGGCCCCGAGGGGCACTCCACAAGCCGCAATTAGAGTAGAACTGGGACTGAGGTCCTGGCAGTGTGTGGCCACAGAGTCGGCATTTAATCTTTGGTGCAAATTGCAAACAGGCCAATGTTCCGAGCTGATGTTAGGGATTAGGGATGATAATTTTACTAACCCGTGGTCCGCTAAACTAGAAGGTCAGCTCTTGCGAATTGTGATTTCAAAAGCCTATTCGGCCCACAAACCCTTGGGTTCAATTAGGAAGGAGATTCTGGTGCATCTAAGTGATATTGAGAGACAATCAGAAATGGTGCGGATTAATGCTGCATTGCATATGCGGACTTACCCCTCATGGGCCCCGCATCATAGCCAAGTAGCCAAGTATTTGATCTCCTATATCTGCCAGAGCTAAACAACTTATTTTAGCTGCAAGAGTAAATGCTTTCCCGTCGCAGGTATTTCATGGGCATTTTCTGGGAATTTTGTATACAGAAAGGCTCTGTCCCTTCGATAATCTGAAACGATGGTCCATATCTTATTACATTGCCATCTGTATGACTCTATAAGGGATTAATATCTTTCCCCTATTTTGGCAAAGTTTCTAGGCTACTCCAATTCTGTGTTGCTCTCTATACTGCTAGATAACTCAGATACTCAGGTGATTAAGCAGGTAGCATCCTTTTTACTACAAGCACATCACGATAGGAAGTGCTTTATAGAATTTAGATCTGTATCCAGTTGAGTCAGAGAATTCAGATCTGGAAACCTAGCATAAATCAGGAAGAGGTAGTTTTTTTAATTGTGTTTATACTCTTAAGGAAGGGTTTTATTAAGTTTCTTGATTACAATGAGTTAAATCTTGGGTTTATTATGTTTACATTTTTATAGTTGTTCACCCTAGTCTATTGATTGGATGTATTTTTTATGCTTTTATGTTCCCTTGGGGAATTTTTTTTTTTGTATTTGTGTCTTGATTACACAATAAATCTAGCTAGCTAGCTATCTGTTATTATCCCTAATTTGTTTGATAAATGAAAGTGTGGGTGAGGAAGGGTATTTTTTGTATATCATTTTATTTGCATATATAAATTGGTTTACAGAATGCTAGGAGATGGCATGTTGTTTTGTATTTGTGGGTGTCCCCCCCTACCCCATTAACAGTTTTCTTTACATGTTACAAGGCAAGGATCTATTTCTTGCATGAGGCACTATTAATTCCTTGGTAGGACAGTGACTGTACACACATAACCCATGGCAGCCATTAAAAATGTATACATTTTTGTTTTGGGGTACAAAGAAAGAGTATAATGAAAATAATATAAGCCTGCTATGCTTGCCATTATTGATGTGTTTTTATTTTATTTTTTTAAAACAGACAGCAGTACCTGTCCAAAGATCCTGATAACTAAGCGTTGCCCGGCAAACAGCACAACCAGGATAATTGAGCAGAATGTATGCAATGAAGCGGCTCAGGGAATAAATGGAAACGTGCCAGTTAAGCAGTCCCCACGTTCAGCTTCAAGCCCAAAGCAACAAGGTAAATGCAGAGTCAAATGCTTTGGCTTTAGACAATGCAGCAAATTGCTGAAACCAACCAACAAAAAATGCTTTGTTCAAATAGTTGTATATCTGATTAGTTCAACACTAGCATAAGTCAGCTGTGCCTGGAGCAAAATAGGCTGCATGTTGCTTTTATTAATGAAGATGGAGTTCTTTGTGGAGCAGTATTTTTATTATTATTTTATTCAGAAGGCTAGACTAACTGAAATATCCTTTTCTTTGCATAATTTTGTGGATAGGCAGCTTGGTGGAGGCTAAGTAGTCCCTGGTTTTGTGGTATCAGTAGATGTGAGAGGGAGAGCTTGTCAGTCAATACTGGCCTCCCTAATGTTTTCATTTTTAAACAAAGAAGCAGCGAGGTTAGTTTCCTGAAGGATTCCTGAATTTCTGAACTGGAAGACAGCCATCCTTTATTTGTTGTGGTGATTTTATAGGACACCAACAGTGTGTCTGGTGCTGAACAGTCCTAATTAGAGACAGGTCTGTTCCCCAAGGGGTTTACAATCTAGAATGAACAAGGGAAGGAGCACATGGGGAGGAACAGACACACATTCATGGAGCTGAGAAATTGCAGGTGTACGTGCTTAGCTTAGTTACAAGGGGAGGAGGGGCATCCTGAAGGACAAGACAGTATAAAATGAAGCCTACATGAGCAGTCTGTGGAGTGAGGAGTTGGAGATGGCGTGATGGAAGAGGTAGGTGTTCAGGAGGGATATGAAGGATGGGAGGGAGGCAGCAGAGTGTGTGTGTTCAGGGAGGGCGTTCCAGGCATAGTGGCGGCATGGGAGAAAGGGCCAAGACCAGTTTTAGGAGCAGGAGATTCTAGGACAGCTGAGGGTGGTAGCTCAGGAAAAGCAAAGTTCCCGTATGGAATCATAGTGGGAAATGGGGTCAGAAAGAAAGCGGGAAGGAGGAAGGCCATGATGAACTTGGAAAGTGAGAGAGAGTTTGTGCTGGATGTAAAGGGGGAGAAGGAACCAATAGACAGAGGAGAGGTTGAACATGATCAAAACGAGAGGTTAGGTGGATGACCTTGGAAGTGGAGCAGAGTGTTGGACAGAAGTGAGAACGTCAAGGTGAAAACTGGGTAAGTCAGTAAGAACTTGAAGGTGATTGCAGTAGTCAAGGTGAGAGATGACTAGTCTTAGCAGCAGGATCAGTAAGGAAGGATTGAATTTTAGCAAGCTTATGGAGGAAGGAATGACAGGCCTTAGCTACAGACTGAATATGAGGTGCAATTTGGAGAGGGAGGAATCAAAACTAAATCTGACTGAGCCTGGAGCTGGTATGGATGGTTGACACTGTCAGGAGAGAGAGAGAGAGAGAGAGAGACAGTAATGAGGGAGGAGGTGATTTTGGGGGGGGGGGGGGACAATGAGCTTGACTATAAAGTCATTCTTGTGAATGGAGGCAGGACTGAAAAGTAAAAAGTCCTCTTTAATCTTCTGAGGAATCATGCTGAGAGACCATGGTGTAGCGTGGGGAGAGAGACAGGAAAGGTTTTCATTATATATAAGTTTTATTTTAAAAACATAAGAACGTAACAGTGCCATACTGGATCAGACCAATGGTCCATCGAATCCAGCACCTGTCTCCCAACAGTGACCAATCTCGGTCGCTTGGAAGAAGTACCCAACAGGTCATGCTGGGGCGATGTTGTGCCGAGGTTTAATATATAATGTTTTATTTTCTTTAGAGTTATACAGTTGGGCACACTGCATAGGGGAAATAATGTCCTTCTCCCCTCCTCTCAGGACAGATGGTCTTCACGGATGGAATAGGCAGGATCAACTTGATTGACAGCCTCATCCTCTGGGAAGGCACTGCCCCAGTTCTGTTCCTTCCTTGCTCGAGGCAGAAAGCAGGATCGCGGCTCCCTCTATGGGAGCCTAGGACGTAGGTTTTTGACTTTGTTTTAGTTTGAATTCTTTTCCTTTCTTTCTCTGGGGGCCCATTCCTCTCGCTACTTCCCCTCCCTAACTGGGGGCAGGGCTGAGCCACTGGCGGGGGATCCTTCCCCCATGTCTCCCCCTCCACCCCAAAGTTACCTACAACGGGGAGAACAGGTCCCCATAGCCCTTTTCTGCGGGGGGAGCTGCCGCACTGGGAGCTGCTCCTTTCCAGCGGCCTCAGAGCTTGCGGGGAGTTTGAGCCATGGCAGGGCATTCAAGCAGTAAAGCGCAGGGTGGCCGTTTACACTTTCCCGTGCTCTGCCATGATGGCGAGAGCCGGGAGCCAGTCTCGCTGGGACGCGGGCTCACCACCCAACAGCTGCCCGAGCTGTTTTCAGGAGGGGCGGGATATAAATTGAATGAATAAATAAATAAATAAAATAAATAAATAAACCGCATCAGGGAGGCAGGCAGAGCAGGCGCGACGGCTCCTACCTGTATCGCGGCTCCCCATGACTCAGGCGAGCCTCAGGAAGGGGTGAGTGAATCCGGGGTCGGCCCGGGGATTAGACCTCGTCTTCCGGCGCTGTCGTCTTATGGCTGGGGCAGCAGGTTATAGCCTCTCCCCACCTCTTTGAGTCTCTCACCGGGGGTGGTATTCCCTCGAGCCCCCAAGGGACTGCCTGCTCTTCCCCTCCGAGGGATGCAGGCAGGGAAAGGAGCACCCGGGAGGAGAGACCCTCCCCTCACTCTGAGGATGCCCCCCCTCAGAGAGGCAGGGGCAGAAAGAGGAGATTGGAGGAGTCCTCAACTTCAAGCTCCTCTAGGAGCTCTTCATCCTCATCTTTCCCCACATCTGACTCCTCATCCCCTCCACCTCCCCCTAGACACCACTCAAGGCATAGGAGGAGGGGGGCCTAGGGGTCTGACCCCTCTCATTCCAAAAGACGCAGGAGAACCAGACACAGCCATAAATCAGCCAGGCGGAGCTCCCCCTCCACTGCAGTGGTCCCCCCTCCTGACAAGGAGGAAGGGGAGCTCTCTGACCTACAGTCAGAAGTAGGGGAGGAGCCAGCAGGCGAGAGACTTTTTGAGGCAGAGCAATTTAGCAGGCTCCAGACAGCGCCAAAGTAGCAGCGGAATTGGCCATCTCTCCGCCGGCCCAGCCAGTAGAACAGCAGGAGACCCCTACTGAGAACAAGAGGGCTTTCCCAAGGGGATCCGCTCCTTCCTCAGTGTTCCCTCTGGCCAAGTTTTATGTGGATACCATTAAGGGGGAATGGGAGTGCCCAGCTAAGTTCAAAGGACCACACAAATTCATCAATAAATTTTATACGATCCCAATCCCCCAGGAGGATCTTATCACCCCTATCTAAGGTAGATGCAGGGGCCGCAGATCTATCCGAATCAGCAGCCCTCCTGTCTGAGGGGGAGGGGTTCCCCATATAGACCCCCTCAGTAGGAAAGTGGAGATAGCCTTAAGGAAAAACTTCCACATTGGCCCTCAAAACTTCAGCCTCTGCATCTAGTTTCAGCAGAGCGGCCTCCTTATGGGCCAGTGACCTCGCCCACAAAGTAAAAAAGAAAAAACTGAAAGACAGTTTTAAAAAGCTAGCTCTGGCCACAGCTTATTCAGTGGACGCTACCCTGGATGCTATCCAGTTAAATGCAAGAGCCATGGCGACCAGTGTGGTGGCTCGACGCTCGATATGGCTCCGACCATGGAAGGTAGACCTCCCATCTAAGACGGTACTGACGGGCTAGATTTCAGGGCAAGAAGCTGTTTGAAGAGGCCATGGACAACGTCCTCACCACCGAACTGGAAAAGAAAAAGGCCCTGCTGCTGATACTCTCACGGGGCACAGGCAAGAGCTCCTTTCACCCCAGATTTGCCGCACGGAATCACCGAGGAAATTGGAAAAGGGATTTTCGCCCAGGAAAGCCTAGGTGACAGCGAAGTCGAAGAGGGGGAGATCAGTTCCAGCCCAAGAAACCTCAACCACCAAACCAGAAGCAGCCCAAGCCCCAGGCATGACTGGAGGCGGCCTCCTCAGAACTCAGAGGCATACATCGGGGGGGAGGCTACAATCTTTCGCAGACCAGTGGACCCACTCAGGGGCGGCCTGCCCCCTAGGGTGTCGGGCAATGCCCCCCCAGCCCGCCCGACACCAAGTCCCCGCCGACCGGGCAGGGGGACAGTCCATACCTGGGTGCCCAACATGGGCACCCAGGTATTGGGGGGGGGGGGGAGAGACTGGGAGCTGCCACGCGCGCAGCTCCCAGCCTCCTTCCCCTCTCCCTCCTCCCCCCCCACCTTTGCTCCCAGGTCCAGGCTTCAAGCAGCGTACGCGGGAGCAGCAGGAGCCGAGCCTCCTGCTGCTTCCCCGCGTGCTGCCTGAGGCCTCAAACAGCATGAGGGGAAGCAGCAGGAGGCTCGGCTCCTGCTGCTCCAGCACATGCTGCTTCAATCCCAAGGACGAGACGGCCGAGGCCCAAGGAGGAGCGGCACCGACACGGCGATGAGGGACCACCGAGCTGGCCCGCAGTGAGTAAATTGCAGGGGGCTGGGGG